>CM064575.1:31846769-31917724 GCA_032716605.1 Paralithodes platypus
CCTCCCTCCTCCCTCCCCCATTATACACCCTCCCCCTCTTCCCCTCCCTCGCCCCCCCTTATACCCCCCGGTCCTCGGTCGCCTCCCCCCTCCACCCATTATTACCCACTTCTTTTCCGGGGGTTCCTCACTCTCTCCCCTCCTCCCCCCACATCTATATATATTATTATATATATAATATATATTTCTTATTTTTTTTATTATTTTTTTTTTTTTTTTGGAGTGGGGGAGGGTTATTTTTTTTATTTTTATTTTATTTTTCTAATTGTAGATTGCTAGATATATAATATTGTATATATATACTATATAAATAAGTAGGTAACATATATATGGTACCGCTCATTCTTGTATTCTGTATTTTATCTAAGTTATTTTCCCTTCCCTCTCCCACATTATACAACCCCCCCCTCCACCTTTCTTCCTCCATATGCTTTTAATCTATATATATATATTTAACTTTCCGTTTTATATGTATTTATTTCTTACTGTTATGGGCCCGGGCCCGTCCCCCACTCACGGCCATTATACCATCCACATCCCCTCCCCCTGATCCCCCCCTCCCCATTATACCACCCCCATCCCCCCCTCCCCCCCATTATCCAGCTGCGGGGGGATAACCCCCCTCCCTCCCCCATTATACCATCCCTCCCCCTCCCCTTCCCGCACCCCCTTCCCCCCCTCAACAAATACCCACCTGTACCCACATCTGCGACCATATATACTATTTCATCTTTATTACTATGGTGAAGCACAATTAGTTAATTTCTTTTTTGGGCTGGGGGAGGGTCATTTTTTATTTTTAGTTGTTCTTATTTTATTTGTCTAATAAATTGTAGATTGATACTATATACTAAATACACTATATCCCTTATTAATAATATACTATAAAATACTAGTCTAATATAACTACTTTAAACATATAATAAAATCATTCGTATTTATGTATTATTTCTTTACGTTTATTATCGCCCACCCTCCTTCCCCCTCCCCCCTCCCTCCCATGTATACACTCTCCCCCTCTTCCCCCATTATACTACTCCCCCATTCTCCCCCATATATATATAATAATAATATATCAGTTTCGTATTGATGTTTTTAATCTAGTTTTTAATGCCCCCTCCCCCATATACCCAACTCCCCCATATAATCTTATGTATGTATGCTGTTATGCTTCCCTCCATCCCCCTCCCCCTCTATACCATAACCCCCCCCTTATACCCCCCCTTCCCCCCCTCCAAAACCCCCCCCTCCGACACCCCGCCCCGGAACTTCCGACTATTATACACACCACCACTTCATAATATTTCCCCCCTCCCTCCCCCACTTATACCTCCCCTCCCACCCGCTGCGTGTCTTTAGTATCTGACTTCGCGCCTATGGCGCTGAAGTTGAAAAACATTTAACTCACCCTGCTCGCACAGTCCCTTCCCTTTGCTTAACAATTTGAATACATACGGCCGTACCCATCGCCTCCCATTAGACCCCCTCCCTCCGTTGACCCTTCCTCCCCCTCCCCCTCACCCCAATATATATATATATATAATATATAATACATCTATATTTTTTTGTAATTTTTTTTTTTTATTGGGATGGGGGAGGGTTCTTTTTTTTATTTTTTACCCCTTTTTTATTTCTGTTCACTTATTGTAGATTGATATAATATATATAAATGTATATATATATATATAGTATATATATATATATGGATCTATATATATCCTGGTCGTATTTATGTATTTCTACTAAGTTATGCCCCCTCCCATCCCCCATTATACCCCGACCCTCCCCCCACCCGTTCCGCCCCATATAATCTATTTATATATATATAATTCGTGTTTATTGTAATGTATTTATCTGTTAGGCCGTCCCTCCCAATCCCCCCTCCCCCATTTATACTCTCCCTCCCCCTCCCCCTCCCCCCCTCCCCATTATACCCCCCCTCCAACCCCCCCAGCCCCCCTCCCCCCCATTATACCACCCCCTCCCTCCCCCATTATACCTCCGCTCCCCTCCCCCCCCTCACCCCTCCCCCCGTTTTCCCCCATCACCTCCCATATAAAAATATCAATATATATATATTTTGTATTATTTGTGTGGTTGGGGCGTGAGGGTGTATTTTTTAGTGTGAGGGGGAGGGGAGGTATGGGGACGAAGGGGAGATGGAGAGGAGAGCTAGATAGCAGAGAGATACCTATATATATATATATATATAATATCTATAGGATAAATCATTCGTATTTATGTATTTATCTAAATTATGTCCCCCTCCGCCCTTCCTCCCCCAGTATACATAACCCTCCCCCTCTTTCCCCCCTTAATACCCCCCTCCCCCCATATATGTATATATAATTCATTCGTATATGATGTTTTTTATCTGTTATTCCCCCTCCCCATTCCCAACTCCACCCATATAGCTTGATGTATTAATCTGTGTATGCTCCCGCCTCCCCCCCCTCCCCATTATACCCCCCCCTTCCCCCCCTCCCTCCCCCCCCCCCCTCCTATACCCCCTCCCTCCCCCATTATACCTCCCTCCACCCCCCATTATACCCCCTCCCTCCCCCCCCATTCAGACCCCCTACCCTCCCGCTCCCCCGCTCCCCCTCCCCCCATATATATATATATATATATAATATATGTGTAGGTTTTTTGTAAATTTTTTTTTTGTTTGGTGGGGTAGGGTTATTTTTTATTTTTATTTTATTTTTTATTTTTTCCTAATTGTAGATTGATATAATCTATCTATATATATATATATATCTATATCTCATGTCGTCTTTTATGTATTTATCTACGTTATGCCCCCTCCCTCCCCCATTATACACCCTCCCCCCACTTCCCCAATAGCTATATATATATATATAAATTCGTGTATTGATGTATTTATCTGTTATGCCCCCTCCCCCCCTCCCCATTATACCTCACTCCCCCTCCCCCGCTCCCCCCCCCTCCCCAGTATACCCCCATCCCCCTCCCCCCCATTGTACCCCCCCTCCCTCCCCCATTATACCTCCCTCTGCCCTCCCACCCCCCTCCCCCCTCCCCCCCCCCCTCCCCCTCCCTCCATATAAATAGATATATTTTTTTGTTTTTTGGGTTGGGGGAGGGTTATTTTTTTATTTTTATTTGTATTTTATTTTTCTAATTGGTAGATTGCATATTATATATATCTTATATATATTAATATTATAATCTATATACTGATATTGGATACTTAATTATATATATAATATATATATAAAAATCCCTTCGTATTTATGTATTCTTATCCTAAGTTATGGCGCCACCCCTCCCCCTACCCTCCCCCCATTATAAAACCCTCACCCCTCTTTCCCCCCTTATATACCCCCCCTCGCACCCATATATATAGTATATAATCTCATTCGTATTGATGTATATTTGCATCTGTTTGCCATTAGAAACCGCCCCACCTCCCCCTCATATACCCCACATCAAATCCCCCATATAACCTCATTTAATGTATTTATCTTGTTATGCTCCCATCCGCGCCGCCGCAGGACCCCCGCACCACTCCATTATACCACCACCTTCCCCCACCCCCCCCCCTACCCCCCCCCCCCCATTATAGACCCCCCTACCCCCTCCACCCCTTGTACCTCCCGCCCCCCCCCTCCCCCCCCATAATTACAACCCTATCCCCCCCAACCATTATACCCCTCCCCTCCCCTCGCCTCCACCCCTCCCCCTCCACAACTCCCTCCCCCACGCTCCCCTCGCCCCTCGCGGGGGGCCTCCCATATTAGTCATTATATACCTCTCGTATTATATATATATTGTTTTTTTTTTTTTTTTTTTGTTTTTTTGTTTTTTAGTTGTTTTTATTTGTAGCTTGATGGGCGGGGATACTATATATAGTACATATATATAAAAGGTATATAATATAAGTATAGATTCTATATATACGACCACTCAGGAGCCTTCTCGGAACAAATATCTCAATCAAAGTCGCGTATTTATCAATACTATTTATCTAGAGTTATGCCCCCATCCCCCCTCCCGTCCCCAACCCAACCCATTATCCTCCCCCTCCCCCCCCCCCCTCAGCCCCCCGATATATTAATATCTATATCTATATATTTATTGATTTTTTTGTACATTTTCTTTCGGGTGGGGGAGGGTACTTAAAAGTTTTGTATTGTGTATTTTGATTTTATTGTTTCTAATTGTAGATTGAATACAAATATTATATATATATATATATATATATATATATATACATTATATATATAGCCAGTATTATATATATCCATAGCGTCGTATTTATGTTTTTATCTAAGTTTATGCCCCCCAATCGCCCCGTCCCCGCCATGAATACGCACCCTCCCTACTCTGTAACCAACCCCATTTACTTAACCCCCCCCCCCCTCCCCCCATACTATTAATATATATAATCAATCTTTCGTATTGATGTTTTAATATCAATGTTATTGCTTGCCACCTCCCCCTCGGCCTCTTCTGTCTGGCCCATTATCCCGGGCCCGTGGTTCGTCAAAACCTTCCCCTCCCTCCCCCCCCCATTATACCCCCCCGTCCTTCCCCATCACGGAAGGCACGTCAACCATCCCCCCACCACAATTTAGTAAACCTGGGCCCTCATATCCCTCCCCCCCCCCATTATACCCAGCCCTCCCGCTCCCTCACCTCCCTCACCCCTCCCCCTCGAACCTCCCCCTCCCCCCAATATATATATGTATATATATACTAATTTTTTTTTTTTTAGTTTTTTTTTAATTTGTTAGATATAATATACTATAGATATATATATATATATATATATATATATATATATATATATATAGATCATTCGTATTTATTGTATTTATCTAAAGTTATATATGCCCCCTTAAGGTCCCTCCGTTACCCCATTATACACCCTCCCACCTCACTTCCCCCCATATAATCTATATACTAGAAGAACTCTCGTGTTTTATGTTATTTATTCTGTTATATGCCCCGCTCCTCCCCCTCCCCATTACACCTCCCTCCCCCTCCCCCCCGCCACCATTATACCCCCCCATCCCCCTCCCCCCCATTATAACCCCCCCTCCGTCCCCCATAATACCTCCCTCCCCTCCTCCCCTCACCCTCCCCCTCTCCCCTCCCACCCATATATATATATACTATAGTATTTATTTATTTTCCTTTATTTGGGTGGGGGAGGTTCTCTTTTTTCCCCTATTTTTTTATTTTTTAATCATTTCATTCGACAAACTTGTAGAATTCCATAAATAGAAGAGATCTCGGTATATACGGGTAAGATATGTCATTATAGACTAGTAATGTTAATTATCATCCTAAACTACTTATACTATTCACCCATATATACTAATCTATATACTGTATATTACAGTTCTATATCATCTCATCACAATTTTAATGTTATCTATCGAAGTTATGCCCCCCCCATCCTCCCCTCCCCATTATACACACACCCCCTCTTCCCCCATATCATCCTATATATATATATATATATAATTCGTGTTTATTTGTTATTTATCTATCTACGCCCCCTCCCCCCGCCCTCAGCTCGCCATTATACCCCCCTCTCCCCCTCCCCCCCCATTATACCCGTTCCCCTCCCTCGCCCGAGCCGCCCCCCTCAATCCCAACCCCCCAAGCCCCGCCCCCCTCCCCCATCCCCCTCCCCCCATATATATATATACAGTGTCAGGTCATATATACATTTTTTTTTTTTTATTTATTTTTTTTTTTCTGGGCTGCGGGAGCATTGGATATAATACTATATATATATAGATATATATATATGTATATATATCTATATATATATATATATATATATCATTCGTATTTATGTATTTATCTAAGTTATGCCCCCTCCCTCCCTCATTATACACCCCCCCTCCCCCCCCCATTAGACCTCCCCCCTCCCCCCCTCACCCTCCCTCCCCCCTCCTCCCCTTCCCTCCCCCATATATATATATATATATATATATTTTTTTTTTTTTTTTTTATTTATTTGGGTGGGGGAGGGGTTATTTTTTTTATTTTCATTTTATTTATTTTTCTAATTGTAGATTGATATATATATCTATATATGTATATTTATATAATATATATATATATATATATATATATATATAATATATATATATCATTCGTATTTATGTATTTATCTAAGTTATGCCCCCTCCCTCCCCCATTATACACCCTCTCCCTCTTCCCCCATTATACCCCCCTCCCCCCATAATATATCTATATATATATATATTATATATTTAGATATAAAAAAAATTGGGTGGAGGGTTATTTTTTATTTTTATTTATTTTTTCTAATTGTAGATTGATAGACTTATATATATATATATATAGATGTATATAGTTTTGTGCTTTTTTTGGTTCTGTGTGCATTTGTTTTTTTAACCCGCCCTCCCCCCCCTCCCATTACAGATCCGTTACACATCTAGCCAGCCATGGATAGAAAACGCCCCATATTGTTTTCTAATTGTAGATTGATATACTTATATATATATATATTTTTGTTTTTTATTTTTCTTGGTTCTGTTGTGCATTTGTTTTTATACTCCCCTCCCCGACCCCCCCCCTCCCATTACAGATCCGTTGCACACATCTAGCTTGCCATGGATAAAAAACGCCCCATCCCGGAGGACCAGCTGGCCTCCGTCCTCAACACCATCCTTGATATGAGCAGTAGCGAGGACGACATGGGATGCGAGGAAGAGGAGTGGACAGATGAGGCGGGTGAGACGGATGGAGATGAAGATGGTTTGACCAATTCTCCACCGCCCAGGGGGAAGAGGAGGAGGATCATCACATCAGCACCTCCACCTCCTCCACCAACTCCACCTCTACAAACTCCACCAACTCCACAACCTCCACCTCCAGTCGTCGCCCAACCTCACCACGTCTCCTCACCCTGCCCACTTCATCGCCACTGCTCATCATAACCCGTCGCACTACCTCGCCACTTCTCATCACCACCGTCCCCCTAGCCCGTACATCACTCCACACCACCCCCCTCGCCACTGCTCATCATCACCCGTCGTCCTACCTCGCCACCTCTCATCACCAGCCGTCCACCTAGCCCGTACATCACTCCACATCACCCCACCTCATCCATCCCCACCGTCCCCTACCTGCACCCATCCTACCATCAACATCCACTCATGTACTCTCACCACAACCATCAACATCCTCTCATGTCGTCACACCATTCCCGAACTTCCACACATTCTATTCTTTTTCTTCTCCTGTTTCACGACACAACCTGCATGGCGGTCCCTTGTTACCTCACGTAGAATCACCGGCCAGCAACATTTCAGACAGCCCCCGCATCCTGGCTCCACTCCTGCCGGTGGGTAGTCTGAACACCCCACCATCACATGTCCTGTCTCCCAGCGTAGCCTCCCCCTCGCTGATCTCCTTGGGGAGCAGCGAGGCGCGCTACATGGCGTTTGTTCCGCCTGAACATCGCCAAATCATGCACGATGAGATTGCTGCGGCAATCGATGAGGAGCTTCCACAGAGGCTTCCTCCTGCCCCACTTCATCCACCCACAGCACCTTCTCCATCACCCTCATCACATCCACCATCACCCACACGCCCTGACTCCACCACACCACCTTCTCCATCACCCTCATCACATCCACCATCACCCCCACCCCCTTTCGTCTTCCGCAGAAGACGACCCCCCTCCCCCTCCCCGCCGAAAATCTGGGCCCGTGAAGGGCCGAGGTGGTAGGCCCAGGGGCCGCAGAGGTTACATACGTCGTCCCAGGACGACGTGGTGCTCTCCCAGCACGTGCACCTCCACGCCCCCCCACCGTGTATGCTGAGGATCACGAGTGGACGTCAGACCCGTTCACACCCAACGTTGATCCTTTCACTGGAACCCCTGGCTTGCGGGTTCCAGCACCAGTGACCCCACTGCAGTTCTTCCAGCTCTTTTTTACAAGAGAACTGCTCAGGTTCCTGGTGAATGAGACCAACGCGTATGCCTTATTCGTTGGTTCTCTGTGGACATCGTTCAGTGAGGAGGACATGGCCAAATTCCTTGGTCTGTACTTCCTCATGGGTGTCAACAAACTCCCCACTGTGCGTCACTACTGGCTAAATGATGGAGTCCATAATTATCCAACGGTTCGCACGACCATGCAGGTCACCAAGTTCCAAGCCTTGCTGAGCAATTTTCACACGTTCAACAGCAAGGCAGTCATCAAGCAGACCAAAGACAGGCTAGTGAAGATCCGCACGGTGATGCGCTACCTGCTTGCTGGCTTCAAGCTTGCCTACGTCCCGGAGAGGAAGGTGTCCATCGACGAAGGCTGCCTTGGGTGGAAGGGTCGCCTTTCATTCAAGTGCTACAACCCGATGAAGCCGAAGAAGTACGCTATCAAGCTGTACATCCTGGCAGAGTCCACGACTGGTTTCGTGTATGACTTTCAAGTCTACACTGGTATTTTTTTTTTTTTTTTTTTTTTTTTTAAGAGACAATGAACGGAGGAAGGAAAAACACAGATAAAACAAAAAGGTCCATGTGCCTAAAGGCATCCTCCATTCATAAAATGTTTTGTAACAACTGGATTTATTTGTTGATGTAAGTTTGTGGAAAGCAATTCGAGGGAAGTGAATTCCAAAGAGTAGTAGCTCTGGGGATAAATGAATTCTGATAAGCAGAAGTTCTGCATTGTGGAGGAGAAAGTGTAAATTCATGGGCGCTCTCAGCTGCCCTAGTTCTACGGGGAAAGATGTGGAGAGGCGGCACAATCGAAGCAAGTTCCTCGGAACAATTGCTGTGAAAATATCGGTAGAATAATGCAAGGGATGCAACGTTTCTTCGTATGGCTAATGTAGGAAGGTCCTGTGTGATTGCAGGGTTATTGATTAATCTAATAGCTTTATTTTGAATTTTGTCCAACTGCCTCAATGCAACCACTCCACTTCGACCCCACAGAGGTGAACAGTAATCCATCTGAGAGCGCACATGACTTTTATATATTACGGCCAACTGCTCGTCAGTGAAGAATTCTCGAACTCTGTACAGGAGTCCCAGTTTTTTTAGAGGCATTCTTAGCAAGCTTCTAACATAATGTGTCCGCTCAAGTTAGTAGTTAATGTTACACGAGAATGTCAATACTAGGGGAAGTGGGAATATTTACATCATTAAAAAATATATGGGAGTCAGTGAGATTCTGTCGGTTAGAAAATTGAATGTACTTGGTTTTCTGTGCATTAAAGGAAACTAATTCTCTTGTCCCCATTCATTAATTCTATAAAGGTCCTGGTTCAGAGAAATTGCAGTGGTTTTATTTTTGAATTTATAAGATCGGGTTGGGTGAAAGAATTGGTAAATGTGAAGGAACTGTGGAGTGTTGAGTCATCTGCGTAGGAATGTATTGGATTATGAGTGGTAGATATGAGATCATTGATATGAATGAGGAACAGAGTTGGGGCCAAAACTGATCCCTGGGGAACACCAGCATTTATTGAGTGAAATTGAGAATAAAGGCCGTCTACCATTACACATATTTTTCTGTTATGAAGATAAGAGAAATTAGTGGAACTAATGATGCTAGGCCGTAGTGTGACATCGACAATAAGGATTGATGCCAGACTCTATCAAATGCCTTTGATATATCCAGTGCTATTGTATGTGTTTCACCATGTTGGTCTGTAGCTTGGTTGATTTGATGCGTAAGAAGGCAAAGAATGTCTGCAGTTGATCGACATCGTCTAAAACCATATTGCCTATCACTGATTAATTTATTATTCTCCAGCTTAATTATGGATTTTAATATAATTTCAAAAACTTTGCCAAGAGTGGAAGTTATAGCTATTGATCTGGTCAAACTCTCCAGAAAACGGTTGAGGGTTTAACGGAGTCCCTGCAAGGCATGGGTTACAAGTTGTTCATGGACAACTTTTACAACTCAGTTGACCTGTGCCACCACATGCTCACACACCACCAGATCTATGTGTGTGGCACCCTGAGGCTTGCACGAGGGGCTCCGAAGCGGTTGCGCGACATTGCCCATGCATCGACACTGGAAGACGATGCAATTGAGGCGATGAACAACGGCACAACCCTAGTGATGCTTTGGAAAGACAAACGGATTGTCAACATGGTGTCCACCTTCCACGACCAGAGCACCATTCCAAAGCAGTCATTTGTCAAGAAGAAGGTACAAGGCAGGTGGCAGCGGACTCGTAAGAACATCATGAAGCCCGTTTGTGTTGACGACTACAACCGCCACATGGGTGGGGTGGATCATTTTGATCAGATGATCCAGTACTACCCCATCCAGCGAAGAACGGTCAAATGGACGAAGAAGATCGTATTCTACTTCATCCAAATGGCCCTCTTCAATGCCTTCGTACTCTTCAAGAAGTGCAACCCCCGCAGGAAGATGAATATGCTGGCGTTCCAGGAAAGCATAGTCCGTTCCTTGTTGCACTTCAACCCTGCAGAGTGGCCTTTGTCGGGGAGACGCATCCGGCGTGCACAGGATTTGCCAGAAGGTCAGTACGAGCCATGCACCCGTCTCAGGCGAGACAGGCGGCGTCGGCGGCAATCCTCCGGAAGCTCAGCTGGGTCGCCCCCACCGGACGACAATCCAGACTCCCCAGCCGCTCCTGCTGATGATCCTGGCACTCCTCCTGGTGCTCCTGCTGCTGGTGGAGGCGATGGGGGAGCACTCTTTCATGACCCCCCCCCCTCACCAGGTCCAGATGCTGCTGCTGCTGCTGTTGCCGTCGGGGGAGCACTCGCTGAGAATGCACCCCAGGCGGCACCAGTATCGGACTCGGACGATGCTACTGATGATGAGGAGGAAGTGGATGACCTACCACTTGACCCCCCCGCACCAGTAGTACCGGGTGCAGCTGCTGCTGCTGGTGGCGCTCGGGCAGCACCCCTCATGGATGCCGCCTGGGTTCCACTAGTAATGGACGTTCAAGCTAGGGCTCAGGCACCAAGAGGCCGTCGGATAGGTCCTCTTAGAGGACGGGGTTCCAGGCCACGTCCTGTTGTACTGGACCATGACCGGTACAACAGGAACTTGGAACACGTTTTCGAGACTATCCCAGGCGGAAAGCGAAAGCGGTGCCGTGTGTGTTACAGGAGCCAAATTCGCAAGGACACGAGCTTTCGCTGCAGGTCTTGCCGCGTTAGCCTCTGCATCGAAGTCAATGGTTGCTTTAACAAGTACCATCAATTCGATGCAGATGTCCTATAGCCAGGATCTTTGCACGATTCATTCATTCATTTATGCATTCTCCTATTCACCTTCATTATTCCTTTCCAATCACTATCACCCATTCATTCATTCAGTCTTTATGCATTCTTCCATTCACCTTCATCACCCTTTCATTCAGTCATTCAATCATTCAATAATTCATTCATTCATTCAATCATCACTTCCGAGGTTCGGGGCCCACCTTCATTCACCCACCTTCATTCACCCATCATCATCATCATCAATAATTCACCTTCATCACCCTTTCATTCAGTCATTCAATCATTCAATAATTCAATCATTCATTCAATCATCACTTCAGAGGTTCGGGGCCCACCTTCATTCACCCACCTTCATTCACCCATCATCATCATCATCATCAATAATTCACCTTCATCACCCTTTCATTCAGTCATTCAATCATTCAATCATTCATTCATTCAATCATCACTTCCAAGGTTCGGGGCCCACCTTCATTCACTCATCATCATCATCACCATCATCATAAAAAAAAAAAAAAAAAAAAAAAAAAAAAAAAAAAAAAAAACTACAATTTGCACTACAGTGGATATAGGCCTCCTGGGGAAACCACTCTAAAAAAATAACGAGTCCAGTGCAGTACCTCTTTGGGTGGCTTGGAAATTTGCACATATTTCTATGGTTTGACACCATATATATATATATATATATATATATATATATATATATATATATATATATATATATATATATAATATATATATAAATATATCCACACATACATTACCATTACCATTTACCAATCTTTATATTTTGTTTGACACCTTGTGTGTATATATATATATATATATATATATATATATATATATATATATATACACATTACTTTCTTTTATTTATGTACAATAGAATTATTTCTGAATGTATTACCTGAAGATTACCTGGCTTTCTTATTTTGTTTTTTCAGTGTCAACCCAGGAGCCATTTCCCTTCTCGTTGGAAAGGGTTGTGACACAATTCAATTTGCACTAGAGTGGATATAGGCCTCCTGGGGAAACCACTCTAAAAAAATAACGAGTCCAGTGCAGTACCTCTTTGGGTGGCTTGGAAATTTGCACATATTTCTCTGGTTTGACACCATATATATATATACACACAATCACACATTGATTTTACCATTATTTATTTTGACACCTTGTATATATATATATATATATATATATATATATATATATATATATATATATATATATATATATATATATATATATATATATCCACACACATACATTACCATTTACCATTCTTTATATTTTGTTTGACACCTTGTATATATATATGTATATATATATATATTTATATATATATATATATATATATATATATATATATATATATATATATATTACTTTATTTTATTTTCGTGTACAATAGAATTATTTCTGAATTTATTACCTGAAGATAACCTGGCTTTCTTATTTTGTTTTTTCAGTGTCAACCCAGGAGCCATTTCCCTTCTCGTTGGAAAGGGTTGTAGCCCTACCAGGTAAGTAAAATTGGCAACCTTCATGACTGACATGTCTTCTATGAACATTATACAATTATTGGCAACACAAATTATATAAAAATGTTGTATATTGTGGCAAAGATATACAACTGTATAAACATTCTCATATATTTTCATAACAATAACAATGCATGGAAACAATTGCGTATAGCTCACGAACCATTTACGCTATATTATTTTTTATTTTCACCATTGGAAAGAGCACAATTTTCCGATTCCGGTGATATATACGGTTATATACGTATCCGACCAAATAAAGCAACCACGAGGTGGGGAACAGCTCGGAACCCGGCTAGCATCGCCCGAACAGAGACTGGTGAAGCGTAAATATTCGCATTTTGGCTCTTCATTTCAAATATTCATAGCGCAAAAAGTATTTGTCCTAGGAACTTCTAGTTTGTTTTATACTCATCAGCATTATTTGCCGTATTCATTCAGCCTAAATTTAAAACCATACACTTCGTAGCAACGAAATAAATCGAAAATGTTATAAACCATATCAATCAAAATCATATATTTTTTTTTTTCGGTCACTGCATGGAAACAATTGTGCATAGCTCGCGAACCAATTACGCTATATTATTTTTGTTTTCACCATTGGAAAGAGCACAATTTTCCGATTCCGGTGATATATACAGTTATATACATATCCGAGCAAATAACGCAACCACGAGGTGGGGAACAGCTCGGAACCCGGCTACCATCGCCGGAACAGAGATGGGTGAAGCGTAAATATTCGCATTTTGGCTCTTCATTTCAAATATTCATAGCGCAAAAAGTATTTGTCCTAGGAACTTCTAGTTTGTTTTATACTCATCAGCATTATTTGCCGAATTCATACAGCCTAAATTTAAAACCATACACTTCGTAGCAACGAAATAAATCGAAAATGTTATAAACCATATAAATCAAAATCATATATTTTTTGTTTTCGGTCACTGCTTGAGAACTATTGAAGATAAACAATTTCTGTTTTCAGATTTGGAAAGAGGAGAAAAAATACTATATTTGAGCAAAAAAAAATATATGGTCATCACTCACAATTTAGAGCTAGGACGGTGTGAAGACAATTGCATGGGAAATAATTGTATTCCGGACTCATTTACACTTTCATATTTCGATTTATTTACATTTTTTTTTGTTTTATCATGTACTATAAATATTCCTCTTTCCACTGATATATGATACATCACAATAAACAGCATTCTGGTGGATGGAAATCGCGAAAAATGTAAGGCTTCGACAACACTCATGAGCCAAATTCAAGACCTAAAATACTTGTCAACCGCCTCCTCGGACTTATTGGAACATAATATGTCGCAAGGAGTTAAAATCGACAACTAAAACAGTAATTTATGGGGGGATGGTTCAAATTTTGGTAGATATTTTAATTTTATATATTATTTCTTTATCTTCCTCCCTAGACCTCCATCAAACTTTAAAAATACACCTCCTACACCCCCTTTCAAAATAAATGTGTACATTTATCGGTAGAAAAATGTCCCAGCCGAAGGCCGGTTTCTCCTAAAACTACAGGCTCACTATCGCTTGCCAGGAAAAAATCGACAACTACAGTAAATGGCATGAAAGGTCTTAATGTTGACAAATAAATGGGGTGAAGGGACTTAAAATCGCCAAACTAATGGGTTGAACGTCTTATAATCTGAAAACTAATGGGGCTAAGCATGAGGAAGAAGGGGGACCAGAAAAGCGACCCTTCTCCCCTTAAAGTGTTTAGATACATGATATACATACCTATGAGCCCCTTGGTTACACAGAGGTGACAGTCTTGGTAACGGAATAAGTGGAGATTGGCTGGTTTTTCTCGCACCCCTTCTCCCTCGTGTTTAGCCCATCGTTTTTTTAGATGTTAAGACGTTGGGCCTAATATTTTGGCGATTTTAAGACTTTACACTCCATTTCTTTGTCAATTTTAAGACCTTTCGTGCTATTTAGATGTTGATTTTTTCCTGGCGAGCGATAGCGAGCCTGTAATTTTAATAGTAACGACACGTACTAAACAAATATATTTGTGAGTGTATGACTAGATTGCCCTATATAAGGGCAAAGGGGAAAGAGGAGTGTGTGGTAACCACCGAGGAATATGTCTTCTAAGCGTAGTAGGGAAGGTATACAGTAGGGTAGTGATTGAGAGAGTGAGAGTGAGAACGGAGAAATGGATAGGCGACGAGCAGGGAGGTTTTAGGAAGGGAAGAGGATGTGTAGATCAGATTTTTACCCTGAATTGTGTTGTGGAGAAATATCTGGAGAAGAAACAAAAGGTGTATGTTGCCTTTATGGACTTGGAGAAGGCCTATGAATGAGTGGATAGAGAAGGTTTGTGGAAAGTACTTAGAATATATGGAGTAGAGGGCAAGTTGCTGAAAGCAGTGAAGAGCATGTATGAGGGTGCAAAAGCGGCAGTATGTGTGGAGAGTGAGCAGAGCGAGTTCTTTGACCTGAGTGTTGGGTTGAAACAGGGGTGTGTGATATCCCCGTGGTTGTTTACTGTATATATGGATGGAGTCATGAAAGCAATACTATCAAGAGCAGTGGATGTTGGTGTATCGCTGAAAAGGGAGGGAATTGAGTGGAAGCTACCTATACTGCTGTTTGTGGATGATACAGTTCTGATGAGTGATAATGAATGGGAGTTGCAGGGTCTGGTAAATGAGTTTGGAACAGTGTGCGAAAAACGGAATTTGAAGGTAAATGCGGGGAAGAGCAAGGTTTTGGTCTTCGAAAGGAGTACAAAGGAGTACAAAGGAGTACAAAGGAAATCAAGCAACAACATATCTAGTGACCCTTCTAGGTTGCTTGTCCTCCAAAACACTGAGGATCAAGTGTCCAAACAGTGGCTTAGAGTGGGTAAGGGAACATTGGAAAGGGAATTACTGCCCTGGAACTAATGTCCGTGGCAGGATTAGGAAGTTAGTAGGGGACAGATGGGTTAGTAACTGAGGGGGGGATAAAATGAAGTTATTCATTTACAAACGCAGTCAGTCGCGGGTTTAAAGCGAGATATTTGTCTAGGCGGAGTTTAAATGAATCAACGGTGATGCAGTCTATAACGTTTCGGGGAAGCCCATTCCACAAGTTGACAACTCGATTGAAGAAGAAATTCTTAGATTCGTGTGAGTTAAAAGATTTACCAAAAATTTTGCAACCGTTTCCCCGCGTGTAATTAGATTGGTCGATAGTGAAGTACTTACTACAGTTCATATTGTCGATGCCTTTGATGATTTTGAACACTTGAATTAAGTCACCTCTTAATCTGCGCTGGGTTAAAGGAAATATATTTAATTCTCTAAGACGCTCTTCGTATGGTTTGTTCTTTAGGCTAGGTATCATTTTGGTAACTCTACGTTGAACTCATTCTAGCTTGTTTAATCTTTTTGGTAATAAGGGCACCAGGATTGAACGCAGTATTCCAGAAGAGGGCGGACTAAGGAATTGTAAAGGGTTAGGATAACTTCTTTGGATTTATGCTCAAATGACCTGCCTATAAAGCCAATTATTTTGTTTGCCTTCTTAACAACTTCTGAACATTGCTGACTCGGTTTTAGGTTACTCGATATTGTTACTCCCAGATCGGTTTCTGTTTACATTCTTAAGCTGAGTGCCATTCATCGAATAGTTTGCTTTCTCATTTAGGTATCCGATATGAAGTACTTTACATTTATCCGCATTGAAACTCATTTGCCAAATTTGGGCCCAACATGACAATTTATCTAGATTGTGTTGCATATCGTCAACTTGTTCTTTTGAGAGTACGCTATTTGCAATTTTTGTATCGTCAGCAAATTTTGAGATTGTACAGCTGAGGCCCTCATCTATGTCGTTGATGTAAATTAGAAAGAGAATTGGTCCTAGTACCGATCCCTTGGGTACCCCGCTACTTACATTGGTCCATTTAGATGCCTTACCGTTTATGACTACTCTTTGCTTTCTGTCGCTGAGCCAATTTTCTATCCATTTCAACACACCGTCTTGTATTCCATGTGCTTTTAGTTTTAGCAGTAAACGTTTGTGGGGAACTTTGTCAAAGGCCTTTTGAAAATCAAGGTATATAATATCTACAGCTTTACTCTCATCGTAGAGGTTGAGGATATCGTGGAAGAAGTCTAAGAGGTTTGTTAAACAGGAACGTTTTTTACGAAAGCCGTGTTGAGTATCTTTAAGTATGTTATTTTCCTCTAAGTGATTTACGAGTCTGTCTCGTATGACCATTTCTAGCATTTTACATACAACTGAGGTTAAGCTAATTGGACGATAGTTACTGGGTAGGGATTTGCTGCCTTTTTTTAATATCGGTGTTACGTTGGCTAGCTTCCACTGATCAGGCATAGTTCCAGACTGCAAGGATTTATTGAATAGTAATGTCAGTGGTTTGGAGAGCTCATCCTTAGCTTCCTTCAGAACTCTAGGCGAGATTGTATCAGGTCCAGGCGTTTTATTTACCTTGAGTTTATCTAAACAATTCAATACTTCTCTCTCTGTAACGGTGATATTGCTTAGAACATCTGAATTATCAATCTGAATCGGTGATGGTGTAGGGATATCACTGAGGTCTTCTGTTGTAAAAACTGATGCAAAGAAGGTATTGAGGGCATTACTCATTTGTACTTCGTCTTTGGTGTATTCTCCATTTTCATCGACTAACGGTCCAACAGTTGAAGTAACTACTTTTTTCTTTCTGATATAACTATAGAATTCTTTCGGGTTTGTTTTACTTTGATTCGCAATATGTAACTCTAAGGTCTTTTTACTTTGCTTAATTAACTTTTTGGCTTTGCGTCGTAGCTCTACAAATTTCACCCGTTCTTCGTCATTTTGTGAGGATTTTAATCTATCATTAGCAAATTTTTTAGCAAGCAGGCAGTTTGAAATATCTTTATTCCACCATTTGGGCTTATTATTATGGCCTGGACGCCGTATTTTCGATGGTATGCAGTCTTGCACTGCTTTTAGGTAAGTGGTTTCGAATAACTTCCAAGATGTATTTATGTCATTATTGTTAATTAAAAAGCTCCAGTCAGTTTCTTTAAACATAGCTCTAAGTTTATGGAAGTTTGCTTTCTTGAAATTAGGGACTTTTTCGATGCTACTATTTGGTTCGTTACTAGTAACCTTTAAAGTGAAAGTTATCGTACGATGGTCGCTGTTACTGAATTCATCACCAACATTCAAATTCTCTATTAATTCTTCTTTTGTTGCAAGTACAATGTCAAGAACGTTATTACCACGGGTCGGTGTTCGAACAAATTGATAAAGCGAACTCTCTTGCAAGTTCGTATACAAGTCATGTCCGGAGTGTGAAGTAAGAGTATCGCCCCACTTGGTCACAGGTAAATTAAAGTCGCCAAAAATGACGGTATCTTGTGAGTTACTTACATCTGCAATTTGTTTGTAAATTTCTCGGTCAGTTTGCACTGATTGAGCTGGAGGTCTGTATATTAATGCAAGTATTATTTTTGTACCTTTATTATTCTTTATTAGCACAAAAGATGCGTCGACGTTCACAATTTGAGGTTTTGACAAGAGGGTAGGGTTAAGACTTTCTTTGATATAAAGTAAAACGCCACCTCCATTTCGATTTATTCGGCTTTTCTCAAACATTACATAACCGGGAAGTGAATACTCTGCTAAAAAGTCTCTATCTTCTGTATTGAGCCAAGATTCTGTTATGCCAATCACATCATAATTTTCTGTAAACACTAGCTCCTCTAAATCTGAAAATGTATTGCGTATGCTACGAGCGTTTGCATAGAAAACCTTTAAAT
This sequence comes from Paralithodes platypus, assembly GCA_032716605.1. Classification (NCBI taxonomy): domain Eukaryota; kingdom Metazoa; phylum Arthropoda; class Malacostraca; order Decapoda; family Lithodidae; genus Paralithodes; species Paralithodes platypus. The sequence continues at coordinate 31,865,333 of CM064575.1, forward strand.
TTGTTATTTTAGAACTCACAGAACGCTCTTTAATAATATTTTTGGTTCTTGTCGGATCTACATTTATGTTCATGGCTGTCCTCGGTCCTCGCTGTCTTCGGTCCTTATCGCTGGTGGTCCTCGGTTGCCTCTGTTTTTTTCTTGGCGTTGGATGATTTATGTCTCTGCTGCTTCTTCTCTGATGGCGTTTTTTGATCCATGGCTGCGGACTGCTTCGTGTAGGAGACGACCCATGCGTGCTGAACCCACAGGGTTTAGATGAGTGCCATCCTTGCGGAACAGAGTAGGATGGTTGTAGAAGTTGTCCCAGAGGTTGATGAATTCAACTTCTTCCCTCAGACACAAATATTTTAGTCGGCTATTTGTGCTGAAGGCCTTGTCGTAGAATTTATCAGGTGCGTCGATCTTGGGGAGAATGCCTGAGATGATGATATTCCTTGACTTGTTTTTGTAGTGCTGGATCATCTTGCGATATTTCTCCATCAACTCTTCGGATCTGGTGCGCATGACGTCATTTGAACCAGCATGGATGACAAAAAGGGTATTTTCATTTGCATCCTTTGTGGTATCTTCGAAGGCTTCCACAATGTCGTCCAGTCCAGCTCCTGGGATGCAAAATCTTTTTCGTTGCTTTGGGACTCTGTCGCAGAACTCTTCGACCTGTCCTCGTAGGATGGAATCCCCAACGAGCCTGGTCTCTTCTGGTTCGTCTTCCATCTCTACCAATATCTCAAATCTGTTTGACATTGTGACTGGTAGATGAGACCTTTTCTGCGTTGGCCGTGCACCGTTCCTCACTGGTGTAAATCCGGAAACCTGTGGTGGCGGGACTCTACGTACAGGTCGGGGAGAGGAGTGGTTAGAACGGGGGCGAGGGGTTGGTACTGTTCGTGCTAGCAGGCTTCTTGCACGAGGAGTGGGCGAGAGACTAAGGTGAACAGGGCGGCTGTCCTGGTTTGATGTCGGCTCAGGTTCGTCAGAAGCATCTGCTGCAGTGTCTACTGCAGGTGTTGGATTGTTGGCAGATGACGTTGGGGCGGTGGTGGATGCTGGAGTTGAAACAATTGGAGTTAGTGATACTCCAACGTTGAGTGTTACAAACTCTTGGAGTGATTCCAGCTTCCCTGTGAGGGTGTTGATCTTGTTGTGGGCTTCATCCAATGTTGCTGTCAAATCCTCTCGTTGCTGGCAGAGTCGGCAGACTTGTGGATCGGCAGGAGCAAACATGGAAGCACCAAACCTACCGGCGCAGTTCGTACAGGCACGAGGCATGGTGACGATCACTTTCTTCAGATCACTTCACTCACTTAAAAACACTTAACTCACTTTAAAAACACTAAACTCACTTTAAAAACACTAAACTCACTTTAAAAACACTTCTTACTTTAAATAGGCCTAACCGAAAACAATTTTTTTGAAATACACACAAATAGGTTATCAGCGGTGATAGCCTAACCGAAAATTAAAACAAAACAAAATTAAATTTGAATACGCAGTGATAGCCGAACCGAATTTTTTTTTATGTTTATTTAAACAGAAATAGGCCACCAGGGGTTATAGCCTATCCTAACCGAAAACAAAAATTATGAAATACCGGTACGCAGAAATAGGCCACCAGCGGTGATAGCCTAACTGAAAATTTAAAAATTGAAGTACGCAGAAATAGGCCACCAGGGATGATAGCCTAGACTAACCGAAAACAAAAATAACTGAAAACAAAAATTATGAAATACCGGTACGCAGAAATAGGCCACCCGCGGTGATAGCCTAGACTAACCGAAAACAAAAATAACCGAAAACAAAAATTATGAAATACCGGTACGCAGAAATAGGCCACCAGCGGTGATAGCCTAACTGAAAATTTAAAAATTGAAGTACGCAGAAATAGGCCACCAGGAATGATAGCCTAGACTAACTGAAAACAAAAATAACCGAAAACAAAAATTATGAAATACCGGTACGCAGAAATAGGCCACCAGCGGTGATAGCCTAACTGAAAATTAAAAAATTGAAGTACCGTACGCAGAAATAGGCCACCAGGGATGATAGCCTAGACTAACCGAAAACAAAAATAACCAAAAACAAAAAAGTATGAAAGGGGTGAAATCACAGAGTGTGAGGTGAAGCTGAACGGTCAGGCTATGGAGATCGTCAACTCTTTTAAGTATCTGGGCAGTGTGTTGAGTAAAGATGGGACTATGGATGAAGAAGTGCAGGAGAGGGCACAACAGGGGAAGAGGGTTGTAGGAACGCTAAAAGCAGTAACAAGAAATAGGGTGGTCAGTATGGAAGTGAAGAAGTCCTTGCATGACAGTGTGGTAATCCCGACACTGACTTACGGAAGCGAAGCATGGACGGTGGTTGAGAGACTCAGACCAAGAGTGAGAGCAGTGGAAATGAATTACTTAAGGAGTGTGTGCGGAGTTACATGGAGGGATAGACAGACTATTGAGGAAGTAAGAAGGAGGTGTGGTGTGGAGGTAGATGTGCTGGAAAGTGTGAAAAGGAACAACTTGAGATGGTTCGGAAATATATGGAACGTATGGAAAGCGAGAGAATGACTAAGAGGGTGTACGAGAGCGAGGTGGAGGGACAGAGAGGGAGAGGTAGACCGAATGAGAGGTGGAAGGATGGAGTGAGGAAGTACAGTTCCGGACAGATGAAACAGCAACACCTCGTCCACCCGCTATGTGGTGAGGGGCTCTGCGGATTTGGTAACACTGGCAGGAGGTGGGAGGGATGTGGGTGGGTGGGTGATGAGGGGAGGTATGTGGGGGGTTTAGGGGGGAATTGGGAGGGTGAAGAGGCAGCAATCATGGTGTGGCTGGTGGGAGGACAACTATGTCCTAACCATGTTAGGACATAGTTGTTAAATGTAGCATACATTGTAGGTGTGTGTAATTTAAAATCCTGTCTGAGTAGCTTGTTCTATAGGAAAATTTGCTTGTCACTCTGTTCTCCCCTACTCCGTCACTCGTTTGCCCCCTCCCACCAGCCATACCATGATTACTGCCTCTTCACCCTCCCATACTCCCCCCTAAACCCCCCACATCCCTCCCCTCATCATCCACCCACATCCCTCCCACCTCCTGCCAGTGTTACCAACTCCGCAGAGCCCCACACCACACAGCTGGTGGACGGGGTGTTGCTGTTTGATCTGTCCGGAACTGTACATGAACGAAGGCGGTGCTGGTTGGGGGGAGGGGCGTCGACTGACTAGGGACAGAGGTGCATGGGGGCGGTTCGTTCGTGGCACGGCGTCAGGCAATAGATAGATAGATAGATGACTAGATTGATAACCAGTATTCGATAAATGGATATAATCGTAGTTATGTACTTAATCTATAACTGTCTTGATGGTGTAATGGTTAGAGTGTTTAGGATATGTGTGTCGTAACCCAGGTTCAAATCCTGGGAATATCAAATGCTTTCAGTAATTTAATTGGGAGTTGTTTAGATGTTGGGAGTGAAATACATTAATTAAATTATTCTTACGTTTGGGATCCCGGTAGAAATATTATTGATGCAAGGACAAAGAACTGAGCCATTATCATAAAATAAAATTACTGCTATCGTCCATATTACTCTTGTTATTACCGATATATACTGATAGTGCGATAGAGAGAGAGAGAGAGAGAGAGAGAGAGAGAGAGAGAGAGAGAGAGAGAGAGAGAGAGAGAGAGAGAGAGTATATAAAGTATAAACACCTGACCACCAGTAACTAACCTTCCTACCTTTCTTCCATGTTGATGCAGTTGTTTACACATTCTAACTGTTGCCATTTTAATATGATGACACCGTGTTCATTATATTCAAGATAACAAAAAGCAATGTTATATAGATTAAGAAGACATTTATGTAAGGTAAAAGGTAAATATTATTTGTTGTAATTCCTATATTTCCGAGAAGTCGTTCCCAAGCTAAATAATATCGTTTATCGCTACCGTGAATTGAATAAATATTACATCATCTCAATTAATCCAACCAGGTCCAACCAAACCAATCAATATTCTTAATTGATAACAAGAAGTTAAGAAGGGAACTGTTGATCTTACTAAAATGGTCAGTCCCCAAACTCTCGGACCTTGTACATTCCAACGCCAGTAATAAATAAATCAAATATAGTAAAATAAAATATATAAAATACAAAATAAATAAAACAAAAATGAACAAAATAATATCCATAAATTGTCACCTCTATAAAAGGATCCCGTCCCTCCCCGACCATGTTCTGGAAGTACCAATTACTGGGGATGGACTAATATTGTGTGTGACAATGTCTGTGATGGAGGCAAATAGTGGACTAGATCACCTGCGGTATAATCTATATTTTATTAATTTCACTACAACACCAAACACCTCCAATATAATTAATGAAAGCATGTATGTGATGCCCCGGGATTCGAACCTGGGTTATCACACTAACCTTCATTTACAACCAGTTACAACCTACAGTAAGAAGTTTAACCCTTTCATCCCCATTACGCCTATCTTCCTTTGATTCTGGCTAAAATTAGATAATTTCATGAAGTTTAAGAAGGACCTATATTATTTAAAAGGTTCATTGAGATTTATCCCATTCATTCGTAAAGGTAGATTATAAGCCAACAGGAAATCTTCTATACTCTTTCTTTTCAACTGGCTGTAAATTGCAAAGTTTCCATCAAGATGTATCAGTTATTTTAAAGATTTTGTCGTGAAATATGGTGCGAATGATATAAACTAGAGATGGAACGAATGTCAATTTTCCATATTTTCGAATGCGAATGCGAATATTTAATTGTAAAAGTCGCGAATTCGAATGCGAATTGTGAATATTGCAATCCTTATTTCATCCTCAATAAAATAGTCAATATCTGGTACGAAATCAGTGAGGAAATATGATGGAATATTCTGTATTGACATGCTATTACATTGGATATATGTATGAAATGGCAATATTGTGACGGTGAATTTCGGAGTGAGTATCCTAGGTTCGAGTCCTTGGAGTGCCACATGCATTTGTTGATTTCATTAATTGAGTTTAGAAGTAAAGTTGGTTGGAGACAAAATATGAACTATTAAATAAAGTTAAGTGCTCCGTCCTCCTTCATTCCACGCTAGCGCCCACAACGCACGCCTACACTTTTATTTATTCGTTTGTGTTAACATTAAAATTTAATATTTAATATTTTTGTTGATTTCCCATTGGTTTCGTGAAAATATTCGCATATTCGCTAATAGCTATGAATGGAAATGCGGAAGCGAATACGAATGCAAATATTGAAAAACAGCGAATATTCGCACATGCGAATGCGGAAGCAAATATTCGGTCCATCTGGTCTTAATATGATGCAGAGACATAGTAGTTTCATATTTTCTCATTAAGTATCGATACATTTGCTGCTAAGGGCTTTAATTTACCGCCAGTTGAAATAAACCGACTATAATGATAACCAGACTATAATGAAAATGACGTCATGGTGGTCAAAGGGTTAAAGCCTTGTGGTTCATAGGGTAGGTGTGGTATAGTGGTTTAACCGAGTTGCTAACCCTAGGATCCCGCGTTCAAATCCCGATGGGTCATATAAAGATATTATTGGGATGGAAAGATTTTGATGAGATTTGCTCAGTCCCTTCATTGGCTACCCGAACAAGTCCAATATATATATACCGGTATATATATATATATATATATATATATATATATATATATATGTATATATATATATATTTTTTTTTTTTTTTTTTTTTTTTTTTTTAATTAGAAGAAGAAGAGACTGATGAAGCTTTGATTCCCCCAGCATATGACCATGGACAGTTTTTCTCAATATCCACGATGCTCGGGGTACTAGTTCTCGGTTACTTGAGAAACTAACACAAACATTTTGCAGATGATAGTGTGACCCCAATGAGGGATGTGAGCCATAATCCCCACTACGTGCCATTACAATAATATACCATTATCTCTAATATTAGTGCACAACATAACACAATTATCGGTGCCTTTATTCCTTGAGTCATTATACATGATTCATTTACTTCTGTTATCAATACTTTCAGTGTGTCTGTCTGTTCACACAATATTTTGAGACTGAATGAATATATATCGATAATACTTGGTTAGTCCCTTAATTTGGTACCCGAAAGGATTCCTTTATAGTTTAGTTACCCCTCGTTACCCCCTTAATGGATCCCCCCAAACGAAAGCTGCACACATGCTGAATATTATCAACACCTAAATGGCACGAAAGGTCTCGATATTGATAAAGAAAGGGCACGGAAGCTCTGAAAATCCACAAACAAATGGGGAGGAACGTCTCTAGATTTCAAAACTAATGAGGCTATACATGAGGGAGAAGGGGGTCCAGACAAAAGCATGTACTTTAATTTTCGATCATATATAAGTGATAATATGATAAACAATATTTTACAATGGAAACATGTATCTTAGATATAAAATATACTTGGTCACTATGTAGTTTGCAAGTTAATTTACATTATTAATAGATTTCGGTCGCCTAAAGTTAAATAAATGTGTTCGTTCTCTCTCTCTCTCTCTCTCTCTCTCTCTCTCTTTCCCTCACAATTAATCTCCTCCAGTGTCAACAAATTAAGGTAGTTATGCAAATTAACAGGTTAATTTTGTCGTTCCCCAGACCGGTCCACTGGTCTGGCCTCCAACCATCAGTCTATTACCACTCAAACCATTTTTACGGTCCTAACACTTTTACTCTCAGTCACTTATGTAGATTAGTCTGAAGCTTATTGACGCTCGTGTTCAGTGAGTTATTTATATTACTTGACATTTTACTCATTTATTCTATCTGCTCACTTTTTAAGATATTTATTAACAATTTAACTTTTATGTTTTTGTTTTTCTATGTGAGCGAGGGAAACAAAAAATATACCTGGCTGTACACCTACCTAAGGTCACCTAAGGTTGTGTTCGCCACTCTCCTAGCAGCACCGAGGAGCGCGTCGCCCCTCGTTGTGGGTTGTGTTTTGGTGCAGCAGGCTGTTTGAAGAGACAGCACGCTCCCTTGCGAAGATGGGCTCGTCTTGCACTTTTTGCAGTTCGACATCGAGGGCTCTCTCATGTCTCTTACTCACCGTGGGAGTTTGTTGAAGAGACGTGGGCCTCTGTGGGGCCTCTGTGTGATAACCAGTCCTCTCGCAGAGAGCCCATAGCACCCCTGTTATTCATCTGCGGGATATTATGATGGTGCTGAGAGGGATTATAACTCCCATCTTCAGGATGTTCTGGCAGGAGCTACACAGCCTCATAAATGGTGGTCCGCTTTGAAATCCTCTTTATTTGGAATAGATTCCTCCATGCCTCCTCTTTGTGATTCTGATGGCTCCATCTTTTTTGATCCATTATCGAAGGCCAATATTCTATCTAATATTTGTATTAATAAGCAGAGTAATCAGGAATTGTCTTTGCCATTGACATGTTTCCCTAGACCCAACCTCAATTCAATGGCATTCAAATCAGCTGAACTGAAAAGGTACTTGCTGGATCTTGATACCTATGGTGGCACAGACCCGGATGGGGTTTTCCCTCTCTTTTTTAAAAAGGTTGCAGTGGTCTTGGCACATAAATTGGCTGTGGTGTTTAGGTTGCTTTTGAAATCAGGTAGTTTTCCTCTTTGCTGGCGTAAGGCTATTATCACTCCTATTCCAAAGGGAAATACTGCCTCATCATAGCCTAATGACTATCGCCCTATCTCCATTACACCTATCCTATCCAAGCTCTATGAGAGGCTTTTATCCAGACGCCTTTCCTCTTATTGTAATAGTCATAATTTGATACCAAACTCACAGTTTGGTTTTCGTAAGGGACTGGGTACATGTGATGCGCTTCTGACACTCACCCATGACTTGCAATCTTCATTGGACCAGGGACATGAGTCTCGCATCGTGGCTATTGACTTTAGTTCTGCTTTTGATTTAGTCAACCATAAAGCACTTCTGTTTAAGTTACAGCTCATTGGTATTGGTGGCAATTTTTTAAGGATCTTTGAAGATTTTTTGACGAAAAGATCTGTCTGTGGTAATTGATGGGTGTCATTCTCCTTCTGTTACTGTTGTTTCTGGTGTTCCACAAGGCAGTGTCCTTGGGCCTTTGCTTTTTATTATTTTTACTGCTGACCTGTGTTCCGAGCTTGAAAATAAACTAATCTCCTATGCTGATGATACAACTTTATATGCATCAATTGCATCACCAATAGATCGACACGTAATTGCTACTGCTCTGAATAGGGATTTAGCCAAAATTACATCATGGTGTGAACTTTGGGGCATGAAACTTAATGCTAGTAAAACACACTCCATTATCATCAGCAGATCTCGTACCTTGGATCCTCCCCATCCTTATCTACAAGTTTCTGGTGAGCAAATTGAGAATGTGGATTCTTTGCATTTGTTAGGAGTTACTCTTGATCCCAAACTTACTTTTGAAAAGCATATTCGTTCTTTCTCCTCTTCCATTTCCCAAAAAATTGGTCTGCTTCGCAAGGTTTATAACACATTTGCTTGTGACGCCACAGTTATCAAGTCTTTTTATGCTTTTATTTTGCCACATTTCGAGTACTGCTCACCTGTCTGGTTGTCAGCAGCTGACTGCCATCTCAAGTTGCTTGACAGGTCGCTAAATTCCATCAGTTTTATTCTACCTCATTTGTCTCTTGATCTGTGTCATCGACGTAAAGTTGGTGCCCTTAGTCTTTTATTTAAAGTTTTTAACAACCCTCAGCATCCCTTACATGGGGTTCTGCCTGGGCCCTATGTCCGGGCTCGTGCAACTAGATTCACAAGCAATCTTAATGATCTTGCCATGAGCCGTGTTAATTTTTCTACTACACAGTTTTCACGGTGTTTTGTGCCGGCCATGGTTGACTTGTGGAATAAGTTGCCAAATGAGCTAGTCAATTCAGCTAATATCTCCATTTTTAAGTCTAGAGTTAATGCTTTTTTGCAGCATTAATTCTAATTTTTAAACTTATTTTATTCTCTTTTATTGTACTATATTTATGCTTGATATCCTCCACTGCATAATATGTTATCTGTGTTTAATATGTGTATATGTACAGTACAGTATACAGTATATGTTTTTATTTTTTCCTAAGTTGCCGTAGTCTCTCTCCAGTGCCTCCGGGTGTTTTGTGTGGATTGATCTTGATGGTGTTTCTACACCCTGGTTGGAGACTTCGGCATCTCATATAATAATAATAATAAAATAATATTGCATTCCCAGCCTCTCATATCACTGAATTTCATGACTATCGGAGTATGTAGGTTTAGTACTAAACCCTCTGCGATTTTCCTTGTGTATAATATTAGGTAACGTTCTCTTCTACGTTCCAGCGAGTACAGTTTCAGTGCTCTTAAACGATCCCAATAGTGTAGCTGTTTTACCGAACTTATGTGCGAAGTGAAATTTCTTTGTACACTCTCTAAGTCATTTATTTCACATGCTTTGTATGGGGATGTTAATACGCTACAGTATTCAAGCCGCGGTAGCACTAGAGATTTGAAGAGTGTTATCATAGGTAATTCACCGCGTGTTTTAAATGTACGTAGAATCCAACCCGTTAAACGTTTCGCAGCCGCAACATTGACCTGGTTATGTTCTTTGAAACCCATATTTTCAGACATTAACACCCCAAGGTCTTTCACACTGTCTTTCCATTCTATTATGTGGTTAGATTCTGTTAGGTAGTTTGTGTTCTCTTTAACGATATTATTATCTCCGTACCTTATTAATTGGAATTTTTCTTCATTGAATTGCATGTTGTTTTCCCTGGTCCACTGGAACACTTCATTTATGTCTTCCTGCAGCTGGTCCGTGTCCTCTTGTGTGTTTACTATCTTGCTTATGTTTGTGTCATCCGCAAAAGAAGACACCGCACTGTGTCTTGTGTTGGTATCTATGTCGCAAATTAGAATGAGGAACAGAAGGAGCGCTAGCACTGTTCCTTGGGGCACTGAGCTTTTGACATCCGAAGGTTCAGATGTGACTTGGGTTACTGCTACTGATTGTTTCCGGTTTATGAGGAAATTGTATATCCACCGTCCGATTTTCCCCGTTATACCTTTTGCTTTTAGTTTGTGGGCTATTATACCATGGTCACATTTATCAAATGCCTTAGCAAAATCGGTGTAGATGACATCAACGTTTTTCTTTTCTTCTAGCGCTTTAAGAATTTTGTCATAATGTTCCAAAAGTTGTGAGAGACATGATCTTCCCGCTCTGAACCCATGTTGACCGGTGTTGTGTAGTTCATTTGCCTCCATGAATGCTGAGATTTTGCTTCGCAGGACTCGCTCGAAAACTTTAATGATGTGGGAGGTTAGAGCTACCGGGCGATAGTTTTTTGGTAGTGCTTTACTCCCTCCTTTATGCAGTGGGGCAATTATTGCGTTTTTTAAGCTATCTGGTATTTCACCAGTGTCTAGATTCTTTCTCCACATTATAGCCAGGGGTTTTGAGAGGTTTTCCTTACATTTCTTCATTAGGATCGAATTCCGGGCCTGGTGCCGAATGGGATGGCATGTTGGAAATGGCCTCTTCTATGTTTTTTGGACCGAAATCAATATCCAGCATCTGGGGGGGTTTCCGTGAGGGAGGTTTCCATGAAAAATATATTTTGGCCTCTGATGGCTTTTGTTTCATCAGGTCCACTGAAGGCCATTTCATACTGCCGGCGTAAGAGTTCGCTTATTTCCTTTTTGTCCCCTGTGAATGAACCATCCCCTTTGCTTAGTGGGCAGATATTTGATGCTGATTTAGCCTTGTTTGGCATATGAAAAGAAGTACTTGGAATTTTCCTTTATACCTGCAATAGCTTTCCTCTCTTCTTCCATATGTTGTAGTTCATATGATATTCTTAGTCTTTGTTCAATTTCCACAATTTCTCTATCTATTTTGGTCTTTTGTCTATCCTGTAGATTTTGATGTATGCGCCTTTGTGTGAGTAATTTTCTTCTTCTATACAGTTTCCTTCTTTCCCGATCCTGTTTGCTTCTTCGTCTTGTTTGTCTTGCAGGTAGGCCTATATGGTGGTTACACATTTGGGTCATGGTTTCTGTTATTAGGACTAGACATTCTGCTGGTGTCAGGTTATTAATTAAATCTTCCCAGTCTATTTCCTGCATTTCTTGATTTACCTCTTCCCACCTAACATGTTTGTTATTGAAGTTAAATTTACTTTTGGTGTTTGGGCTCGATTCGGAGGTTGTCTGTACACTTGCTAAGGTTGTTTTGATCTCAATTAGTTTATGATCTGAGTATGTTGTGTCCGATATGTTAATGCTGTGTACTAGAGAGTCGTTGTTAGTAAAGACCAAGTCTAAGATATTGTTTTCCCGTTCGGCAATATGCTGGGTAAGACTAAAAAATCGCAAAGTTTAAAAAGCTCTCTCGTATTTGTATTTGCTTCTCCTGTGTTATTTGCCACTACCTGGTTTTCTAGATGTCTCCATTTAATGTTTGGTGGGTTAAAGTCTCCTAGCCACATAATATTTGGTGTTGGGTTCCCCAGGGTGACTCCCCCAGAGTTGAAAGAGTGACAGGGCTAAAATCAAGGGATGTTTGAGCCAAAATGCCTGGAAACACGGAGTTTGAAGCAATTTAAGTAATAGGAAGAGGGGAAAGACCGATTCTGGGAAAATTCCAGAGCTCAGTAGTTGAATAGAAGAAAGACTGAGAATAACGTTTCACTCTTGGGCTGGAGAGTTGCACAAAGTGGGGGTGGGATTGTGTTGCAAGACGGGTACCACGTGCCCTACGTAGAGGAGGTGGTATACACTGGGAGAGCTATGAGGAGCACTGATTATTGTCGGAGCGATAGAGTAGCGAGAGAGATGCAACATTGCGGCGAAGAGAGAGAGATTCCAGAGAGTTAGTGACTGGACGGGAGTTAATGATATGAATGGCTTTCCTTTCTGCTTTGTCTAGGAGTGCGGTGTGAGAGGATCCTCCCCTAACATGTGAACAATACTCAATACAAGGACGCACTTTGCCCTTATACAGAGCAAGACACTGAGCAGGGGTAGAGAACCCTTTGAGGCGGTTGAGCACACCCAGCTTCTGGGAGGCTGCCTTAGCAAGACTGGTCCTTCCAAGTGAGAGCAGAAGAAAAAGAGACACCGAGAATATTGAGAGAAGATGAAGGATTGATTTTTGTATTGTTGAAGTGTAAGGGAAAGTCCTCTGGGAGTTCCGGACGCGTAGTAAAATGGAAAAATTTAGTTTTGGAAGCATAAAAGACAACAAGGTTTTCTCAACTATGTTCAACTAGTTACATATTTAACTGTACTTCGAACAGGTTATCAGTGAACTGTATCGGATCTTGGAATTACCTACTACTTTCCATATTACGCTGAGAGATTTGTGTTATATATTCTCACCACGGAATTATATTACTATATAATCAACATAGGTGAAAGTAGTCAGTTAACCTGTATAGTACCTGTGACGTCCCTTTCATTATATTCTGGAAACTATTGGACGATTGTATTCAGCTTAGGAAGGACGTCTACCCATTAAATGACTACACACCTTCTCGATTGATCCTCTTAGCTTCCATATATCCTTCCAAAGCTTCATAACATCGTTTAAATGTCGTTAACATCAACTAAATAATACGTCGCCGGTACAAAGGGAGTTAATTGACTATATATTTGTATGTAACTCCGATAATGTGAATCCGACACAATCCACCATTAAAGTATTCGTGTGACGATAGCCTAAAGATTACTGAATCGCCCAAGTCTCTCTCTCTCTCTCTCTCTCTCTCTCTCTCTCTCTCTCTCTCTGTATTCTATGTGAAAGAAGGACACACAATATAGGTAGCTGGAATTAAAAGTCATTTGTGTAACGAATCCGAATAATTGACAATTGGAATATTTAAAATAGGTGAAATATAGGCTACATAAATGTATTGAAGAGTTAACCAGCTTCATACTAGGAACATTGAGGAAACCACTTTATTTATAGACAATTTTGTATTGGATATCGTGGATGTGAGAGTGTGTTGAAAGGTAGAAGCCGCTTAGTTTCCGGTACGATGGAGGAATATACTTGGAAAAATCAGAAGAATATTGTTGGTTGGAGTAGTGAAAGTGCGTGTGTGAAGTGTGTGTGTGTGTGCGTGTGAGTTTGTGTGTGTAGGTCTGTTGGGAACGATCTTGGAGCAAATATCATTATAATTTAAGAGGGGGTGGGCTGGTTTCTAAGGCCCCTCCTTCCTCGTGTTTAGGCCTATTGGTTTTTAGATTTTAAGACGTACCGCCCATTAATTTGGCGATTTTAAGACTGTACGCCCAATTTCTTTGTCAATATTAAGACCTTTCGTGCCTTTTAGGTGTCGATTTGTTCCTGGCGAGCGAAACTGAGCCTGTAATTTTAAGATGCACGGTTTTCGGCGGGGACATTTTTCTACCAACATTTTTACAAATGTATCTGGGAGGGGGGTCTAGGGGATGTTTTTTCAGCTTGATGGAGGTTTAGGGAGGATACTGAACAATAATAAAACAATAAAGCAATAAGCAAATACATACGCCCGTCTCCCCTTAATAACACTTCATTTAAGGGGAGATTTCTACTTGTGTTTTTTTTGTCTTGACCCCTCTCTCCCTCATGGTTAGCCCCATTGCTTTTGATATTATAAGACGTTCGCCCCATTAGTTTGGCGATTTTAAGAACTTTCGCCCCATTTCTGTCAATTTTAAGACTTTTTGTGCCATTTAGGTGTCGATTTTATCCTGGCGAGCGATAGCGAGCCTGTAATTTAAGAGGAACCGGCCTTCGGCCGGGAAATTTTTCTACCGAAAAATGTACAAATTTATCTTAAAATTATTAAGGGGGTATAGGGGCTGTAATGTTAAGCTTGATGGAGGTCTAGCGAACTAACTAAAAACCTCCCCATAAGGGGTTATCCACACGAAAGCTTTTATTGTCAATTTTTAATTCGAAACTTTACCCTGGCATTATTTTGATACGGTGTCGTACTATAGTCCGTTCACTCTAGGTTGGGCAGAAATCGTAACTTCTAATCTCTTTGACTCAAAAAGGGCTAGAGCAAATGTGTTGTCAATGTCCACACCTACTCCCTAGCCAAATCTTCCTATTTGGTAGAAATATTAGCTCGATTACTCTAGTCCTTTTTGAGTTATGAGAGGCTAGAGGTTAGGATTTCTGGCTATAGTATCAGCACCTACACTGGAAGTAGATTATTGTGGTTGACCATTATTATAAATGTACATTTCATAAGCTGCCAAATCAGTGGCGGGGTTAAAAGTTGAACATAAAATACTAATATGACACCACCCCTTCACGCCAAAATGTTGACAATGTTTTTATGGGTCTAGCCTATTATAATATGTTGCCAATAGTTAATATAATATTAAGGGGAGATGGGCTATTTATTTGTTTAATTTGTTAATATATTTGATATTGTTTAGTTTCCTCCACACACCTCTATCAAGCTTCAAAAAAATCCCCTACACCCTCTTTCGAGATCAATTTGTACATTTTTCGTTAGAAAATGTCCCGTCCGAATGCCGGTTCCTGCTATAATTACAGGCTCGCTATCGCTCGCCAGGAAACAATCGACACCTAAATGACACGAAAGGTCCTAATATTTACAAACAAATGGGGTGTAAGGTCTTAAAATAGCCAAACTAGTGGGTCGAAAGGCTTAACATTTTAAAACTGATGGGACTAAACATAAGGGAGAAGGGGGGACAGAAAAATGGCCCATCTTCCCTTAACCATAATATGTACAAACAGTTTCCACCGATATCTTCTGCACTTGTGGACGCATCTTTATAATGGCATTTTTCCGGCATTTCTCGAGAAAAACCCTTCCTGGACTGGCTGTAACGGAGAAAATATCGAAAGCTCTCCCTCAAGGGCAATGGGGTGAATTACTAACATGGAATCAGAGGCAGCCCTTGGGAAGAGAGCCCAATATATAAACTGCATTGGTGGGAAGCAAAACATAAACTTTACCTTTCTCAGAACCTTGATGTCACTTTCAGTTTATTCTGGATTACACTAGACGACTTTTCAGGTTAGGAAAGAACTCAAGGAGTCAAAGAGGTAGAATTATCTCAATCCTTTAAACCTACCGGATTTTATACTTGAATATAATCGTGTTATATCTTCCAAAATATAAAAACCTGTTGTACTTCTAATGTAACAACGATTTTATATTTAATTCTTGATAATACAAAGTTATTCTGGTTTTATTAACACCTAAAGAGCGGCCTAGGCGGTATAAAATATGTAGCCACCAGCGGGGTGTTTTTACCCAAAATAGGGCTGTTTACGTGATCATTTTCATGCCTAAATAAGACCCAGAGCGTAAAACAAGTATCTATCCTTGAAAGGGCATAAACAGAGCTTTCCAATGACACCACAACGATCCTTTTATGACCGCTAGTTTTCTTGCCACAACCGCGCAACACGAGTGCAAAAAGCATGTAATTCGGTACTTTCCCCATACAATTCAGTATGTAGCGAGTGAGAGAGGGAGGGAGGAGGTGGGATTCGTGTCAGTAGGTTCGCCGCGGTGGTCTGGAGCAGTCATACGCTCGCTACTCTCCTGCCACCACTTGTCTCTCTCTCTCAGCAACATTACGTGCTGAAATTGCCACACGACCTATGTCGCGCGCCGCCAGATAGTCCAGATTTATTATACTCGACTTATGTTGCGCGCCGACAGTTAGGGGTTAAGGAATGGCATATGAGAGCAATGACAGGACTATATATGTTTATGTTGACTAAGTGTATTGTAACCCATTTGGGAATACAGAGTACAAAGGAGTACAAAGGAAATCAAGCAACAACAGATCTAGTGACCCTTCTAGGTTGCTTGTCCTCCAAAACACTGAGGATCAAGTGTCCAAACAGTGGTTTAGAGTGGGTAAGGGAACATTGGAAAGGGAACTACTGCCCTGCCACTAACGTGGCAGGACTAGGAAGTTAGTAGGGGACATATGGGTTAGTAACTGAGGGGAGGATAAAGTTATTCATTTACAAACGCAGTCAGTCGCGGGTTTGATGCGAGATATTTGTCTAGGCGGAATTTAAATGAATCAACGGTGCTGCAGTCTATAACGTCTCGGGGAAGCCCATTCCACAAGTTGACAACTCGATTGAAGAAGAAATTCTTAGATTCGTGCGAGTTAAAAGATTTACCAATAATTTTGCAACCGTTTCCCCCGCGTGTAATTAGATTGGTCGATAGTGAAGTACTTACTACAGTTCATATTGTCGATGCCTTTGATGATTTTGAACACTTGAATTAAGTCGCCTCTTAATCTGCGCTGGTTAAAGGAAATAGATTTAATTCTCTAAGACGCTCTTCGTATGGTTTGTTCTTTAGGCTAGGTATCATTTTGGTAACTCTACGTTGAACTCGTTCTAGCTTGTTTATATCTTTTTGGTAATAAGGGCACCAGGATTGAACGCAGTATTCCAGAAGAGGGCGGACTAAGGAATTGTAAAAGGGTTAGGATAACTTCTTTGGATTTATGCTCAAATGACCTGCCTATAAAGCCAATTATTTTGTTTGCCTTCTTAACAACTTCTGAACATTGTTGACTCGGTTTTAGGTTACTCGAGGATGAATGATGGTGCGTGACAATGAATCATGACCCTCACAATACTTGTACGTGAACAAATATATACGTAAAGTAAACACACACATACAGACACACATACACAAACACGTACACACACACACACACACACACACACACACACACACACAATATCAATTAAATAATGTAAATACAGACGTACACGCATACACGAAGGAAAATATTCGATAATGACGCAGTGGGAGCTGTGTAATAATAAGTATATACATCATTATAAAGTGACTACCTGGTCACGGAGGTCACCCCACTCTAATTAATTTATTAATTAATGTACCAACTTGTGAGCTAGAGAGGAATATTGTGAAGATTATATTACCTCTGTGTGTGTGTGTGTGTGTGTGTGTGTGTGTGTGTGTATAGGGGGTCTTGCCACTGATCTGGTAATCCAAAGGTCCCGGGTTCAAATCCCGATGTATCAATGGGAAGATATTATTGGGATGGAATTTGTGCTGTATCAGTGCATTACCACAAAACCCACCGAAACGCTAATAAAATACCCTCATTGTTCCCTGATTAAATAGCACTGTATGAGTATTCACATATTCAAAATATGCTATAGGGGCGCAATGCCTGGTGAGTTATCTGCTCAACAGGTGGCGTTGTGTGTGTGTGTAAGAGTGAGAGTCCGAGTGTAGGGGGGTGAGACAGTGAAGCACGGGAACGAGGTGTCTTCAGAGATGGGGTCACTTCGGGCCATGAGTGAGCACCTTGCCTCATGTGAAGGCAAGATGGCAGGTGCTCGTTGTACTCTACGTGCTTCACATGTCTCACTCCCTAGACTGGAACAAGACCTCACGGGCTCCACTGCTCATTGTACAGCTGTGAATGTCCAGGCTCTCAGCCTATGCCCGAGAGAGAGTAAGTTGGAATATAGAATAAAGAAAAAAAAAAAAAAAAATATATATATATATAGGAAGTGTTATACATTATTAATAACTTATTAATAATGTATAACACTTCCTTCTGCACAAACACTATAACTGTGTGTGTGTGTGTGTGTGTGTGTGTGTGTGTTGTGGTAGGTATGTGCGTGAGTGTGTATAAGGTTTTTAATAATGTAAAACACTTCCTACTTCTGAACCAACACTATAACTGTCCTCAGCACTATAACTGTGTGTATGAGTGAGTGTTTGTGTGTGTGTGTGTGTGTGTGTGTGTGTGTGAGAGAGAGGTCAATAATAAGGTATAACACTATCTTTTCCGTGAATCTACCAAGATTGTTTTTTTGTTTTTTGTTTCTTCTATGTGATTGAGGGAGGCAAAAGGCAGAACTGCCTATAGCGAGTGCCTCCTCCATAGTTGAAAGAGTGACAGGGCCAAAATCAAGGGACGTTCGAGCCAAAATGCCTGGACACACTGAGTTTGAAGCAATTTAAGTCATAGGAAGAGGGAAAGACTGATTCTGGGAGAGAGTTCCAGAGCTCAGCTGTTGAGTAGAAGAAAGTTTGAGAGTAACGTTTCACTTTTGGGTTGGAGAGTTGCACAGAGTAGGGATGGGATTGAGTTGCAAGACGGGTACCACGTGCCCTACGTAAAGGAGGTGGTATACACTGGGAAAGCTCTGAGGAACACTGATTATTATAGTAGCGATAGAATAGCGAGAGAGATGCAACATTGCGGCGGAGAGAGAGAGATTGCAGAGAGTTGGTGAGTGGTATGATACGAAAGGCCTTCCTTTCAACTTTGTCTAGGAGAGCGGTGTGAGAGGAACCTCCCCACACATGTGAACAATACTCAATACAAGGACGCACTATACCCCTGTACAGAGCAAGAAGCTGTGCAGGGGAAAAGAACCCCCTAAGGCGGTTGAGCACACCCAGCTTCTGGGAGGCTGCCTTAGCAAGACTGGTAATATGGTCCTTCCAACTGAGAGCAGAAGAAAAGGAGACACCAAGAATATTGAGAGAAGATGAAGGATTGATTTTTGTATTGTTGAAGAATAAGGGACAGTCCGCTGGGAGTTCCTTACGGGTAGATAGATGGAGAAATTGGGTTTTGGAAGCATTAAAGGTAACAAGGTTTTCTCTGCCCCAATTGGACATAGTATTTAGATCATAATTTAAGAGTTCTATGGCTTCATTACGTTTGTCGTTGAGGGATTGCTGGCTGGGGCGTTCTGAAAAACTAATGGAGGTAAGGTTGAGTCGTCTGTATATGAATGGATGGGAATTGAGGTACAGTTGAGGAGATCATTTATAAAAATTAGAAAAAGATTAGGAGATAGGACAGAGCCCTGAGGAACACCGGAGTTTATAGGGTGAGGAAGTGAACAATGGCCGTCCACAACCGCGGCTATGGAACGGCCGGAAAGGAAATTAGAGACAAAGGCACAGATGGAGGGATAGAAACCGAAGGAGGGTAGTTTAGAAATTAAAGATTTGTGCCAGACTCTATCGAAGGCTTTTGATATGTCTAGTGCAATAGAAAAAGTCTCACCGAAGTCCCGAAAGGAGGATGACCAAGAGTTAGTAAGATATGAAAGAAGATCACCAGTAGAGCGACCCTTAAGGAAGCCATACTGGCGATCTGAGAGCAGATTATGAGAAGAGAAATGCTTAAGAAATTTGGAAGCAAGAATAGTTTCAAAAACTTTAGAAAGACAAGAGATGAGAGCAATTGGACGATAGTTGGAGGGTTGAGAGCGGTCACCCTTCTTTGGGACAGGTTGAATGTGAGCAAACTTCCAGCATGAAGGGAAGACATTAGAGGATAGACAGAGACGAAAGAGTTTGCCTAGGCAGGGAGTCAGCACAGAAGCACAGTTTTTGAGAACTACAGGAGGAATACCGTCCGGACTGTACGCCTTATTAGTATTAAGCCCAGAGAGGGTAGAAAGTACATCTTTAGAAGAGATTAATATATTAGGCATAAGTAAGAGAGAGGAGGTTGGAGAGGGAGGAATAGCACCGGAATCATCCAAGGTGGAGTTTCTAGCAAAAGTTTGAGCGAAGAGTTTAGATTTGTCAGAGGAAGAAGTGATGGTTGTGCCATCAGAATGGGAAAGGGGAGGGAAAGACGAGGAAGAAAAATTGTTGGAGAGGTTTTTGGCTAGATGCCAGAAAGCTTGGGAAGAGCTAGAGTTGGATAGTTCAGTGCATTTATTATTGATGAAAGAGTGTTTGGCAAGTCGAAGAACAGATTTGGCTTGATTCCGGGCAGAAACATCGGAAGAATGAGAGTCTTGAGTTTTAAGGCGTCGGTACCGTTTGAATGCTTCCTCCTTATTGCGGACAGCAGTAGAACAGGCGTGAGTAAACCAAGATTTTTTAGCATTAGTCTGAGAGAAAGAGAATGGAATGTATGCTTCCATGCCCGATAGGATTACCTCGGTAATGCGTTCAGCACTCTCTGAGGGTCGCCGGCCACGGAAGCAGAAATCATTCCATGGGAAATCAAAGAAGTACTGCCGGAGAGCCTCCCAGTCGGCAGCGCCAAAGTGCAACAAGCGCCGCCGGCTAGGAGGATCGGGTGGCCGTACTGGAGAGATAGGGCAGTTGACAGAGATAAGTTTATGGTCGGAGGAGCCCAAAGGAGAGAAAAGATTGACAGTATAAGAAGAAGGGTTAGAAGTTAGAAACAAGTCAAGAATGTTGGGCCGATCTCCGATGCGATCCGGGATACGGGTGGGATGCTGAACTAACTGCTCTAGGTCATTTATGATAGAAAAGACGTAGGCTAGTTCACCAGGTGGATCAGTAGTGTGAGAGGAGAGCCATTGGCGGTGGTGAACGTTGAAATCTCCTAAGATGGAGATTTCTGAGAAAGGAGAAATGGATAGAATGTGTTCCACTGTAGAGTTTAGATAGTCAAAGAATTTGGAAAAGTTGGTAGAGTTAGGGGAAAGATAGACAGTACAGAAATATTTAGTAAGAGAATGACAGGAAAGTTTGAGCCATAAAGTAGAGAATTCAGAGGAGTCGAAATCGGGAACACGAGAGCAAGTGAGTTTGTTGTGAACATATGCACAACATCCGCCTTTGGCTTTGAAACTAGGATAGAGAAAGTAGGAGGATACAGAAAAGGGGTTGTTGGATGTTGCTACAGACACCTGAGTTTCAGTGAGGAAGAGAAGATCAGGTTTGTAGGAGGAGAGATGGTGTTCAACAGAGTGAAAGTTAGAGGAAAGTCCGCGAATGTTGCAGAAATCAATAGAAAGAGTAACAGGCTGCGGTCCAGGTAATTTTGTGGGGTCGTCAGGGGATGGTCGGTCAGGTGTGAGGGCATTTATGGTCCCCCCCCCCCCCCCCAGGGACTACGAGGCTGGGCTGAAATTCATAATTTTTAAACATTTTGGTATGGAGGAATGAAGTGTGGTGTGCATGTTTAGTTTAGTGAAGTGGATAGGAGGAAGAGGTGTTTGTGAGAGCTAGCTGGATTGCTCTCAGTGTAAATGAGGCACAAAGAAAATCAGTAAGAGAGGCCAAGCAAATGAAACAGGAGTTCCAGCGACTCTTTATCACATGCCTATAACCTCACCTGGGTCTAGCCCTGATCGATTGGTGCCTACAATCTCCCCATGTGGATTGGAAGATTGGAAGCCAAAGCGTCACATTTTTTTTCCTTTGCCCCTCAGCTTTCTCTTCATAATTGCTGAGGGGTACAGGGCCCTGGGTGGGGCTCTGGTTTCCCGGGCGTTTCTGTCGCCCTCCTCAGCTCCCCGCCATGGAGTGGCTTCGGTCACCCAGGCTTTATTGTGGTCGGCAGGGAGGGTTCTGTGGGGGTGCTCGGTTATGGCCTTGGCCTTGCTCGAGGCCTTGGGACTGTTCGGCCAGGCAGCTTGGGGAAAAACAACAACAACAACACCTTCTTCTTCTACACCAACACTCTCCCTCAGCACTATAACTGTGTGTATGAGTGAGTATGTGTGTGTGTGTGTGTGTGTGTGTGTGTGAAAGAGAGAGGTTAATAATAAGGTATAACGCTTCCTTCTTCTACACCACCACTCTCTCTCAGCACTATAACTGTGTGTATGAGTGAGTAGATTGGTTGGTGAGACTTTTCAATGTGTGCTTTGCTGTGTCAATGGTACCAATAGACTGGAAGAGTGCATGTATTGTGCCGTTGTACAAGGGGAAGGGAGATCGGCAGGAGTGTTCAAGTTATAGAGGTATTAGTTTATTGTCAGTGGTTGGAAAGCTGTATGGCAGGGTGTTGATAGAGAGGATAATAAAGTGTACGGAAGTTGCAATAGGAGAAGAACAGTGCGGTTTTCCTGGAAGTGTGGTGGGAGGGCTTGTGGCTTTGGCTCCGCTGCATGTCTGTCTGCCGAGATCGTAACCTCTCCGGGTGGTCAGGGGCCGGGGGAGTGCTGGAGCGACCTTGGTAACCCTGGTCTCTGGGTCTTCTCCTGGGTGACCTGGATGTGTGAGAGTTTGTGTTTTTTATCTGTGTTTATTTTTTTGTTTTATGTTGTTTTTGTGTTTTCCCTGTTCTTGCTCTGTCTTGAGTCGGCTACCCCCAAAATGGGGATTGGGCCTGAGCATATAGATAGATAGATAGATAGATAGAATGAGTGAGTGTGTGTGTGTGTCAGAGAGAGAGGTTAATAATAAGGTATAACACTTCCTTCTTCTACACCACCACTCTCTCTCAGCACTATAACTGTGTGTATGAGTGAGTGTGTGTGTGTGTGTCAGAGAGAGAGGTTAATAATAAGGTATAACGCTTCCTTCTTCTACACCACCACTCTCTCTCAGCACTATAACTGTGTGTATGAGTGAGAGTGTGTGTGTGTGAGAGAGAGAGAGGTTAATAATAAGGTATAACACTTCCTTCTTCTACACCACCACTCTCTCTCAGCACTATAACTGTGTGTATGAGTGAGTGTGTGTGTTTGTGAGAGAAGTTAATAATAAGGTATAACACTTCCTTCTTCTACACCACCACTCTCTCTCAGCACTATAACTGTGTGTATGAGTGAGTGTGTGTGTGTGTGAGAGAGAGAGGTTAATAATAAGGTATAACACTTCCTTCTTCTACACCACCACTCTCTCTCAGCACTATAACTGTGTGTATGAGTGAGTGTGTGTGTGTGTGAGAGAGAGAGGTTAATAATAAGGTATAACACTTCCTTCTTCTACACCACCACTCTCTCTCAGCACTATAACTGTGTGTATGAGTGAGTGTGTGTGTGTGAGAGAGAGAGAGAGGTTAATAATAAGGTATAACAATTCCTTCTACACCACCACTCTCTCTCAGCACTATAACTGTGTGTATGAGTGAGTGTGTGTGTGTGTGTGTGTGTGTGAGAGAGAGAGAGGTTAATAATAAGGTATAACACTTCCTTCTTCTACACCAACACTCTCTCTCAGCACTATAACTGTGTGTATGAGTGAGTGTGTGTGTGTGTGTGTGTGTGTGTGTGAGATAGAGAGAGGTTAATAATAAGGTATAACACTTCCTTCTTCTACACGAACACTCTCCCTCAACACTATAACTGTCCTCAGCGCTAAACCTTCCAGCAGTGCTGCAGTAGGAAGGGGGTAGATCTTGTTTTTTGGTATATTATTATATAGCTAGTAATATATGTTTGAGTTTCCTCGGTAGACATCCATCAAACTTAAAAAACATCTTCTAAGGATAAATGTGTACATTTCGGCCGGTTCCTCCTGAAATTACAGGCTCGCTATCGCTCGCCAGGAAACAAAATCGACACCTAAATGGCACGAAAGGTCTTAATATTGACAAAGCAATGAGGCGAAAGGTCTTAAAATCGCCAAAATAACAGAACGAATGTCTTAAAATTTCAAAACTAATATGCTAAACATGAGGGAGAAGTGGGTTCAGAAAAAGCGACTTGTTCCCCTTTAATGAAAATAGTCTCTACTCTTTCTACCAGTACCAGTTGTTATCATAGGCTGTGTTGTCGATAGTATAAGTGTCCTCAGTTCAGCAATAGTAAACTATTATTCTTTACTTCATTATATACTTCCAATTGTATTCATAGTTTCACTCTCCTCAGCATTAAACCAACAAATGCTGCAATCATAAGCCAATCTTCTTTCCTCTTAAAATGTAAAGCTTTATTTAAAGTTTCCGTTATCATACTTATGAAACTTGTCTCAGTTCACTTGTTATAGGTACCTTTGCCTTTTGTCTCCTTCATACCTATACAACAAAGTACAGTAAACCAGTCCTCTTCACTATTTCTACTAATCTTCCTTCATTCCCCGAACCTGGTAAAGTTCCCTTATATTAGGGTCGTTGTAAGAGCTCTATTGCAAGTTTTTCATTCTAATACATTTATAACTTGCTGCCAAGCCCTTGTAATGCTCTTATGTACGGTAGCGCTCACAAGTCATGTTTCGGCTGGCATTACGTTTGGCTCGCTCTGTGCTGTGTTTATGTCTGCCAAATGTTGAATAGAGTGGGTAAGTGTAGGATCATATTTGTATATCTCACTCGAAATTAATAAATCAAGTGTAGTTATTGATGATACCAATTATTGACCGAAATATATTGGGTGCCGAGACACCATCTATTAGGCCGACTGTACTGCCGAGGGACTTTACCAAGTAGTAATGTACTGCATCTTCACCACTGAGTCGCTGGCAACATTCTGATTAATGTGATGATATAAATTTAGACATTGTTTTACCCTTTTATTTCCTCTTTTATCTTATCTCTGAGTTTTTGTCTTTCTGTTATTCTTTACTTGTCTACTGTATATGTTTTTGTTTTATGTTGTAGTATTATTTTATAGTTAGGTTTATTTGTAAATTAATTGGTGGTTTGGTGAAAACAAATATGAATTTATCCAGGTTCAGGAGTAATTTATAGCGAGGCCTTCGTTTGTGGCTAAGTGCCCCATGAATTACCCCTTCCATTCGTCTAAACATTAGGATATCAGAGTGCAGTTGGGAATATGTATAGGCTAATATTAATACGCAGTATTCGAGAATGCATAATACTGTATATCGTAGGTTTGTGCACAAACCTTTAACTATCTTGATAGCGTAATGCTTAGAGTGCGGAATATGGGTGTGAGTATCCTAGGTTCGAGTCCTTTTTGTACCACATATATTCATTACTTTCATGGATTTCATTAGTTAGGCTTATTTGTAAAATAAATGGTGGGTTGGTGAAAACAAATATGAATTTCTCTACTCTCGTATCTGTTCAGTAATTCTTTATTCTCCCTTGTTATAATATCCTCTCTTATAGGTCTCTCTTTTACTATTATACTATGTATACATTTGATTTTCCTTCTCTTCATCTGATTCCTCTACTCTCTCGCTCTCTCTCTCTCTCTCTCTCTCTCTCTCTCTCTCGGACATTAGTTCCAGGGCAGTAATTCCCTTTCCAATGTTCCCTTACCCACTCTAAACCACTGTTTGGACACTTGATCCTCAGTGTTTTGGAGGACAAGCAACCTAGAAGGGTCACTAGACCTGTTGTTGCTTGATTTCCTTTGTACTCCTTTGTACTCTCTCTCTCTCTCTCTCTCTCTCTCCTCTCTCTCTCTCTCTCTCTCCTCTCTCTCTCTCTCTCTCTCTCTCTCTCTCTCTCTCTCTCTCTCTCTCTCTCTCTCTCTCTCTCTCTCTCTCTCTCCATGTATATATATATATATATATATATATATGTATTTATATAATATACCCATAATATAGCCCATCTTCCCTTAACAGTTCATTTAGCAGCAGTTTAATTCGCCCATAGATTATATTTCCCCGACAATCTATCTCAGATCAGTTTACACGTAGGTTGTTTTGCTGACACATTGTATGATATTTAATGTTATTTATTTTAATTTGTATTTACTTCTTCAAAACGATGACGCCTTTTTTAGCTATTATTCTGGCTAACGTTAGAGTATTTTATGCAGTTTAAGAATTACCTGTGTTATTCATCGAGTTTATTGGGATAGTCTTTACCCCTTCGATTCCTAGAGGTTAATTATAAAGTGCAGAAAATCGTCTAATGGTAACCAGAATATGATGAAAAGTACGTCATCATGCTGAATGGGTTTATTAAATTCACCTCAAGCTATTTCGCCCAAGAGTCCTTTTCGCCACGAAAAAAAAAAAAAATTAAACACACACATAAACACATACAGATGCAAACACAAAGTCTTCTCTCTCTCTCTCTCTCTCTCTCTCTCTCTCTCTCTCTCTCTCTCTCTCTCTCTCTGTCTCACACACACACAGACACACACATAAATACACATACTATATATACAAACACAAAATCCACTCTTTCTCTGACACACACACACACACACTCACAGACACACACATACATACACAAATGCAACACAATCTAGATAAGTTGTCATGTTGGGCCCAAATTTGGCAAATGAGTTTCAATGTGGATAAATGTAAATACTACATATCCGATACCGAAATGAGAAAGCAAACTATTCGATGAATGGCACTAAGCTTAATAGTGTAGACAGAGAAATCGATCTGGGAGTAACAATATCGAGTAACCTAAAACCCAGCAAACAAAGTACAGAAGTTATTAAGAAGACAAACAAAATAATTGGCTTAATAGGCTGGTAATTTGAGCATAAATCCAAAGAAGTTATCCTAACTCTTTACAATTCCTTAGTCCGCCCTCTTCTAGAACACTGCGTTCAATCCTGGTGCCTTTATTACCAAAAATATATAGACAAGCTAGAACGAGTTCAACGTAGAGTTACTATAATGATACCTAGCCTAAAGAACAAACCATACGAGGAACGTCTTAGATAATTAAATGTATTTCCATTAACCCAGCGCAGATTAAGAAGTGACTTAATTCAAGTGTTCAAAATCATCAAAGGCATTGGCAATATAAACTGTAGTATGTACTTCACTATCGACCAAGCTAATTACACGCGGGGAAACGGTTGCAAAATTATTGGTAAACATTTTAACTCGCACGAATCCAAGCATGTCTTCTTCAATCGAGTTATCAATTTGTGGAATGGGCTTCCCCAAGACGTTATAGACTGCAGCACCGTTGATTCTTTTAAACTTCGCATAGACAAATATCTTGCATCAAACCCGATACTGACTGTGTTTGTAAATGAATAACTTTATTTTATTACTCCCTCAGATTCATCAAGGATTATTGTGTATATATATTATTAAGACGTTACTCTCTTTTTCCCAGATATATGAAAGATCACTTATAATAGTGTTATGTTACTAACCCATCTGTCCCCTACTTATTTCCTAATTCTGCCACGGACATTAGTTCCAGAGCAGTAGTTACCTTTCCAATGTTCCCTTACCCACTCTAAACCACTGTTTGGACACTTGATCCTCAGTGTTTTATAGGACAAGCAGCCTAGAGGGCTCACTAGACCTGTTGTTGCTTGATTTCCTTTGTACTCCTTTGTAACATTGTACATACTGTATACAGTATACACACACAAAATCAGCTCTTTCTCTGACACACACACACACGGATAAACAGGAACACACACACAGTACATGCCTGAAGCTCACAACATAAAAGTGGACCAAAGACAGAAGGAAGGACCAAATGGAAAGGTGAATCTGGAGTAGGACAATAATGTCATACCAGCATTGATGACAGGAGGGCAGCCACGGTGAACGGAGAGGTGAAGGGTTCTCAGAGAATTTGGAGCCCAGAAAAAACGTATATTTGAGTTTGTTTTCCTAATAATATATGGTTAAACCTATGAAGATTATGACGCATTATGGCAGTTTATTCGGGGTATCATTAGACGATTTTATACAATTTAGGAAGAATATATGGGAATTATAAGGGTGAAAACTATCTCAATTAACCGTCTGACTTCAATATACCCTTCCTAATATTTTGTTTTTGTTGCTATGTGAATGAGGGAGACGAAAGGCAGAACTGCTTGTATCGAGTGCCTCCCCCAGAGTTAACTGCTTGTATCGAGAGCCTCCCCCAGAGATGAAAGAGTGACAGGGCCAAACATCAAGGGACATTCGAGCCAAAATGCCTGGACGCACAGAGTTTGAAGCAATTTAAGTCATAGGCAGAGGCAAAGACTGATTCTGGGAGAGAGCTCCAGAGCTCATCTGTTGAATAGAAGAAAGATTGAGAATAACGTTTCACTCTTGGGTTGGAGAGTTGCACAGAGTAGGGGTGGGATTGTGTTGCAAGATGGGTACTACGTACCCTATGTAGAGGAGGTGGTATACACTGGGAAAGCTCTGAGGAGCATTGATTATTATAGTAGTAATAGAATAGCGAGAGAGACGCAACATTGTGGTGAAGAGAGAGAGATTGCAGAGAGTTGATGAGTGGGCGGGAGTTGATGATACGAAATGCTTTCCTTTCTACTTTGTCGAAGAGTGCGGTGTGAGATGATCCTCCCGACACATGTGAATAATACTCAATACAATGACGCACTGTGCCCCTGTACAGAGCAAGAAGCTGTGCATGGGTAAAGAACTCCTTGAGGCGGTTGAGCATACCCAGTTTCTGGGAGGATGCCTTAGCAAGACTGGTAATATGATCCTTCCAAGTGAGAGCAGAAGAAAAAGAGACACCGAGAATATTGAGAGAAGATGAAGGACTGATTTTTGTATTGTTGAATTATAAGGGATAGTTCTCTGGGAGTTCTGAACACGTAGTAAGATTAAGACATTGGGTTTTGGAAGCATTAAAGGCAACAAGGTTTTCTCTGCCCCAATTGGAAATAGTAGTTAGATCAGAAGATAAGAGTTGCATGGCTTCATTACATTTGTTTTTGAGGGATTGCTGGCTGGGGAGTTCAGGAAAACTAAATAAGTAGCGTAAGGTAGAGTCGGCTGTGTATGAATGGATGGGACTGGAAGTACAGTTGAGAAGATCATTTATGAAAATTAGAAAGAGAATGGGAGATAGGATAGAGCCCTGAGGAACACTGGAGTTGATAGGATTAGGAAGTGAGAGATGGCCGTCCACAACCGCAGCTATGGAACGGCCGGAAAAGAAATTAGAGACAAAGGCACAGATGGAGAGATAGAACCCGAAGGAGGGTAGTTTAGAGAATAAAGATTTGTGCCAGACTCTATCGAAGGCCTTCGATATGTCTAGTGCAATAGAAAAGGTCTCACCAAAGTCCCGAAATAATATCTAATAATAGCCAGAAAATAGAAAAAAAACTTCGTCCTTGTATCTCCTAAGGGTTAGGTATAACTCCGTGTCAATTATGGAACCAAAACCAAGTATGTAATATGGTGTATTTTACGATAATACAAGATAGGAAAAAAGGGCGAATGTTAAGTCAAGAATCAACTAAAATAAATAATGTTTGTGATAAGCGGCTGAAATTAAGGACAGAAGGAATCGATTTTAAGTGTCTCTTCCTACAATACACGAGCAATTCTACATTGTGTATATTATGGTTTATGTTCGCATATCTCCTGCTAAGTGTTACATATTCCTCTGACTGTGGGGTTATATTTTTACAATTAAGTAACATTGGTATATACAATTGTAGTTCCAATTCGACGTTACTTATCTCTTCAACTTTGTCTAAGATCTTCCTTGATACATTTACACAAATGCTGGCTACGAAAGTTTTGTAATGGTGCTTTTTGGAGATGGAATCACATGAACAATTTGCCTAATATTGTTTTCGGTATTTTAGTAACGGTAGTACATTGTTGAACATATATCTTATATTGTGAAAAATATTAAACATATGCTAGAATATGTGTATCATAACGTCAATACATCACGTTTAATATTCGTATTTAAGACATATCGCATCTCGTGCATATTTAAGTTGTTAATAAAATAAAATATTCGTGAATTTCAGACATGTACATGATTTGTAGTCACCAATTATTTCCCGTTTCCACTTGTGCTTTGTTGTTCGTCTTCCCCTTCATCACTCCCTCTCTGTTATGGTGGATGTATGTGTCTCATAAACACTAACACAAAATATTAATTAATAAATCAAAGGTAATAATTTGTATGGCTGATTCAATTTGGTTATATCCAGACCCTTTGATCACTAATTTTAAAAGCTTACACATTATTTCAAACTAACAAAGCAACAAATAAATTATAAATATAATGGGGGTCAGGGGGACTCTAAAACAAAGACTTGCATTTCTTATATTCCTTTGCTATTTATTAGTGCTATCTACAGACAATCTTTGAAGAGATTATCTGAAGTGAACCTGAATTATGGAAGTTAGTCACAACTTTGTAGTATGACTTTACATCATTTTCTAGACCGATTCACTGTTTGAATTTACATTTTTATTTTCATCAGATCGACTAATAATGTTATATATATTCCAATAATTCGATATACCTAACGTGTTAGAGTTAAATTAAATTAGTCTACCGATAATGGTTCGAATACGTAATTAGATTAAATATCATTAAGGCAGTAAACTCATTCTGATATTTCCCACTATGCAAATGCAGAAGTGAAGATTGAATTATGATTATAATGAACCCCACATAACATAAAACACTGATTTATTTATTTGTTTTAACGATAAATATAATTCCGTTGCATCGAATGTATTTCCACAATGGAATATGTATTCAGTTTACGCCTTTGTCTGATGATTGTTCAATATGACAGTGAGGTGAACAATTGTTTCATAAAAAAAAAAAAAAAAAAAAAAAATATATATATATATATATGTATATATACAGTATACTGTATATGTACACGTAATCATACCTTGGACATATATCGGCACCATGTATTTTAACACGTATAATTTTCGTTCTTAAACCTAATTATAACTCTCCAAATATTATACACTCTACCTGAACGTACCTCAAATAAAACACTAATAGTCTATATATATATATATTTATATACACTTAAAGTGCCGGTTCAATGTACACTCGGTCAAAGAAGTACCAGCATCCCTACCCTGATCATCTGGTGTGTACAGCTCGGTTGGGTTGGCACCCCTTCCTGCAACTATATCCATGTATCAGAGACGATCCTCTCTGATACATGGATAGAGTTGCAGGCAGAGGTGCCAACCCTACCGAGCTGTACACACTAGATGATCAGTGTAGGGGTGCAGATACTTCTTTGACCGAGTGTACAGTACTTTTATAAATGAATCAACAATTATTATAAACACTATGCAAACTATTACACACACACACACACAGACACACAGACACACACACACACACAGGTACCAACATGGCGGAGGTTGACCAATCTCTGTTACCATAGGATCTCTATGAAATACGACAATAGGTATTGTAGCCCTGATGTTATCGGCTGTGAAGAACGGTTCACTCGTGGGTTACAATATTGGACTAATAGAGGACGAGATTGGGTTAGAAAAACGTTGGTACTATTGCTTCTATACCTTTTGATAAGATGACAAGTTGTATTGTAATCTATTGCTAATTCCAGGCGTTATTTGTTCGTATTTTGTTGTGTTCAATTACGATGAGCCTCTAGTCATTTGATCTTATTGAATCTTCTCACTTTAAAATGACATTCTTAATTTAAATACAATGATGCTTTAGGTAGCTAAAACAATTATATAATATTGCATCATCTTATACAAGCATCAAGAAGGGGGTTATGGACTTAAGATATTGTGAAGAATATTGTAGTGACAAACAACGATGGAATATTACACGAAGTGGAAGACAACATTAATTACAGAAAAGTTGATACAGGGTGACCCAGAAAAACCTCCCACATTTCAAAGGTAAATTAAACAAAAATGGTTAAAGATAGTCAACATTTTATTTGCACACATGAAACTTCATTCAATACCATTTTTATTCATCATGATTTGCACACATGAAACTTCATACAATAGTTCTTATTCATCATGTTTTAAAAATTACATTTTCCAAATGGTGGCCGTCATCGTCTATACACGCTTGGAGGCGATTTTTCGAAAGGCTGTAGCCTGTAGCACTGGCAGTAGTGACGCGAGAGGGGCGGGGCTAGGGTATGTTGGTAGCCCAAGTTCCAACCCCAACACGGCCGCCGTTGCCCAACGGTTCCCAACTGTCCTCAGTCACAGTCAGTCGCCAACATGGCGTAGTCGGGACTACACCGTGCGTTCGCTGTCGAAGCGTTCTTCACCAACAACCGTTCCTTGACCACTGCACAGAGGTCCTTTCAAAGTCGTTTCGGTATTATACGGAACCAAACCGTTCCAGATCGGAAAACCATCTTGCAGTGGGTTGAGAATTTCAGGGCAACAGGCTCAGCTTTGAAAAGAAAATCACCTGGTCGACCTAGGAGCGCTCGTACGCCTGAGAATATTGAAGCATTGAGGCGATCTGTTGTGCAGTCTCCAAGACGTTCTGCGCGGAAGCATGCTTTAGCTGTAGGTATTTCCCGGGAAACTGCAAGGAGAATCTTACACAAAGACCTCCACTTCCATCCATATAAAATTATGATTGTGCAAGAACTCTATGAGAGAGACTGGATAAGCCGCAGGGAGTTATGCGAGAACATTCTGCAATGTGTTCCGGAAGATGCTCTTCTCTTGTGCAGTGACGAAGCTCATTTTCATTTGAGTGGCTGTGTAAACAAACAAAATTTTCGCTATTGGTCTCAAGACAACCCTCACATGCTACACGAAAGACCGTTGCACGCCGAGCGAGTAACTGTGTGGTGCGCTGTTGCCGATGTTGGCATCGTGGGTCCTTATTTCTTTGAGGAGGGTGGTGTAACTGTTACCGTAACTTCGGACCGTTACATTGTTATGCTCGAAAACTTTCTAAGGCCACAACTCGAAAACCTTGAGCTTGAAGAAGTCGATGTGTGGTTTCAGCAAGATGGAGCTACGGCACACACAGCTCGACGATCATTGCAAGTGCTTAGGGAAATGTTTCCGGATCGGGTGATCTCGTTGGGTGGCGATGTTGGCTGGCCGGCTCGTTCCCCTGACCTCGCCCCTTGTGATTTTTTTCTGTGGGGCTACCTTAAATCACAAGTGTATACCTATCGACCCCAAACTCTTGAAGCCCTTAAGGTTGCTATTCAGCAGGAGATAGCCGCTGCTCCACCCGACATGACCCGTCGAGCCATGGCAGCCTTCAGAAATCGCCTCCAAGCGTGTATAGACAATGACGGCCACCATTTGGAGGATGTCATTTTTAAAACATGATGAATAAGAACTATTGTATGAAATTTCATGTGAGCAAATAATGATGAATACAAATGGTATTGAATAAAGTTTCATGTGTGCAAATAATATTTTGATTATCTTCAACCATTTTTGTTTCATTTACCTTTGAAATATGGGAGTTTTTTTGGGGGGTCACCCTGTATAAGAGGCTCAAATGTCAACCCAGCCATCCCAATTCTCTCTCTCTCTCTCTCTCTCTCCCTGGCTCACTCTCACTCTCTCACATACACACTTTCTTTTTCCCTGACTCTCTCTCTCTCTCTCTCACACACACACACACACACACACACGTTCTTTCTCCCTGAAACGTACACTCACTCTCTCTCTCTCTCTCTCACTCACAGACTGGGGACCTTTGAAGGCACAATATGTGTCAGGGGTATTGAAGCGGGTCAAGAGGAGAGCTGAAATGGGAGAATATGTGTGTGTGTGTGTATGTGTGTGTGTGTGTGTGACCTATTACCACGACCATTATAACAACACATAAAGACCAACATAGTAATAACAATAATAACAACAACATTCATTGCTGCCTTACATACTTGACAACAATATAATATTTACAAACAAACACTGATTCCGCCCTTGACTGCTCCAGGGACACACACACACACTAACACACACACACACACACACACACACACATACATACAAACAAACAAACACACACACATACATACAAACAAATACAAACACACACACATTGTGCCTTCAATGGTTTTGGTCCACAGACCATAACCATGAACATGAACTCCACGGCAAGGCGCAGCTTTGTTTACACTTTATCTCCCTGGAAAAGGCCACAAAGTATATGATATACTGTCTATGCCGTAAGAACGTGTAGTAATTTGCCGAACCATGGAGTAATATTGTGTGGTTAATTAAGGGGGCCCACCTCGTTTTATTTGTCTCTCTCTCTCTGGGTTGTATCAATTCGGACCCATTCAGCCTACTGTTTGAAGACGCTTATCCCCATCCAGGTGTCGATTTATTCCTGGCGAGCGGTAGAGAGCCAGCATATTTATTAAAATGTTTTTTGACAGCAGGCTAAATTTGTTTTATGTCTCCGAAGCCGGATTTGTACATACAATATTGGCTCGCTTTCGCTCGCCAGGAAGATATCGACACCTGGATGGGGATGAACGTCGTAAAACAGTAGGCTGAATGGGGCCGAATCGATACAACCCAGAAAAAGAGAGTAACAAAACATGTACTTTCTGTACCCAGTTCCAGACTCCCTTACACACACACACACACACACACACACACACACACATTTTCTCGTTGTAACACAAACCTCACTTCACCAATTCGCACATTTTCTTCCTATCTTTATACGACCTGTAATGCAACGCCATGGTCTCTCTCTCTCTCTCTCTCTCTCTCACTCATTATTCTTAACTACCACTCCTGCTTCCTATTCTTTTCAGATCTTGGATATTATCCCATCTCCCTCATCTTTCATAATTAACTTCCTTAATAGTTTCCTCTTTAACTGACTTTCACCTTTCTCATATTCAATCATTATATACTCTCTCTCTCTCTCTCTCTCTCTCTTACTCTCACTCTCTCTCGCTCTCTCTCTCTCTGGAATACCTCTGGAAGTGACTGACTTGGAAAAGGATTTGGGTGTTCTGATTAGCAGTGACCTAAAGTTTTACAAGCAGTGCATTGAAGTATTGAAGTAGAGAAGAAAGCTCAGAAACAATTGGGCTATTTTAAGTGGCAATTTATGTATAGAAATAAGGAAATAGTCCTCACACTTTACAACGCTCTAATACGACCTCTCCTGGAGTATGCTATTCAATGCTGGTCTCCAGCACTCAGGAAAGATATAGAGTGGCTGGAAAGAGTACAAGCTAGGGCTACAAAACTTATTCCATCGCTTAAAAGAATGAGCTATGAGGACCGGTTGAGAGCTCCTGATCCCTTCCCGTTAGAGACCCGCAAACTACGAGGTCAGCTCATTGAAGTTTTTAAAATACTTCATGGGTTTGACAATGTGGATTATAGCAAAATGTTTAGTCTCAATATGAATACAACACGCAACCATGGCTGGAAATTAGAATTGCAAAGGTTCAGCACTAGTATCTGTGGACACTTTCACATATAAGATCTGTTCTACCTGGAACAAACTTCCCTCCGAAGTTGTAAATAGTTCTTCAGTAGAGCAGTTCAAGAAGAGAGTAAATAGTATTTTGCACACTCTGTAAAGAGTGTAGTGCACTAAGCAGTCTCTTTCCTTCCACTTCGAGTATCTCCTCGGAATGGAACGCAAGGTCTCTGATATACTAACTATTCCTTGTAACTCTCTCTCTCGTTCTCTCTCTCTCCACAACATTCTATATAATCAATGACTTACACACTGAAACACTAGGGTAGGTGGGGATGGAAGGGGAGGTTTGGTATTTCTAGACCCCTTCTCCCTAATGTTCAGCTCCATAGGTTTGGCGATTTTAAGACCTTTTGCGCAATATTTGCTTTCCTGGCGAGCGATAACGAACCTGTTATTTAGGAGAAACCGGCCTTCGGCCGGGAAATTTTTCTACCGAAAAATTTACAAATGTTTCAGTCTCATGAGTAACAGGTCGGCTTGATGGCGTTTTGTGTATGGCCCCCCTCATAAAGGGGAGTAAGGCGCCCGGCAATAGATAGATAGATAAATAGCTTTGATCTATTATGTTATTTTGCCATTGGTATTGGTAACCAAAATAAAGGTAAATTATTTCAAGTGGCTGGATATTGATAAACCTCAAACTAAGTATCTGGCAGACAATAATTACCGAAATACTTGCCAGAAACAGCCGTAATGGGATACCGCCACTAAACCTCCAATATCTCTTCTGAAACTCATATAAGGAAGGCCTGTCTTCTTAATGTCCTATATTGTCTCTTATACCTCTTGCTTAACTGTCTCCCCCCTCCCCCTACCCGCCCCCCCCCCTCTCTCTCTCTCTCTCTCTCTCTCTCTCACACACACACACACACACACCAGCCTTTACACTCACATCATAAACACACACCAAACAAAATGACCACCTCAATTTGAACAGAACACTGCAACTAAAATAACAAATATAAATCCATTATATGAAAATTCGATCATCATGAACAATACAGATAGATAGTGAAATCCTTATCTATGATACCGTAGTTGTTACTTGATTATGGCTAACATAACACTACCTTACTCAAATGAATAAGAACCTCTGAATATCGAAGAAGTGTAAACTATATCCATTGACCCTCTGACCCCACAGATCCTTCCCAAACTAATTAATATCGTCTAATGATTGCCAGAATATGGAAAGAAATGCATCATTGTTCAGATAGAGTCGAATGTATCCTAGTCAAGGTACAAATATCATCTACATTTTAAGTCGGACTAATTATTAAATCAACTTAGAACGCGGGTTACAATATTATGTGAGCAAAATTAATTGCGGGTGAAAATTACTGCTCCAAATATAATGACTGTATCTAATGGTCTTCTTATACCCGCCATACCCCATTACCCACCCCATTTTTGGCCCCATTAGTGGGATAATCTTAGGAAATTTTGCCGCAATAGTTTGGCGATTAAACGACGTTTCAGCACATCCAAGTGCCATACATGTTCCTAGAGTGTAATATAGAGAACATGTCATTTTGGGGAAACCTGCCTTAGGGGAGCACAGACGGTATTGTACAGCATAATTTACTGGTTCGGCTTAATGGTTTAAGGAGGAGGTTTTAGTTTGCTCTCTAAACTTCTATCAAGCTTAAAAAAACACCCCCAAGACCCCCCTTTACTATAAATGTGTACATTTTTCGGTAGAAAAATTACCCGGCCGAATGTATTCCTCTTACAATACAAGCTCGCTATCGCTCGACATATAAATTACATGAAAAGTCCTAATATTGACAAGGAAATATGACAAAAGTGGTAAATTAGCCAAACTCATGGTCGGAACGCCTTAAAATCTCAAAATTAATGTGGCTAAACATGAGGGAGAAGGGGGTCGAGAAAAAACATCTGCCTCCCCTTAGGCCGGGTCGTAAATGATAACGAGCATAATCAAGTATGAGTAAATTGGTTTGTAATGTATTCCTTCATCATTACGGGCTACGTAATAACCATCTTAACCCATTCTGTACCGGCGACGTCTGTTTTTTTTTTATTATAGCTGTATTTATACAATTTTGTGCAGTTTAAGAAAAATCTGTGGTAGTAAAAATGGTTAAGTGATATTGTTTGAAGCGTGTTTTTTGCTGAAGATCTTTTTTAAACTTTAATATAATCATCTAATAATAACCATACTACTGTTAAAAGGACGGCATCGGTATTGAAAGGGTTAAGGGAGGCTGTCTGAAGATGGTCTGTGTGGTATAAGTGGGACTTGACTTTGTAGTGGGACTTTACAACATTTTACAGCCAGATTCAATATTTGATTTAACTTGTTTTATAACAGACTGACTTGCAATATAACATACATATGGATATAATCGTTATACCTAAGGTAATGATGTGTTGGTAGTGCTACAATACAATGGTTTATCGAGAATGGTTGGAAATATTTATATTCAATCTTTCTAAAGCACTAATATTATTCTGATTTATTTCATTACGTAAATATTGAGGTGGTCATTGATGATTGTAATGTGTCAAACAGTTCAATACATAAAATTATGATATATTTATTTGTATTAATGATATTCACAAATCAGTTCCATTATGTATGCTTCCACAATGGAATAATAAATGAGATCCATGAATTATATTACTTTGGTGTGTTGGACATTTGAAAATATTTTGGAAAATCGTCACATTAAGTGTACTAGGCCCCTATCCCCCCCCCCCCCCCTATATATATATTTTGTTTTCTTTCAGGCAGGTGAGATTAAAATAATAGGCACAGTTTGCATTATTGAGTTTTTTATTGATACTCTCAATTTTTCGTACAGTTTTTCTAGTATTTTCAGGAAGTTGGTAAAGGAGGTTTGCAAAGGGTTCCGACGTTTCAATGGGCGCAGCCATCATTATAAAGGAGAAGTGAAGTTAGACGGTGATAAGTCGAGAATATATAAGCGATACAAGATCAAGATTATTGTGTGCTAGCTGCACGCTGGTTGGCTAACCTCAGGCTAGCTCTGGTTGGTTGGCTGGACGGTGCGTATGGGGAAGGCGCAGGAGTGGGCCGGGCCTCTGCATCGTTCGTCTGCGTGTGTGGAGGGGGCATTCATGGGGGGCCTCGCTGTGGAAGGGCGTGCCGAGGGTAGAATCTGGCTGTATTCCGCTCGTGTGTTTAAAGTAGGTTGGTATGTTTGTATATCATTAATAATCATTGTCTCCTTAAAAAAAAAAAAAAAAAAAAATATATATATATATATATAGCTTCAAGAATGAATAGGCGGCGTGAGTCTATTTCTTTATCAAGGATAGATGTGTGTTTGTCTAAGTCACCATCAACAAACACCTTGAAACATGGTACAAAAACGACATGCCTACTAATACAAACACTGAATACATAAAACTTTACTATCAAAACCACATGTCCTCAGATCACAAGACACGAAAACATAATGAGAGACATTATCAGCAACAACGTTAAAACTACGAACCCTGACCAACACCTTAAACTCACCATATACTACAAATCGAGGAAAACATCACAACTAGTCATTCGCAACAGCCCGGCTACCGCTAAGAAACCGTCACAAGAGGACCATGTCATATACCGACACACCTGTAACAGTGAGGACTGTGGACCTCACACTTATGTCGGTTTGACAATGACTCGTCTGTCACGTCGCCTTACCTTCCACCTTCAAGCCGGAGCTATCAAGGACCACTACCACACATCCCCACACCATCAGGAACTCACCAGACCCGACTTAGATAAACACACCTCTATTCTTGATAAAGAAATTGACTCACGCCGCCTATTCATTCTTGAAGCTATATATATACAAACATACCAACCTACTTTAAACACACAAACGGAATACAGCCAGATCCTACCCTCGGCACGCCCTTCCACAGCGAGGCCCCCCATGATGCCCCCAGGAATGCCCCCTCCACACACGCAGACGAACGACGCAGAGGCCCCGCCCACTCCTGCGTCCGGCCAGCCTACCAGAGCTAGTCTTAGGTTAGCCAACCAGCGTGCAGCTAGCGCACAATAATCCCTCTCTTGATCTTGTATCGCCTATATAAACTCGACTTATCACCTTCTAACTTCACTTCTTCTTGATAATGATGGCTGCGCAAATTGAAACGTCGGAACCATTTGCAACCCTCCTTTACCAACTTCCTGAAAATACCAGAAAAACTATACGAAAAATTGAGAGTATCAATAAAAAACTCAATAATGCAAACTGTGCCTATTATTTTAATCTCACCTGCCTGAAAGAAAATATATATATATATATATATATATATATATATATATATATATTATATATATACCAGTATATATATATATATATATATATACATACTGTATATATATATATATATATATATATATATATATATATATATATATATATGGTAGACAGTCTTTGAAGTAGCCCCAACTTCAAACTCTTCAGCAACAACATTCCTGTTATCTTCCTTCTGTATATATACATATTGGCATGTTGTTTCCTTCGAACACACACACACACTCTCTCTCTCCTCCTCCTCCTCCCACCTCTCTCCACCACTCTCGCAAACCTCTTCCTTATCTTGTTTCATAACTAATTTGTGTATCGGCTTCCGCGTTAACTCACTCTCACTTTTCACTATTACATTCTTTCTCTCTCTCTCTCTCTTTTATCATCCCTTTGTCCCTTACTGTTGACAATGCCTCTTCCTCTTCACAATGATTCAATAAATCAATTACTATATTAATCAAGTGCCAGGGGAGGCGCAACTGAGTGGTAAAGGGTCGACTCCAGATTTAAATAATTCTATTTTATATCCCAGTTGCACAGTTCTACAGTGTTCAACATATACAGTATATAAATACGGTATGTGAACAAGTAGAGAATATCTCCAAACCTGTATTATCTCTCTGTTACTCTCCCCAAAGCTCTGTTATATCCCTCTGTGTCTTACTTTACTAGATAAAATAACAAATCCCCCCCCCCCCCACCCCCCACCCCCGGAGTTACATGGGAGCATTCTCTGGCTATTTTCGATCTGCACATTGAAGTTGGTAATATTTAGTGATTTTGGGTTTTCCTCGACATCATTAACGACAATATGCAACGAACTTGACAATAATCTTGATCCCTAAACTCTCTGTAACTCAAAAGGGCCCAGAGCACACTGGCTTTAAATATCCACACCTATTTCCTAGTGGGCCCTTCCCAAATGACAGAAACGTCAGCCTGAATGCTTTCATGCATTTCGAGTTATAAAAAGTTAGGGGGTCAAGATTATTCTCAAGTTCGTTGGTCTACATTTTTTTTTTTTTTTTTTTTTTTAAAGAGACAATAAACGGAGGAAGGAAAAACACAGATAAAACAAAAAGGTCCATGTGCCTAAAGGCATCCTCCATTCATAAAATGTTTGTAACAATTGAATTTAAACTTTTGTAGATTGTAAGTTTGTGGAAAGCAACTCGAGGGAAGTGAATTCCAAAGAGTAGTAGTTCTAGGGATAAATTAATTTTGATAAGCAGAAGTTCTGCATTGTGGAGGAGAAAGTGTAAATTCATGGGTGCTCTCAGCTGCCCTAGTTCTATGGGGAAAGATGTGGAGAGGCGGCACAATTGAAGCAAGTTCCTCGGAACAATTGCTGTGAAAATATCTGTAGAATAATGCAAGGGATGCAACGTTTCTTCGTATGGATAATGTAGGAAGGTCCTGTGTGATTGCAGGGTTATTGTTTAATCTAATAGCTTTTTTTTGAATTTTGTCCAACTGCCTCAATGCAACCACTCCACTTCCACTCCACAGAGGTGAACAGTAATCCATCTGAGAACGCACATGACTTTTTATATTACGGCCAACTGCTCGTCAGTGAAGAATTCTCGAACTCTGTACAGGAGTCCCAGTTTTTTAGAGGCATTCTTAGCAATGCTTCTAACATAATGTGTCCAGCTCAAGTTAGTAGTTAATGTTACACCGAGAATGTCAATACTAGGGGAAGTGGGAATATTTACATCATTACAAAATATATGGGAGTCAGTGAGATTCTGTCGGTTAGAAAATTGAATGTATTTGGTTTTCTGTGCATTAAAAGAAACTAGATTCTTTTGTCCCCATTCATTAATTCTAGAAAGGTCCTGGTTCAGAGAAATTGCAGTGTTTATTTTTAAATTTATAAGATCGGGTTGGGTGAAAAAATTGGTAAATGTGAAGGAACTGTGGAGTGTTGAGCCATCTACGTAGGAATGTATTGGATTATGAGTGGTAGAAATATGAGATCATTGATATGAATGAGGAACAGAGTTGGGGCCAAAACTGATCCCTGGGGAACACCAGCATTTATTGAGTGAAATTGAGAATAAAGGCCATCTACCATTACACATATTTTTCTGTTATGAAGATAAGAAGAAATTAGTGGAACTAATGATGCAAGGCCGTAGTGTGACATCTTCGACAATAAGGATTGATGCCAAGACTCTATCAAATGCCTTTGATATATCCAGTGCTATTGTATGTGTTTCACCATGTTGGTCTGTAGCTTGGTTGATTTGATGCGTAAGAAGGCAAAGAATGTCTGCAGTTGATCGACATTGTCTAAAACCATATTGCCTATTACTGATTAATTTATTATTCTCAAGATGCTTAATTATGTGATTATTTAATATAATTTCAAAGACTTTACCAAGAGTGGAAGTTATAACTATTGGACTGTGGTTTGATGAATCTGAAGAGGCACCTTTTTTTAGGAACTGGATGGATGTTTGCTTCTTTCCAGCGTACTGGGAAGCATGAGGTATGAGTACACAGACGGAACATTTTTGCCAATACAGGAGCGAGCACCAAGGAGCAATTCTTAAGTACTATTGGAGGAATTTCATCTGGACCAGGAGCCTTATCTACTGAGAGATTCTGCAAAATAGTTTTGACATGTCTGGTGTGGATCTTAAGTGAGGGAATTTCAGGCGAATTAATTTAAGTACAGGGACATCTTGATTTATTTCATCTAAGGTTGAGTTGGTGGAGAAAATATCCGCAAGAAGGTTAGCTTTACCTCGTGGGTCACTTACAAGATTGCCAGTCAGAGATTTTAATGGTGGAATGGATGAAGCAGTAGTGAAGTTGGATTTGAATGAGTTAAGAGTAGAGAGAGTGTGTGTTTGGTGGTAGCGCCCGGGGCATGAGATTAGGAGGGTAGGGGAGTGCTAGAGAGAGAGAGTTATAGTTATATTTGGTCGAGTTTAGAAAATAGAAACAAAAAAAGACCACTAAAATATATCGATCTAAAATGGCAGGGCACGAAACGGGCAAATATGCAAATTTGTGTGGCCGACCTCTGACCAAGGGCCGTACCTAGCCGACACGTGTTCATTCAAACATCGAAAATAGACTATACAGATATCATAAGTCCGCAAAGAAACTATATTATACCAATGAAAAACGCTCAAATAGGTCGTCGAAATAGGCTAGGTGGCTAGGTATTATGGGTGTAGCAAACGGGAACACAAGTTTTGAAGAAAAAAAAATATAAAATAGACCACGTATTTGAAAGACAGAGAGTGAGAGTCTGTGAGTTAGACAAAGAGAGAGAGAGAGAGGGAGGACAGGTCAGTGCGGTATGTGCGTGCGTGTGCGTGTGTGTGTGTTTGGTGGTAGCGCCCGGGGCGCATATTTCCGAAGTCGAGACTACTATATATCATAGGGGAAATTAGGACCAATCAGAGGCCGCAGTGGCAGTGATGTCACCCACAAGGGGAGGAGCCAGTCTGTCTGTCTGTCTCTCTCTCTCTCTCTCTCTGGGTGAGGAGCCTGCCTGCCTCTCATTTGTTTATCTCTCTCTCTGGTAAATAGAAGAAGTAAGTCACCTAGTATAACAAGTTATCAATATTTATTCGCATAGTATCTGTCTAGATTAAATAAGCATCCAGAGTACAATATGTTACTCCCATTAATTATGGTTTTACTTGAAAAGCAATGAGTAAACAATGAC
Organism: Paralithodes platypus; assembly: GCA_032716605.1. NCBI lineage: Eukaryota > Metazoa > Arthropoda > Malacostraca > Decapoda > Lithodidae > Paralithodes > Paralithodes platypus. The sequence goes on from CM064575.1 coordinate 31,908,152, forward strand.
AAATTTGTGATTCTGGCATCTTTCGTCCCAAGATTTGTGGAGGAGGGTGTTGCCAGTTCTCCTTAGACAGTTAAATTGTTTCAAATAGTTCCTGTTTTATTTATCATTATCATATAAATTTACATTCATGCACAACGTAAATAAACTATAAATGGTAACTTTTCACTCTCTCTCTCCGCATATGTAATGATCTCATTCCATAATATTATGTATGTAGGCCTACAGATGGATGTCTGTATGTATGGATGTATGTATGTATGTATACACTCAGGCACATACCCCATATCTGGGGGTGGCTGAATCGAGACATAGACTAAGGGAATAAGTAAAGATCAATAATAGGAGAGAAAGTGATAGATTGATATGAAGGGAATAACAAACTTCACAATTATATCTCATCGTACATCTGGAATCACAGTCCAACCTTACAGGTGAGTGTAACCTTTATGCCAAATGTCTCACTTCATATCGTATGGTTTCTTTATGTTCAGCGCCTTTCACTATAAAAATCGTTAATATTAGAGAACAGGCTGATTGAACTCATTGTTTTTTTTGCTTAAAATCATTATTTGTTGTGTTCCCAGTGTCTTGATCAGGATTATTTGTAACATTATGCTTTATTTAAAAATTACATATTATATTGGCTTAAAGTACCGACGGCGGTACAATATTGTACCGCCCTGGATATAATGGGGTTAAGAGGTGTTCATGTAGCCCTAACCACTACTGTACTTATATAAATATTCATTAACATTGTCACATCATAACATATCGACTACAATAAAAGTAATATTTAGCAAAATATAGAAATAGCTGTCATACATAAGAATAAAATAAAATGTGAGTCTACAGAAAGTCGATTGGCTCACACAAGGCAATCCCCTTCACACCCAACCCTAATTATAAGGCCTAAGTAGCCTATAGGCCTAGGCCCAACTCACTAACACGTATCGTATAATTATATAGCCTACTAATTAGCCTTTGGCTCTACCTTATGCACTTAAACCATTAACTATTTCATAACATTTGATGCTTAATATATTTTGTACTATCTGATAATGTTAATGTGTTAATGACATTTAAAAATAAAGTAATGTATAGGCTATGTATATACTGTATATATAACCCTTTAGATATATGAGTGACTTAAGTTCCTTCTTGAAATTATCAGCACAGGTTAACTGCTTAAGTGTCACAGGAATCAATATAGTTCGCCAGTGAAATAATATTGTGCCTTCTAAAATTGTCAAGGAATTTCTGTCCTTGGCTGTGCAATACGCGTAATACGGTAGGCTACTCTTATTTACTCATAACCATAACATAGCACAATCATAATGTATCCTTAATGTAGTTAATATTTGAAATAACTTGTTATACTAGGTGACTTACTTCTTCTATTTACCAGAGAGAGAGAGAGAGAAACCAAAGAGAGGCAGGCAGGCTCCTCACCCAGAGAGAGAGAGAGAGAGAGAGAGTGACAGACAGACTGGCTCCTCCCCTTGTGGGTGACGTCTCTGCCACTGCCGCCTCTGATTGGTCCTAATTTCCCCTATGATATAATATTATACAAGTCTCGACTTCGGAAATATGCGCCCGGGGCGCATATAGCCCAACTGTATTATGGTTCGGCACCACTGGTGAGAACGGTTCCGCGCGGCCTATTTAATGACTAACTCAGCTAAACTCGCGCATATTTTACCGTACCGTATGGCGCGGCAAAGAGAAGACAGAATGAGACCACAGTTTTAAATCTTAACCTAACCTAACCTAACCTAACCTAAGGTTAGGTTAGGTTAGGTTAGGTTAGATTAGGTTAGGTTAGGATTTAAAACTGTGGTCTCATTCTGTCTTCTCTTTGCCGCGCCATACGGTACGGTAAAATATGCGCGAGTTTAGCTGAGTTAGCCATTAAATAGGCCACGCGGAACCGTTCTCACCAGTGGTGCCGAACCATAATACAGTTGGGCTATATGCGCCCGGGGCATGAGATTAGGAGGGTAGGTGAGTGCAAGGTCCATAGATACATGTATCTATGGACCTTGGGTGAGTGCTAGAGAGAGAGAGTAATAGTTATATTTGGTCGAGTTTAGAATATAGAAAAAAAAAATAAATACCACTAAAATACATCGAGCTGAAATGGCAGGACACGAAACGGGCAAATATGCAAATTTGTGTGGCCGACCTCTGACCGAGAGCCGCACCTAGCCGACACGTGTTCATTCAAACATCGAAAATAGACTATACAGATATCATAACTTAGCAAAGAAACTATATTATACCAATGAAAAACGCTCAAATAAGTCGTCGAAATAGGCTGGGAGGGTGGATATTATGGCCGTAGCAAACGTGAACACAAACGGGAGTTGTAAGTCAACACTGGGGGAAAATATTACAATCGTAGAGTAAATAATACAAAATATACTCGGTAGTAGTACAGCAGACACTTCCTCTGGGGCACCCGATGTGGAGGGATGGGAAGTGGTAGCAACTATGGCGGCGTCTTCAGCAGGGTTGGAGGGAGACAGGCAAGCTTCATCTATGGCGGCTGCGTCTTCTTCAATGTTTGCGGGAGCCTCATCATCTCCACTCCAATCTTCCACTTCGATAAAGTGTCCCTCGAAGGAACTATCTGAGCCTGTGTCCCCACTTTCATTGCCAGATAATGAAATATCGTCGTCAAGAGCGCGGCCTATGGCGGAATCACTAAGGCCTCGCGCTGCCCGTGGCCCGCGAGTGGGGAGAGGAGCGGGTGGTGGACTGGTGGTACTCTCATCCACGCGATCGGACGAGTGATTTGGTGACACGTCCATCACTTAGGCTTACTAGAGGAAGACTGACCCTCCCACGCACACAGCTTCTCAGGAGGAATGAGTAGTTCACATATTGACAACCAGATGGCTCCCCACAACAATTTTTATGGCGGGAAATACCGAAACATTCCGGAACGTCACCGGCAGCCTGTTGTATTGTTTTGTACAACATTCCAGAACGTCACCCACAGCGAAAGGGTTAACGTTCGTCTATTGTTGTGGAAGGTAAACATTGATATTACGTTCATCAGTTAAGACTATACAGTACAGTACTTAACGTTTATCTATTGTTGTGGAAGGTAAACGTTGATATTGCGTTCATCAGTTAGGACTATAATTATTTACGTTCGTCTATTGTTGTGGAAGGTAAACGTTGATATTGCGTTCATCAGTTAGGACTATAATTATTTACGTTCGTCTATTGTGACTCCTTCTTTGTTGTGAAAGACAATCGGTGATATTGCGTTCATCAGTTAGGACTATACTTAACGTTCGTCTATTGTTGTGGAAGGTAAACGTTGATATTACGTTCATCAGTTAGGACTATACTTAACGTTCGTCTATTGTTATGGAAGGTAAACGTTTGTTTTGTCGGGCTATAATAGTTAAAGTTTGTGATATAGTCTTTACTAAAATCCAGATCTGGACTTATAGACCGTAAATAATGCCAACAGGGACTTTCCGAACACGTTCTTAATATCACAAATAAGTATTCAACTAGGTACTACAGAACTCAGTAACAACACACATGTGAATTATCTACACAAGTTTATTCAAAGGCATAGAAATGGTATCTTTACTTATTGGCTTTGGTTCATAGGAGAAATTCAGGTTGTAGCATTACCTTAATAATTATGAGAATTATAAGGCAACGAAGCGAATATATATAAGTAGACTAGACCAAAGTGAGATCAATTATACTTCAGTGGTGGTCATAAACAAAGCAGGATATATGCAATTAAATAAACATGTGACCTATAGTATCAACCCTTAGTAATAATAATGATGCGGGTCGAGTGTCTTACGTGAATGAAACAACAATAAAGATAATTGTACGATCTCGATATAAGGGAAGATGAATGAATTGAGAAGTAATATAAATACACAGGCAGTGGGAGCAAGATGTACAAATGGAGCGCGCGCGCTTGAGCTAGGCAAACGCTCTCAAGTCAATGCGACCTTTAATCAGCTAGCGTGTCAGGTCATGCGTTCTACTGCGGGGTTGAGAAATACAAATCTAGTTTCTGTAAATATTAAGTTAATCTCAGAGATATTATGATGAAACTGGGGACAATGTAATGTTTAATTTATTTCACAATTTACTATGTACGTAGCTCAAATTATGTAATTTATGACTTGAACTTTATATTCACTTCAATCGAACGTATGCAATAATTATGAAGTAGGTCGAGGAATTCAGATGTAATGATAGGAATACAATTATGAATAAACTATAGAGAAATATCTGTTCATTGTATATAAAGACAAAGTCTAATTAACCAAATGATATTGGTTAACATATATCCTAGAAATGCTTATAATGATATTTGCGCAAATGATAATTCATACAATATTAATTATGCAAAAAGTGACGCACAAGACGAAGTTGTGCTGCGGAAATACTCAGAAGGGTATTAACAAGATGTCTGAATGAGTTAACTGAGTCTTAATAAGAATTCACCTTAACCCTTAAAAAGCGGCTCACCACTTAAGTCGTATTTAATAAAGCTGGACTATGTGGCGGCGCTCGACATAGGTCGAGTGGCAATTTCAGCACGTAATGTGGCTGAGAGAGAGAGACAAGTGGTGGCAGGAGACTAGCGAGCGTATGACTGCTCCAGACCACCGCGGCGAACCTACTGACACAAATCTCAGCTCCCTCCTCCCTCTCTCACTCGCTACATACTCAATTATGTACCGAAAGTACCGAATTACCTGCTTTTTGCACTCGCGTTGCACGGTTATTGCAAGAAAACTATCCATCATACAAGGATCGTTATGGTGTCATTCGAAAGCTCTGTTTATGCCCTTTCAGGGATAGATACTTGTTTTACGTTCTGGGTCTTATTTAGGCATGAAAATGATCACGTAAACAGCCCTATTTTGGCTAAAAACACCCCGCTGGGCGGTACACATAAATAAACCGCATAGGCCGCTAAAGAAGGGTTAATAAACGGTGTATTCGAGATGATGGAAAAATTAGATAATAGACTCTATGCAATGCTTGAATTCCTAGACAGTAAGAATCAGAATTATCTACATCAGTAATCAAATGAACGGTAATACTAGTTCATAAAATAATTACAAAAACAATTAAGTAATTGAACGTAAATATGGGGGCTTGGGAAGTATATTATATTCAGTGAATGATAAAAATTCACAACGGATACTGAGATAAATTAATTATGAAATTGAGCGTAGGTTTTAGGTAATAAGTTATGAATTATTATGTTCTATCCAACAACCAACCTTACACCTAAAATCGATTAATGAAATATTACAAACACATGTGGCAGTCCGTTGATTCGAACCCAGGACGCTCACACCGAAAAACAACACCTTATGCATTACGCCACGAAGACAGTTAAAGAATGGTGGACACTGCCTACGATTTATTATGCAACTTCGAATCCTGCATATCAATCTAAGCATGTACACACATCCCAACTGCAACTCACGTAGGCTATGCATATGTGAATGGAAAGAGCAATAAATGGGGCCTTAACCACTAGGGAAGACCTCTCGATAAATTACTCCTGAACCAATATAAATTATTATGTTCTATCCAACAACCAACCTTACTCCTAAAATCGATTAATGAAATATTACAAACATATGTGGCAGTCCGTGGATTCGAACCCAGGACGCTCACACTTAAGTAGGGGAATCAAAACACGAAATACACTTCGACCTCAACTTGTAACATACATAACAGAATACATATACTAGGAAAATCTGTAAGTGTGTTGCGAGATGAATTAATTAACACGAATATATAACGTATGCGTAGGACGTTCTATAGGATATTTAAACAAGACGAATATAGGATCTTGAACACAGATCTAGTTAACACTAGCCGCGGGACTCGACAATAGTCGAGTGAGAGAACCATGGCCTATTCAGCGGGTCCCGACAATATTCGGGTGGGATTTTGAGCACAATATTGGCTCTGAGAGAGAGTCCACGCGTGCAAGGACCGCAGGCAGGCTCTGACCGCTTGGCCTGGACCTAGCGAGGTGACTGGTGTCATTATTACACCCCTACACTTGCCTGGCCTCGCGAGGCAAGGTAATATCTCGGGAAATTACCATATTTAGGGTTTTTCCCCTCGTGTTGCACGATCATTACAAGCGAACCCTTGGTCGTACAAGGATGATTCAAGTGTCATTGGAAAGCTCTATTATCACCCTTTCACGGATACATAATTGTATTACGGTCTGGCTCTTGTATATGCATGAAAATGAGCATGGAATGAAGGTCGCATTAGGGTAAATATGCCCGCCACACAGGTAGTAGAAATTACAAGCCTCCCCGTTCGTAAGGGGTTAAGAGTTAATATCAGTTTCAGAAGGATTAACACATATGCAATTAAGGATCTTGGGCACAGATCTAAATATAATCTCACGCTTACACAATTCACATATTTTAACCTATACCTTAACAACAATAATCACAACATAAGATATACAGATACACTTAGGGTAATTTTGGAGGGTTGAGAGATAGCAAGGCTGGCCGACGTAGATCGTAGGTTCGTGGAGCAGCACTTCAGGGGTGTAGGGCGTCAATAGAGCAGGACTTCAGATTCCAGACTTCAGAGGGCACCACAGGTCTAGCACTCTCTCCGGCAGGGGGCAGGTTTGGGGCAAGCTTCTGCTGTGGTTAGCTGTCCTGTCCTGTTCAGGCTGAGTACAGTACCGCAGTGGATTTTTGCATACTTTTTCACCAAATCTTCGAGGTAATATCTGACTTAATTCTTGACTCTCTTTTATACAGTCTCGCGGTAATAGGGGTATTGTGAATTTGTTGTGATTGAGTTGTGAGGCTTAATACTTATCGTAGACATAGCTGGTTAATAATTATAGGTTTACTTCTCGATCTCGATTGATAATGTGTAGGGCGCTGGACCGCATATCACACATATAAGGGTATTTGGGTGGAGGATGGTGGGTCAGGATATAGGATGGGCGGAGCTAAGTGGAGGGTTTATGGTGTGTGTGTGATGAGGACGAAATGTTAGTTTATTCTGTGTTTGAATGTGTCTAGTGTAGGGCTATTTATTGTATCTTCTGGGAGACTGTTCCAATCCCGTATGGTTCGTGGAAAAAATGAGTGTTTGTAGAAGTTAGTATTAGTGTGGTATGTTTGGTACTTATGAGAATGTGTGTTTCGAGTGTTGCGGGTGTTTGAGTTGTGTAGGTATTCATATTTTTTAATGTCAATATAATTGTGTGTGATTTTATACATTACTGTGAGTCTGTGCCTGAGTCTTCGTGTGTTAAGGGTTTCCATGTTTATTTGATTATTGATACGGGTTGTGATGCCTGGGGTTTGCGTGTAATTGTGTGTGATGAACCTGGCTGCTTTTGTGTTAATTTTTTCAAGTGTGTTAATGTTAGATTGTGTGTATGGATCCCATACTGCGGCGCAGTATTCCAGTGTTAGGCGAACAAGGGTGTTATAAGCTATGTGTTTGATGTCTCGTGTACAATTGTGTAAATTCCTCCTCAAGAACCCTTGTGTGCGGTTTGCCTGACTTTGTATGTGACGAATGTGGGTGTTGAATCTTAGGTTGGTGGAGAGGTGGACACCAAGATATTTGTATGAAGGAACTGATTCTAGTGGTTGGTTGTGTAATGTGTAATTGAAAGTGATGGGTGATCGGGAGCGGGTAAAGCGGAGAAGTTTACATTTATCGGGGCGGAAAGACATCTGCCAGGTGTTCTCCCAATGTTCGAGGGCGTTTAAGTCTTGCTGGATAAGTCCACAGTCGTCTCTAGTCAGTACGGGCCTAAACATCAAACTATCGTCGGCAAATAGTCTAGTAGAAGAATTAGGTGTTGACAGAGGAAGGTCATTAATATAAAGATGGAAAAGGAGAGGGCCAAGAACGGTGCCTTGTGGGACACCAGAATAAACAGGGACAGAGTCTGAGGAAGAGCCGTCAAAGAGTACTTGTTGAGTCCGTTTTGTAAGGATTATTATGTTCTCTCCACCAACCAACTTTACTCCTAAACTCGATTAATGAAATTAACAAACACATGTGGCAGTCCAGGGATTCGAACCTAGGATGCTCACATCGAAAATCAACACACTTATGCATTGCACCACGAAGACAGTATTAGTGATCCAGTGTAGAGTAGGTCCAGTTATACCGTAAAAAGCTCATTTATGCTGAAGTCTTTTGTGGGGGACTTTGTCAAAGGCTTTGGCGAAATCGAGGACAATAGCGTCAACCTGTTTAATACCTCGTTGGTCCAGTTGTTTAGTTTTGTCATGATATGTGGCAATGAGTTGTGATTCGCATGATCTTTTGGGCCGAAATCCATGTTGTGTGTCAGTAAGAATGTTGTTTGCGTCTAGATGATTCATAATGTGTTTATGTATAATGTGTTCTAAAATTGTGCATGGGATGGATGTGAGTGAGATGGGTCTATAATTCTTTGGGTCAGTCCTGTCACCTGTTTTGAAAAGGGGAGTGATGTTCGCACAAAGCCAGTCAGGTGGAAGGATGCCTGTGTGAAATGACTGGGTGAAGATGCTTTGCAGGATGGGGGCAAGGATTGAGGCACAATTATTAAGGATGAAGGCAGGGATGTTGTCAGGACCAGTGGCTTTGTTTGTGTCCAGTGTCTCTAGTAGTTTCTGTATACCGTTAGTCGTTATGTCTAGGTTGGGTATGGGTTGGTAGGGGTTTTCTGGCATGTTAGGTATTTGGTTATTTTCTTGTGTGAATACTGATTGGTAATGAGTGTTGAGTATCTGTGCTTTCTGTTCTGGAGTGGTTTGTAGAGTGTCGTTGTTGTCTCAAGTGATGTGATGGTGGTGGTATCCTGCCTGCGCGACTTGAAAAATTTGAAGAAATGTTTGGTGTTGTTTCTGACGTTGTCTGCGAGATAAGAAGCTATGTGTTTGCGTTCCGCTTTTTTATGTTTTTGGCAAATGTTTTTTGGTGTGATGTATATGCAGTCCAGTTTTCGGGTGTGTTGTGTGTCTGCACGCGTTTATAAAGTCTTTGTTTTTTGCGATGTTGTCTACGTAGATCCCTGGTGAACCATGGAAGAGTATATCTACTTGATGGGGTTTTTTGTGGTATGTATTTGTGCATGGCTGTATGGATGGTGTGTTGCAAGTTGTTCCAGTTTGTTAAGAGTGGTTCGGTGTGTGGGTCTGTTATAAAAAAGTCATTTTTGAGTTTAGTCAAGTCTTGTTTGATCACGTCTAAGTCAGCTCTGGAGTAGATAAAGATAGGTCTTGGTCGCTGTTTTTGTCTGGTTGGTCGGAGATCAGCGTCAACAAGTACAATGTCATGGTCTGGAACAACTTGTGTGTTTGTTATGTGAAGAATGTTGTTAGTGAGAAATAGGTCTAAGGTGTGAGATGTGGTGGAAGGGCTGCCGTCGCCACCGGGGCGAGTTTGTGTTCGTGTTGGCTTGAGTACTGTTTGTGAAAGTGAGAATGTATTGATGGTGTCTATGAAGGTGTCATGTAGTTGGCGTCTGTTAGTGTGGGGAATGATAGGAACAGGAGTGTCAGCATCGGG
>CM064575.1:31917824-31920324 GCA_032716605.1 Paralithodes platypus
AACAACAAATAATAATATCAATGAAATAAAATTATAAATAAAATAAAACATATAAATAAAATAAATAAAATAAAAACAACTCTAATAAATCCCAATAAACAAAATTACTATATAAATACTCGATTATGGGCCCTGCCCTTGCTGTGGACCTAGGGGGTGGTCCCATGGACACCCTGGGGAACAGGAACAATACAAAAAAAAATATATATATAAATGAAATAATATTATAAATAAAATAAAAAGATATAAATAAAATAAATAAAATAAATAAAAACTATAATAAATCCCAATAAATAAAAAATAACTATATAAATACTCGATTATGGGCCCTGCCCTTGCTGTGGACCTAGGGGGTGGTCCCATGGACACCCTGGGGAACAGGAACAATACAAAAACAAATATATATAAATGAAATAAAATTATAAATAAAATAAAACAAAAAAAATAAATAAATAAATATATAACAACTATAATAAATCCCAATAAATACAAAATAACTATATAAATACTCGATTATGGGCCCTGCCCTTGCTGTGGACCTAGGGGGTGGTCCCATGGACACCCTGGGGAACAGGAACAATAAAAAAATATATATAAATGAAATAAAATTATAAATAAAATTAAATTAAATGAAGAAAATAATTAAAATAAATAACAACTAAATTAAATCCCAATAAATAAAAAATAACTACATAAATACTCGATTATGGGCCCTGCCCTTGCTGTGGACCTAGGGGGTGGTCCCATGGACACCCTGGGGAACAGGAACAATAAAAAAAATATATATAAATGAAATAAAATTATAAATAAAATAAAACAAAATAAATAAAATAAATAAAATAAATAACAACTATAATAAATCCCAATAAATAAAAATAACTATAAAAATACTCGATTATGGGCCCTGCCCTTGCTGTGGACCTAGGGGGTGGTCCCATGGACACCCTGGGGAACAGGAACAATACAAAAAAAAAATATATATAAATGAAATAAAATTATAAATAAAATAAAACGATAAAAATAAAATAAATAAAATAAATAACAACTATAATAAATCCCAATAAATACAAAAAAAACGATATAAATACTCGATTATGGGCCCTGCCCTTGCTGTGGACCTAGGGGGTGGTCCCATGGACACCCTGGGGAACAGGAACAATACAAAAAAAAATATATATAAATGAAATAAAATTATAAATAAAATAAAACGATATAAATAAAATAATTAAAATAAATAACAACTAAATTAAATCCCAATAAATAAAAAATAACTACATAAATACTCGATTATGGGCCCTGCCCTTGCTGTGGACCTAGGGGGTGGTCCCATGGACACCCTGGGGAACAGGAACAATAACAAAAAATATATATATATATGAAATATAATAATAAATAAAATAAAACAAAATAAATAAAATAAATAAAATAAATAAATACAACTATAATAAATCCCAATAAATAAAAAATAACTATATAAATACTCGATTATGGGCCCTGCCCTTGCTGTGGACCTAGGGGGTGGTCCCATGGACACCCTGGGGAACAGGAACAATACAAAAAAATATATATAAATGAAATAAAATTATAAATAAAATAAAACGATATAAATAAAATAAATAAAATAAATAACAACTATAATAAATCCCAATAAATACAAAATAACCATATAAATACTCGATTATGGGCCCTGCCCTTGCTGTGGACCTAGGGGGTGGTCCCATGGACACCCTGGGGAACAGGAACAATAAAACAAAAATATATATAAATGAAATAAAATTATAAATAAAATAAACGATATAAATAAAATAAATAAAATAAATAACAACTATAATAAATCCCAATAAATAAAACTATATAACTATATAAATACTCGATTATGGGCCCTGCCCTTGCTGTGGACCTAGGGGGTGGTCCCATGGACACCCTGGGGAACAGGAACAATAACAAAACAATATATATAAATGAAATAAAAATATAAATAAAATAAAACGATATAAATAAAATAAATAAAATAAATAACAACTATAATAAATCCCAATAAATAAAAAATAACTATATAAATACTCGATTATGGGCCCTGCCCTTGCTGTGGACCTAGGGGGTGGTCCCATGGACACCCTGGGGAACAGGAACAATAAAAAAATATATATATATATATAAATGAAATAAAATTATAAATAAAATAAAACGATATAAATAAAATAAATAAAATAAATAACAACTATAATAAATCCCAATAAATAAAAATAACTATATAAATACTCGATTATGGGCCCTGCCCTTGCTGTGGACCTAGGGGGTGGTCCCATGGACACCCTGGGGAACAGGAACAATAACAAAAAAAAATATATAAAATAAAAATTATAAATAAAATAAAACGATATAAATAAAATAAATAAAATAAATAACAACTATAATAAATCCCAATAAATAAAAAATAACTATATAAATACTCGATTATGGGCCCTGCCCTTGCTGTGGACCTAGGGGGTGGTCTCAT
>CM064575.1:31925324-31992824 GCA_032716605.1 Paralithodes platypus
TAAAACGATATAAATAAATAAAATAAATAACAACTATAATAAATCCCAATAAATAAAAAATAACTATATAAATACTCGATTATGGGCCCTGCCCTTGCTGTGGACCTAGGGGGTGGTCCCATGGACACCCTGGGGAACAGGAACAATACAAAAAAATATATATATAAATGAAATAAAATTATAAATAAAATAAATTGATATAAATAAAATAAATAAAATATATAACAACTCTAATAAATCCTAATAAATACAAAATAACTATATAAATACTCGATTATGGGCCCTGCCCTTGCTGTGGACCTAGGGGTGGTCCGATGGACACCCTGGGGAACAGGAACAATACAAACAAAATATATATAAATGAAATAAAATTATAAATAAAATAAAATTATATAAATAAAATAAATAAAATAAATAACAACTATAATAAATCCCAATAAATAAAAAATAACTATATAAATACTCGATTATGGGCCCTGCCCTTGCTGTGGACCTAGGGGGTGGTCCCATGGACACCCTGGGGAACAGGAACAATAACAAAAAATATATATAAATGAAATAAAATTATAAATGAAATAAAACAAAATAAATAAAATAAACAAAATAAATAACAACTATAATAAATCCCAATAAATAAAAATAACTATAAAAATACTCGATTATGGGCCCTGCCCTTGCTGTGGACCTAGGGGGTGGTCCCATGGACACCCTGGGGAACAGGAACAATACACAAAACAAAAATATATAAACGAAAAAAAAATTATAAATAAAATAAAACGATAAAAATAAAATAAATTAAATAAACAACAACTATAATATATCCCAATAAATACAAAAATAACTATATAAATACTCGATTATGGGCCCTGCCCTTGCTGTGGACCTAGGGGGTGGTCCCATGGACACCCTGGGGAACAGGAACAATAAAACAAAAATATATATAAATGAAATAAAATTATAAATAAAATAAAACGATAAAAATAAAATAAATAAAATAAATAACAACTATAATAAATCCCAATAAATACAAAAATAACTATATAAATACTCGATTATGGGCCCTGCCCTTGCTGTGGACCTAGGGGGTGGTCTCATGGACACCCTGGGGAACAGGAACAATAAAAACAAATATATATATAAATGAAATAAAATTATAAATAAAATAAAACGATATAAATAAAATAAATAAAATAAATAACAACTATAATAAATCCCAATAAATAAAAATAACTATAAAAATACTCGATTATGGGCCCTGCCCTTGCTGTGGACCTAGGGGGTGCTCCCATGGACACCCTGGGAACAGGAACAATAACAAAAAAATATATATAAATGAAATAAAATTATAAATAAAATAAAACGATATAAATAAAATAAATAAAATAAATAACAACTATAATAAATCCCAATAAATAACAAAATAACTATATAAATACTCGATTATGGGCCCTGCCCTTGCTGTGGACCTAGGGGGTGGTCCCATGGACACCCTGGGGAACAGGAACAATAAAACAAATATATATATAAATGAAATAAAATTATAAATAAAATAAAACGATATAAATAAAATAAATAAAATAAATAACAACTATAATAAATCCCAATAAATAAAAAATAACTATATAAATACTCGATTATGGGCCCTGCCCTTGCTGTGGACCTAGGGGTGGTCCCATGGACACCCTGGGGAACAGGAACAATAAAACAAATATATATATATTAAATGAAATAAAATTATAAATAAAATAAAACGATATAAATAAAATAAATATAATAAATAACAACTATAATAAATCCCAATAAATAAAAATAACTATAAAAATACTCGATTATGGGCCCTGCCCTTGCTGTGGACCTAGGGGGTGGTCCCATGGACACCCTGGGGAACAGGAACAATAAAATATATATATATATATAAATGAAATAAAAATTATAAATAAAATAAAACAAAATAAATAAAATAAATAAATAACAACTATAATAAATCCCAATAAATACAAAATAACTATATAAATACTCGATTATGGGCCCTGCCCTTGCTGTGGACCTAGGGGGTGGTCCCATGGACACCCTGGGGAACAGGAACAATACAAAAAAATATATATATAAATGAAATAAAATTATAAATAAAATAAAACGATATAAATAAAATAAATAAAATAAATAACAACTATAATAAATCCCAATAAATACAAAATAACTATATAAATACTCGATTATGGGCCCTGCCCTTGCTGTGGACCTAGGGGGTGGTCCCATGGACACCCTGGGGAACAGGAACAATAAAAAAAATATATATAAATGAAATAAAATTATAAATAAAATAAAACGATATAAATAAAATAAATAAAATAAATAACAACTATAATAAATCCCAATAAATAAAAAATAACTATATAAATACTCGATTATGGGCCCTGCCCTTGCTGTGGACCTAGGGGGTGGTCCCATGGACACCCTGGGGAACAGGAACAATACAAAAAAAAAATATATATACACGAAATAAAAATTATAAATAAAATAAAACGATATAAATAAAATAAATAAAATAAATAACAACTATAATAAATCCCAATAAATAAAAATAACTATAAAAATACTCGATTATGGGCCCTGCCCTTGCTGTGGACCTACGGGGGGGTCCCATGGACACCCTGGGAACAGGAACAATAACAAAAAAATATATATAAATGAAATAAAATTATAAATAAAATAAAACGATATAAATAAAATAAATAACAACTATAATAAATCCCAATAAATAAAAAATAACTATAAAAATACTCGATTATGGGCCCTGCCCTTGCTGTGGACCTAGGGGGTGGTCCCATGGACACCCTGGGGAACAGGAACAATAAATATATATAAATGAAATAAAATTATAAATAAAATAAAACGATATAAATAAAATAATGAAATAAATAACAACTATAATAAATCCCAATAAATAAAAAATAACTATATAAATACTCGATTATGGGCCCTGCCCTTGCTGTGGACCTAGGGGGTGGTCCCATGGACACCCTGGGGAACAGGAACAATAAAACAAATATATATATATTAATGAAATAAAATTAAAAAATAAATAAAACGATATAAATAAAATAAATTAAATAAATAACAACTATAATAAATCCCAATAAATTAAAAATAACTATATAAATACTCGATTATGGGCCCTGCCCTTGCTGTGGACCTAGGGGGTGGTCTCATGGACACCCTGGGGAACAGGAACAATAATATATATATATATATATATATAAACGAAATAAAAATTATAAATAAAATAAAACGATATAAATAAAATAAATACAATAAATAACAACTATAACAAATCCCAATAAATAAAAAATAACAATATAAATACTCAATTATGGGCCCTGCCCTTCCTGTGGACCTAGGGGGTGGTCCCATGGACACCCTGGGGAACAGGAACAATAAAACAAAAATATATATAAATGAAATAAAATTATAAATAAAATAAAACAAAATAAATAAAATATATAAAATAAATAACATCTATAATAAATCCCAATAAATAAAAAATAACTATATAAATACTCGATTATGGGCCCTGCCCTTGCTGTGGACCTAGGGGGTGGTCCCATGGACACCCTGGGGAACAGGAACAATACAAAACAACAAATATATAAACGAAATAAAAATTATAAATAAAATAAAACGATAAAAATAAAATAAATAAAATAAATAACAACTATAATAAATCCCAATAAATAAAAAATAACTATATAAATACTCGATTATGGGCCCTGCCCTTGCTGTGGACCTAGGGGGTAGTCCCATGGACACCCTGGGGAACAGGAACAATAACAAAAAAATATATATATAAATGAAATAAAATTATAAATAAAATAAAACGATATAAATAAAATAAATAAAATAAATAACAACTATAATAAATCCCAATAAATAAAACAAAAACATATAAATACTCGATTATGGGCCCTGCCCTTGCTGTGGACCTAGGGGGTGGTCTCATGGACACCCTGGGGAACAGGAACAATAAAATATATATATATATAAACGAAATAAAAATTATAAATAAAATAAAACGATATAAATAAAATAAATAAAATAAATAACAACTATAATAAATCCCAATAAATAAAAATAACTATAAAAATACTCGATTATGGGCCCTGCCCTTGCTGTGGACCTAGGGGGTGGTCCCATGGACGCCCTGGGGAACAGGAACAATACAAAAAAAAATATATACCGGTATATAAATGAAATAAAATTATAAATAAAATAAAATGATAAAAATAAAATAAATAAAATAAATAACAACTATAATAAATCCCAATAAATAACAAAATAACTATATAAATACTTGATTATGGGCCCTGCCCTTGCTGTGGACCTAGGGGGTGGTCCCATGGACACCCTGGGGAACAGGAACAATAAAACAAAAATATATATAAATGAAATAAAATTATAAATAAAATAAAACGATATAAATAAAATAAATAAAATTAATAACAACTATAATAAATCCCAATAAATAAAAAATAACTATATAAATACTCGATTATGGGCCCTGCTCTTGCTGTGGAACTATGGGGTGGTCTCATGGACACCCTGGGGAACAGGAACAATAATATATATATATATATATATATATATATAAACGAAATAAAAATTATAAATAAAATAAAACGATATAAATAAAATAAATAAAATAAATAACAACTATAATAAATCCCAATAAATAAAAAATAACAATATAAATACTCAATTATGGGCCCTGCCCTTCCTGTGGACCTAGGGGGTGGTCCCATGGACACCCTGGGGAACAGGACAATAAAAACAAATATATATAAATGAAATAAAATTATGAATAAAACAAAATTATATAAATAAAATAAATAAAATAAATAACAACTATAAAAAATCCCAATAAATAAAAAAAATATATATAAATACTCGATTATGGGCCCTGCCCTTGCTGTGGACTTAGGGGGTGGTCCCATGGACACCCTGGGGAACAGGAACAATAAAAAAAATATATATATAAATGAAATAAAATTATAAATGAAATAAAACAAAATAAATAAAATAAACAAAATAAATAACAACTATAATAAATCCCAATAAATAAAAATAACTATAAAAATACTCGATTATGGGCCCTGCCCTTGCTGTGGACCTAGGGGGTGGTCCCATGGACACCCTGGGGAACAGGAACAATACACAAAAAAATATATATATAAACGAAAAAAAAATTATAAATAAAATAAAACGATAAAAATAAAATAAATTAAATAAACAACAACTATAATATATCCCAATAAATACAAATATAACTATAAAAATACTCGATTATGGGCCCTGCCCTTGCTGTGGACATAGGGGGTGGTCTCATGGACACCCTGGGGAACAGGAACAATAAAATATATATATATATATATATAAACGAAATAAAAATTATAAATAAAATAAAACGATATAAATAAAATAAATAAAATAAATAACAACTATAATAAATCCCAATAAATAAAAATAACTATAAAAATACTCGATTATGGGCCCTGCCCTTGCTGTGGACCTACGGGGGGGTCCCATGGACACCCTGGGAACAGGAACAATAACAAAAAAATATATATAAATGAAATAAAATTATAAATAAAATAAAACAAAATAAATAAAATAAATAACAACTCTAATAAATCCCAATAAATAACAAAATAACTTTATAAATACTCGATTATGGGCCCTGCCCTTGCTGTGGACCTAGCGGGTGGTCCCATGGACACCCTGGGAAACAGGAACAATACAAACAATATATATATATAAATTAAATTAAATTAAAAATTAAATAAAACGATATAAATAAAATAAATTAAATAAATAACAACTATAATAAATCCCAATAAATAAAAAATAACTATATAAATACTCTATTATGGGCCCTGCCCTTGCTGTGGACCTAGGGGGTGGTCCCATGGACACCCTGGGGAACAGGAACAATAACAAAAAAAATATATAAATGAAATAAAATTATAAATAAAATAAAACAAAATAAATAAAATAAATAAAATAAATAACAACTATAATAAATCCCAATAAATTATAAACATAACTATATAAATACTCGATTATGGGCCCTGCCCTTGCTGTGGACCTAGGGGGTGGTCCCATGGACACCCTGGGGAACAGGAACAATAATATATATATATATATATATATATATATATATATATATATATATATATATATATATATATATATATAAACGAAATACAAATTATAAATAAAATAAAACGATATAAATAAAATAAATACAATAAATAACAACTATAACAAATCCCAATAAATAAAAAATAACAATATAAATACTCAATTATGGGCCCTGCCCTTGCTGTGGACCTAGTGGGTGGTCCCATGGACACCCAGGGAAACAGGAACAATAAAAAATATATATATATATAAATGAAATAAATTTATAAATAAAATAAAACGATATAAATAAAATAAATAAAATAAACAACAACTATAATAAATCCCAATAAATACAAAAATAACTATATAAATACTCGATTATGGGCCCTGCCCTTGCTGTGGACCTAGGGGGTGGTCTCATGGACACCCTGGGGAACAGGAACAATAATATATATATATATATATATATATATATATATATATAAACGAAATAAAAATTATAAATAAAATAAAACGATATAAATAAAATAAATAAAATAAATAACAACTATAATAAATCCCAATAAATACAAAATAACAATATAAATACTCAATTATGGGCCCTGCCCTTCCTGTGGACCTAGGGAGTGGTCCCATGGACACCCTGGGGAACAGGAACAATAAAACAAATATATATATAAATGAAATAAAATTATAAATGAAATAAAACAAAATAAATAAAATAAACAAAATAAATAACAACTATAATAAATCCCAATAAATAAAAATAACTATAAAAATACTCGATTATGGGCCCTGCCCTTGCTGTGGACATAGGGGGTTGTCCCATGGACACCCTGGGGAACAGGAACAATACAAAACAAATATATATATAAATGAAATAAAATTATAAATAAAATAAATTGATATAAATAAAATAAATAAAATATATAACAACTCTAATAAATCCTAATAAATACAAAATAACTATATAAATACTCGATTATGGGCCCTGCCCTTGCTGTGGACCTAGGGGGTGGTCCCATGGACACCCTGGGGAACAGGAACAATACAAAAAAAAATATATATAAACGAAATAAAAATTATAAATAAAATAAAACGATAAAAATAAAATAAATTAAATAAACAACAACTATAATATATCCCAATAAATACAAAAATAACTATATAAATACTCGATTATGGGCCCTGCCCTTGCTGTGGACCTAGGGGGTGGTCTCATGGACACCCTGGGGAACAGGAACAATAAAATATATATATATATAAACGAAATAAAAATTATAAATAAAATAAAACGATATAAATAAAATAAATAAAATAAATAACAACTATAATAAATCCCAATAAATAAAAAATAACTATAAAAATACTCGATTATGGGCCCTGCCCTTGCTGTGGACCTACGGGGGGGTCCCATGGACACCCTGGGAACAGGAACAATAACAAAAAAATATATATAAATGAAATAAAATTATAAATAAAATAAAACGATATAAATAAAATAAATAAAATAAATAACAACTCTAATAAATCCCAATAAATAACAAAATAACTATATAAATACTCGATTATGGGCCCTGCCCTTGCTGTGGACCTAGGGGGTGGTCCCATGGACACCCTGGGGAACAGAAACAATAAAAAAAATATATATATAAATGAAATCAAATTATAAATAAAATAAAACAAAATAAATAAAATAAATAAAATAAATAACAACTATAATAAATCCCAATAAATAAAAAATAACCATAAAAATACTCGATTATGGGCCCTGCCCTTGCTGTGGACCTAGGGGGTGGTCCCATGGACACCCTGGGAAACAGGAACAATAAAAAAAAAATATATATATAAATGAAATAAAATTAAAAAATAAATAAAACGATATAAATAAAATAAATTAAATAAATAACAACTATAATAAATCCCAATAAATAAAAATTAACTATATAAATACTCTATTATGGGCCCTGCCCTTGCTGTGGACCTAGGGGGTGGTCCCATGGACACCCTGGGGAACAGGAACAATAACAAAAAAATATATATAAATGAAATAAAATTATAAATAAAATAAAACAAAATAAATAAAATAAATAAAATAAATAACAACTATAATAAATCCCAATAAATAAAAAAAATAACTATATAAATACTCGATTATGGGCCCTGCCCTTGCTGTGGACCTAGGGGGTGGTCCCATGGACACACTGGGGAACAGAAACAATGAAATATATATATATATAAACGAAATAAAAATTATAAATAAAATAAAACGATAAAAATAAAATAAATGAAATAAATAACAACTATAATAAATCCCAATAAATAACAAAATAACTATATAAATACTCGATTATGGGCCCTGCCCTTGCTGTGGACCTAGGGGGTGGTCCCATGGACACCCTGGGGAACAGAAACAATGAAATATATATATATATAAACGAAATAAAAATTATAAATAAAATAAAACAAAATAAATAAAATAAATAAAATAAATAACAACCATAATAAATCCCAATAAATACAAAAATAACTATATAAATACTCGATTATGGGCCCTGCCCTTGCTGTGGACCTAGGGGGTGGTCTCATGGACACCCTGGGGAACAGGAACAATAATATATATATATATATAAACGAAATAAAAATTATAAATAAAATAAAACGATATAAATAAAATAAATACAATAAATAACAACTATAATAAATCCCAATAAATAAAAAATAACAATATAAATACTCAATTATGGGCCCTGCCCTTCCTGTGGACCTAGGGGGTGGTCCCATGGACACCCTGGGGAACAGGAACAATAACAAAATATATATATAAATGAAATAAAATTATAAATAAAATAAAACGATATAAATAAAATAAATAAAATAAATAACAACTATAATAAATCCCAATAAATAAAAAATAACTATATAAATACTCGATTATGGGCCCTGCCCTTGCTGTGGACCTAGGGGGTGGTCCCATGGACACCCTGGGGAACAGGAACAATAAAACAAAAATATATATAAATGAAATAAAATTATAAATAAAATAAAACGAAATAAATAAAATAAATAAAATAAACAACAACTATAATAAATCCCAATAAATACAAAAATAACTATATAAATACTCGATTATGGGCCCTGCCCTTGCTGTGGACCTAGGGGGTGGTCCCATGGACACCCTGGGGAACAGGAACAATTCAAAAACAAATATATATAAATGAAATAAAATTATAAATAAATAAAAAACAAAATAAATAAAATAATAAATAAATAACAACTATAATAAATCCCAATAAATAAATAAAAACTATAAATACTCGATTATGGGCCCTGCCCTTGCTGTGGACCTAGGGGGTGGTCCCATGGACACCCTGGGGAACAGGAACAATACAACAAAAATATATATATAAATGAAATAAAATTATAAATAAAATAATTGATAAATAAAATAAATAAAATATATAACAACTCTAATAAATCCTAATAAATACAAAATAACTATATAAATACTCGATTATGGGCCCTGCCCTTGCTGTGGACCTAGGGGGTGGTCCCATGGACACCCTGGGGAACAGGACAATAAAAACAAATATATATAAATGAAATAAAATTATGAATAAAACAAAATTATATAAATAAAATAAATAAAATAAATAACAACTATAAAAAATCCCAATAAATAAAAAAAATATATATAAATACTCGATTATGGGCCCTGCCCTTGCTGTGGACCTAGGGGGTGGTCCCATGGACACCCTGGGGAACAGGAACAATAAAAGAAAAATATATATATAAATGAAATAAAAATTATAAATAAAATAAAACGATATAAATAAAATAAATAAAATAAATAACAACTATAATAAATCCCAATAAATAAAAAATAACAATATAAATACTCAATTATGGGCCCTGCCCTTGCTGTGGACCTAGGGGGTGGTCCCATGGACACCCTGGGGAACAGGAACAATAAAACAAAAAATGTATATAAACAAAATAAACATTATAAATAAAATAAAACGATAAAAATATAATAAATAAAATAAATAACAACTATAATAATTCCCAATAAATAAAAAATAACTATATAAATACTCGATTATGGGCCCTGCCCTTGCTGTGGACCTAGGGGGTGGTCCCATGGACACCCTGGGGAACAGGAACAATAAAACAAAAATATATAAACGAAATAAAAATTATAAATAAAATAAAACGATAAAAATAAAATAAATTAAATAAACAACAACTATAATATATCCCAATAAATACAAAAATAACTATATAAATACTCGATTATGGGCCCTGCCCTTGCTGTGGACCTAGGGGGTTGTCCCATGGACACCCTCGGGAACAGGAACAATAAAAAACATATATATATACATGAAATAAAATTATAAATACAATAAAACGATATAAATAACATAAATGAAATAAATAACAACTATAATAAATCCCAATAAATACAAAATAACAATATAAATACTCGATTATGGGCCCTGCCCTTGCTGTGGACCTAGGGGGTGGTCCCATGGACACCCTGGGGAACAGGAACAATAAAACAAAATATATATATAAATGAAATAAAATTATAAATAAAATAAAACGATATAAATAAAATAAATAAAATAAATAACAACTATAATAAATCCCAATAAATAAAAAATAACTATATAAATACTCGATTATGGGCCCTGCCCTTGCTGTGGACCTAGGGGGTGGTCCCATGGACACCCTGGGGAACAGGAACAATAAAAAAAAATATATATAAATGAAATAAAATAATAAATAAAATAAAACGATATAAATAAAATAAATTAAATAAATAACAACTATAATAAATCCCAATAAATAAAAAATAACTATATAAATACTCGATTATGGGCCCTGCCCTTGCTGTGGACCTAGGGGGTGGTCCCATGGACACCCTGGGGAACAGGAACAATAACAAAACAAAAAAAATATATATAATGAAAATAAAATAATAATAAAATAAACAATAATAAATAAAATAAATTAAAATAAATAACAACTATAATATATGCCAATAAATAAAAAATGACAATATAAATACTCAATTATGGGCCCTGCCCTTGCTGTGGACCTAGGGGGTGGTCCCATGGACACCCTGGGGAACAGGAACAATAACAAAAAAATATATATAAATGAAATAAAATTATAAATAAAATAAAAACGAGTACAATAAATAAAATAAACAACAACTATAATAAATCCCAATAAATACAAAAATAACTATATAAATACTCGATTATGGGCCCTGCCCTTGATGTGGAACTATGGGGTGGTCTCATGGACACCCTGGGGAACAGGAACAATAATATATATATATAAACGAAATAAAAATTATAAATAAAATAAAACGATAAAAATAAAATAAATAAAATAAATAACAACTATAATAAATCCCAATAAATAAAAAATAACTATATAAATACTCGATTATGGGCCCTGCCCTTGCTGTGGACCTAGGGGGTGGTCCCATGGACACCCTGGGGAACAGGAACAATGCAAAAAAAAAATATATATACACGAAATAAAAATTATAAATAAAATAAAACGATAAAAATAAAATAAATAAAATAAATAACAACTATAATAAATCCCAATAAATAACAAAATAACTATATAAATACACGATTATGGGCCCTGCCCTTGCTGTGGACCTAGGGGTTGGTCCCATGGACACCCTGGGGAACAGGAACAATAAAATATATATATAAAATAAAATAAAATACTAAAATATATAAATAAAATAAAATAAAATAAAATAAATGAAATAAATAACAACTATAATAATTCCCAATAAATAACAAAATAACTATATAAATACTCAATTATGGGCCCTGCCCTTCCTGTGGACCTAGGGGGTGGTCCCATGGACACCCTGGGAAACAGGAACAATAAAAAAAAATATATATATAAATGAAAACAAATTATAAATAAAATAAACGATATAAATAAAATAAATAAAATAAATAACAAATATAATAAATCCCAATAAATAAAAAATAACTATATAAATACTCTATTATGGGCCCTGCCCTTGCTGTGGACCTAGGGGGTGGTCCCATGGACACCCTGGGGAACAGGAACAATAACAAAAAAATATATATAAATGAAATAAAATTATAAATAAAATAAATAAAATAAATAATAAAATAAATATATAACAACTATAATAAATCCCAATAAATAAAAATAACCATAGAAATACTCGATTATGGGCCCTGCCCTTGCTGTGGACCTAGGGGGTGGTCCCATGGACACCCTGGGGAACAGGACAATAAAAACAAATATATATAAATGAAATAAAATTATGAATAAATAAAAACGATATAAATAAAATAAATAAAATAAATAACAACTATAAAAAATCCCAATAAATAAAAAATAACTATATAAATACTCGATTATGGGCCCTGCCCTTGCTGTGGACTTAGGGGGTGGTCCCATGGACACCCTGGGGAACAGGAACAATAAAAAAAATATATATATAAATGAAAAAATTATAAATGAAATAAAACAATATAAATAAATAAATAAAATAAATAACAACTATAATAAATCCCAATAAATAACAAAATAACTATATAAATACTTGATTATGGGCCCTGCCCTTGCTGTGGACCTAGGGGGTGGTCCCATGGACACCCTGGGGAACAGGAAAAAATAACAAAAAAAAATATATATGAAATATATATTATAAATAAAATAAAATGAAATAAAATATAAATAAAATAAACGAAATAAATAACAACTATAAAGTATAAAAATCCCAATAAATAAAAAATAACTATATAAATACTCGATTATGGGCCCTGCCCTTGCTGTGGACCTAGGGGGTGGTCCCATGGACACCCTGGGGAACAGGAACAATACAACAGGGGAAAGAATAAATGAAGGGGACAAAAAAACAAAATTATATATAAATATATAAATAAAATAAATAACAACTATAATAAATCCCAATAAATAAAAAATAACTATATAAATACTCGATTATGGGCCCTGCCCTTGCTGTGGACCTAGGGGGTGGTCCCATGGACACCCTGGGGAACAGGAAGAATAAAAAACAAATATATAAATGAAATAAAATTATAAATAAAATAAAATTATATAAATAAAATAAATAAATAAATAACAACTATAATAAATCCCAATAAATAAAAAATAACTATAAATACTCGATTATGGGCCCTGCCCTTGCTGTGGACCTAGGGGGTGGTCCCATGGACACCCTGGGGAACAGGAACAATAAAACAAAAATATATATAAATGAAATAAAATTATAAATAAAATACAATTTTATAAATAAAATAAATAAAATATATAACAACTATAATAAATCCTAATAAAAACAAAATAACTATATAAATACTCGAATATGGGCCCTGCCCTTGCTGTGGACCTAGGGGGTGTTCCCATGGACACCCTGGGGAACAGGACAATAAAAACAAATACATATAAATGAAATAAAATTATAAATAAAACAGAATTATATAAATAAAATAAATAAAATAAATAACAACTATAAAAAATCCCAATAAATCAAAAATAACAATATAAATACTCAATTATGGGCCCTGTCCTTGCTGTGGACCTAGGGGGTGGTCCCATGGACACCCTGGGGAACAGGAACAATAAAAGAAAAATATATATATAAATGAAATAAAATTATAAATAAAATGAAACGATATAAATAAAATAAATTAAATAAATAACAACTATAATAAATCCCAATAAATAAAACAAAACTATATAAATACTCGATTATGGGTCCTGCCCTTGCTGTGGACCTAGGGGGTGGTCCCATGGACACCCTGGGGAACAGGAACAATAAAAACAAAAATATATATAAATGAAATACAATTATAAATAAAATAAATTGATATAAATAAAATAAATAAAATATATAACAACTATAATAAATCCTAATAAAAACAAAATAACTATATAAAAACTCGAATATGGGCCCTGCCCTTGCTGTGGACCTAGGAGGTGCTCCCATGGACACCCTGGGGAACAGGACAATAAAAACAAATACATATAAATGAAATAAAATTATAAATAAAACATAATTATATAAATAAAATAAATAAAATAAATAACAACTATAAAAAATCCCAATAAATCAAAAATAACTATATAAATACTCAATTATGGTCGCTGCCCTTGCTGTGGACCTAGGGGGTGGTCCCATGGACACCCTGGGGAACAGGAACAATAAAAAAATATATATAAATGAAATAAAATTATAAATAAAATAAAACAATATAAATAAAATAAATAAAATAAATAACAACTATAATAAATCCCAATAAATAAAAAAATAACTATATAAATACTTGATTATGGGCCCTGCCCTTGCTGTGGACCTAGGGGGTGATCCCATGGACACCCTGGGGAACAGGGGAAAAAAAAAAAAATAAAAAAAAAAAAATATATATATATATATATATATATATATATATATATAAATGAAATACAATTATAAATAAAATAAAACGAAATAAATAAAATAAATAAAATAAATAACAAGTATAATAAATCCCAATAAATAAAAAATAACTATATAAATACTCGATTATGGTCCTTACCCTTGCTCTGGACCTAGGGGATGGTCCCAGAGACACCCTCGGGAACAGGAATAACACAACAGGGGAACAGGAATAACAGGGAAGGGGACAAGAAAAACAAAATTATATATATACGGTATATACCTGTATATATAAAATCAATCAAATCAAATAAATCCTGATAAATAAAAAATAACTATATAAATACTCGATTATGGGCCCTGCCCTTGCTGTAGACCTAGGGGGTGGTCCCATGGACACCCTGGGGAACAGGAAGAATAAAAAACAAATATATAAATGAAATAAAATTATAAATAAAATAAAATTATATAAATAAAATAAATAAAATAAATAACAACTATAATAAATCCCAATAAATAAAAAATAACTATATAAATACTCGATTATGGGCCCTGCCCTTGCTGTGGACCGAGGGGGTGGTCCCATGGACACCCTGGGGAACAGGAACAATAAAACAAAATATATATAAATGAAATAAAATTATAAATAAAATAAAATTATATAAATAAAATAAATAAAATAAATAACAACTATAATAAATCCAAATAAATAAAAAATAACTCTATAAATACTCGATTATGGGCCCTGCCCTTGCTGTGGACCTAGGGGGTGTTCCCATGGACACCCTGGGGAACAGGACAATAAAAACAAATACATATAAATGAAATAAAATTATAAATAAAACAGAATTATATAAATAAAATAAATAAAATAAATAACAACTATAAAAAATCCCAATAAATCAAAAATAACAATATAAATACTCAATTATGGGCCCTGCCCTTGCTGTGGACCTAGGGGGTGGTCCCATGGACACCCTGGGGAAGAGGAACAATAAAAAAAAATATATATAAATGAAATAAAATTATAAATAAAATAAAATTATATAAATAAAATAAATAAAATAAATAACAACTATAATAAATCGCAATAAATAAAAAATAACTATATAAATACTCGATTATGGGCCCTGCCCTGCTGTGGACCTAGGGGGTGGTCCCATGGACACCCTGGGGAACAGGAACAATAAAATAAAAACATATATATAAATGAAATAAAATTATAAATAAAATAAAATAAATAAATAAAATAAATAAAATAAATAAAAACTATAATAAATCCCAATAAATAAAAATAGGCCTATATATAAAATAACAATAGAAATACTCGAATATATATATATATATATATATACGATAGGCTATATATATATATAAAATAAAGATAGGCCTATGCCTAAACATATAAAATATCCCAGCTCTGAGGAAAAGGTAAGGTCAAGGAGTGGGGACCCGCCGCGGGCAAGTAATTATGGGATTAGCTTAGGTACTTTACCCAGACATCTGTGGCTGTCCAAAGGTTCACTGCTGTAGTGTAGTGTAGAGTGGCGCATACAAGTTTTGTATGTTCTTTGTCAGGCTACTTACCGTGACATATTTGAACTTACCGTGACATTTTTGTCTAAAAAATTTGTTTATAATTATCCACACTTCACTGTCAGTTACTTCACTCAAATATAACTGTGTATTCACTCAAAAATTGCCCAAATTGGGCATAAAAAAATGCCAAAAATGGGCAAAACACAACTATATTTCGTAATTACAGCTTTATTATACTTCGTAGGTAGTATTTATTGATAAATATATTGGTCTTTCAAACGAAAATGAAGGTTTTAGGGCAATATATATACGACACACGTATAGCCTAGCTTACATTCGTAATCACAAACCTAACATAAGTTAGGAATGTGACTACTAATGCTTACTACACTAACCCTACGAATATGATATAAATAATATTATTCACAGTTCACAACACTTCCACTGGGTCCATTCTAGCCGCCTAAAAACCACATGGCTGGCTATGGAGAGGCGAACAACGAGGCACAAAGTCACAAATCACGAGTAATATACATAAATTATAAATACATAGCCACAAATTGATGATACACTGCCTCTTAGTACATAAATAATCCATATTTGCCCGCCTGAAACCCGCTCCATGGCGGGCAATGGAGGCGAGACAAGATTTAAAGGTCCGGGAGTACTACCTCACAGACTGGTGGCCGGCTCACAACTGGTGAAACAAAGGCCCGTACTCCTCTCACAGGGACGCTAGGGGGTTGCCAGATATTTCATTTTGTAACTTACTGAGGGCTAACTTACCATCCAAAAACGTGTCAATCGCGTTATAAACTTATTTACCACAAATATTTCTAACTTACGGGTGGCATTATGACGCGATTGCGTCTTACGACCACTCTTCGAGGGGTGGCGTTAGGACGCGACCGCGTCGTAAAAATGCGGGAGGGTTAAGGGGGGTCACCAGCTTTTTTTTATCTCTCTCTCCTTTTCTCTCTTTCCCAGGCTTGTATCCATTCGGCCCCATTCAGCCAACTGTTTTAAGACGTTTATCCCCATCCAGGTGTCAATTTCTTTCTGGCGAGCAATAGCGAGCCAGCATTGCATGGAGAAATCCTGCTTCGCCGGAGATTTTTTTTCTATCGAAAAAAGTACAAATTTAGCTTGCTGTCAACAGGAAAATATATATATATGCTGGCTCGCTACCGCTCACCAGGAAAATATTGACACCTGGATGAGGGTAAATGTCTTAAAAATAGTGGGCTTAATTGGGCCAAATGGATACATGCCAAAGAGAGAGGGCGAGAAAGAGAAAAAAAAAAGCGAGGTAGCTGGCTCCCTTAAAGACCTTGGAGGGTAAATAAATAGATTACGGATATTGTGGCGCGAGATTCACAATATTTAACAAACTTAACCCCTCCTGTACCGGCGACGTTTTAATTATATTCTAACTACATTTAGACGATTTTGTGAAGCTTAGGAAGGGTATATGGTACCTAAAGCGATCAATTGAGAAAGTCTATAGCCTTTTAATGGGTAGACGTCTTTCCTAAGCTGAATATAATCGTATAATAGTTGCCAGAGTTTAATGAAAAGGATGCCACTGTACACATTTATCTTGATAGAGGGTTTGGGGGGGGGGGGGGTTTGCTTAAGCTGAATGGAGATCTAGGGAGGAAACTATAACAATTATGAAAGAAAATACATAAATGAGCAAATAAACAAGCCCATCCCCCCTTAATAAAGTGTAACAAGCGCGGTCATCAATCTCTGACCACTAGCGAGTTTCGTTCTATAAGGAACTTGTTGCTGTAGACATTGATATTAAAGCCGGTATCACACGATCGCTTTTTCACTCAACATTTATCCTTAACACTGGTCTGGCAGCTTATGAGGTTAAAATTTATAATATTTCGGCTACGTAAATTCATCTATTATCAGTCTAGTTTCCGATACCAGAACAAAATATTCCACAAATGTTGCCAGAAATTTTTTGACCATCGAATGTTGACTATAAAAGTGCTCATGTGATACCTGCTTAAGCAGAATTACCAACCAAAATACGGTTGTAGCACCTTTATCAATACAAAAAACCCAATTTGACATACTCTTTAGCCATCAGAAACTAACATTACTATTGCATTTCTATTTACTATCGATGTCTACAGCTGCAACATCCTTATTGCCTGAAACTCGCAAGTGGTCCATTGTCTAAGCGGACGAAGAGAGGACGGGAACCATATATATACTGGATCTATGCTATTACCGAGTGTTCAGTACCTTACCGTCATTTGGCCCATATGGCATTTCCCCTACTGTCATTTCACATACTATCATTTCACCAACATATATTTCACTTAGTCATTTTGCTATATAATTATCGACAAACTAATGGGCCGAATATCTTAAAATTTGAAAACTAATGTGACTAAACATAAGGAGGAAAGGGGACCATAAAACCGACCCATCTCCCCTTAAGTGACGAATTGTGGACGGGAACAATATACTGGATCTACACAGTTACTGAGTGTTCATTACCTTACCGTCATTTGACCCGCATGACCTTTCACCCACAGTAATTTAAGGAGGGGGGGGGGGGGGGGTATTTATTTGCTTAGTTATGTATCTTTTAACTATGTGTTTAGTTTCTTCCCTAGACCTCTATCAAGCTTAAAAAAACACCCGCCCAAGAATCTTCTTCAAGATAAATGTGAATTTTTCTCGATAGAATTACAGGCTCGCTATCGCTCCCCAGGAAAAAAATCCAAACCTAAATGACGCGGAAAGTCATAATATTGACAAATAAATGGGGTGAAAGATCTTAAAATCGCCAAATTATTGGACCGAACGTCTTATAATCTAAAAACTAATAGGGTTATACATGTGGAAGAAAGGGGACCAGAAAAACGGCCCACTCCCCTTACCCTACTACCATTTCCCTTACTGTCATTTCACCTACTGTCATTTCACCTAATGTAATTTCCCCTACTGTCATTTCATCTACTGATATTTCTCCTACTGTAATTTCACCTAGTGTCATTTCCCCTGCAGTAATTTCATCAAGTCATTTCACTTACAGTTATTTCACCTATTGTTATTTCACCTACAGTTATTTCACCTACAGTCATTTCACCTACAGTTATTACACCTACAGTTATTACACCTACAGTTATATCACCTACTGTTATTTCTCCTACAGTTATTTCCCCTACTGTTATTTCACCTACTGTCATTTCACCTACTGTTATTTCACCTACAGTCATTTCACCTACAGTCATTTCACCTACAGTTATATCACCTACTGTTATTTCTCCTACAGTTATTTCACCTACTGTTATTTCACCTACTGTCATTTCACCTACTGTTATTTCACCTACTGTTATTTCACCTACTGTTATTTCACCTACTGTCATTTCACCTACTGTTATTTCACCTACTGTTATTTCACCTACTGTCATTTCACCTACTGTTATTTCACCTACTGTCATTTCACCTACAGTTATTTCACCTAATGGCATTTCACCTACAGTTATTTCACCTACAATTATTTCACCTACAGTTATTTCACCTACTGTTATTTCACCTACAGTTATTTCACCTACAGTTATTTCACCTACAGTTATTTCACCTACTGTTATTTCACCTACTGTAATTTCACCAACAGTTATTTCACCTACTGTCATTTCACCTACAGTTATTTCACCTACTGTTATTGCATCTACTGTTATTTCACCTACTGTCATTTCACCTACAGTTATTTCACCTGCAGTTATTTCACCTACAGTTATTTCACCTACTGTTATTTCAGCTACAGTTATTTCACCTACAGTTATTTCACCTACTGTTATTTCACCTACAGTTATTTCACCAACTGTTATTTCACCTTCTGTTATTTCACCTACTGTTATTTCACCTACTGTTACTTCACCTACTGTTATTTCACCTACAGTTATTTCACCAACTGTTATTTCACCTACTGTTATTGTACCTACTGTTATTTCAGCTACTGTTATTTCACCTACTGTTATTTCACCTACTGTTACTTCACCTACTGTTACTTCACCTACTGTTATTTCACCTACTGTTATTTCACCTACTGTTACTTCACCTACTGTTATTTCACCTACTGTCATTTCACCTACTGTCATTTCACCTACAGTCATTTCACCTAGTCCTTTCACCTTCAGTTATTTCACCTACTGCTATTTTATCTACTCTCATTTCACCTACAGTCATTTCACCTAGTCCTTTCACCTTCAGTTATTTCACCTACTGCTATTTCACCTACAGTTATTTAACCTACTGTTATTTCACCTGCTGTTATTTCACCTACTGTAATTTCACCTAGTTATTTCACCTACTCTCATTTCACCTACAGTCATTTCACCTACAGTTATTTCACCTACTGTTATTTCATGTACTGTTATTTCACCTACAGTTATTCCACCTACTGTAATTTCACCTACTGTTATTTCACCTACAGTTATTTCACCTACAGTTATTTCACCTACTGTTATTTCACCTACAGTTATTTCACCTACAGTTATTTCACCTACTGTCATTTCACCTACAGTTATTTCACCTACTGTTATTTCACCTACAATTATTTCACCTACAGTTAATTCACCTATACTGTCATTTCACTTAGTGCCATTTCACCTACTGTTATTTCCCCTACTGTAATTTCACCTACTGTTATTTCACATGCAGTAATTTCATCAAATCATTTCACTTACAGTTGTTTCACCTATTGTTATTTCACCTACAGTTATTTCACCTACAGTCATTTCACCTACAGTTATTACACCTACAGTTATTACACCTACAGTTATAGCACCTACTGTTATTTCTCCTACAGTTATTTCACCTACTGTTATTTCACCTACTGTCACTTCACCTACTGTTATTTCACCTACAGTCATTTCACCTACATTCATTTCACCTACAGTTATTACACCTACAGTTATATCACCTACTGTTATTTCTCCTACAGTTATTTCACCTACTGTTATTTCACCTACTGTCATTTCACCTACTGTTATTTCACCTACTGTTATTTCACCTACTGTTATTTCACCTACTGTTATTTCACCTACTGTTATTTCACCTACTGTCATTTCACCTACAGTTATTTCACCTAATGTCATTTCACCTAGTTATTTCAACTACAATTATTTCACCTACTGTTATTTCACCTACTGTTATTTCACCTACATTTTTTTAACCTACAGTTATTTCACCTACAGTTATTTCACCTACTGTTATTTCACCTACTGTAATTTCACCAACAGTTATTTCACTTACTGTCATTTCACCTACAGTTATTTCACCTACTGTTACTGCATCTACTGTTATTTCACCTACTGTCATTTCACCTACAGTTATTTCACCTACAGTTATTTCACCTACAGTTATTTCACCTACTGTTATTTCACCTACAGTTATTTCACCTACAGTTATTTCACCTACTGTTATTTCACCTACAGTTATTTCACCAACTGTTATTTCACCTACTGTTATTTCACCTACTGTTATTTCACCTACTGTTACTTCACCTACTGTTATTTCACCTACAGTTATTTCACCAACTGTTATTTCACCTACTGTTATTTCACCTACTGTTATTTCACCTACTGTTATTTCACCTACTGTTACTTCACCTATGTTACTTCACCTACTGTTATTTCACCTACTGTTATTTCACTTACTGTTACTTCACCTACTGTTATTTCAACTACTGTCATTTCACCTACTGTTATTTCACCTACTGTCATTTCACCTACAGTCATTTCACCTAGTCCTTTCACCTTCAGTTATTTCACCTAATGATATTTTATCTACTCTCATTTCACCTACAGTCATTTCACCTAGTCCTTTCACCTTCAGTTATTTCACCTACAGTTATTTAACCTACTGTTATTTCACCTGCTGTTATTTCACCTACTGTAATTTCACCTAGTTATTTCACCTACTCTCATTTCACCTACAGTCATTTCACCTAGTCATTTCACCTACAGTTATTTCACCTACTGTTATTTCATCTACTGTTATTTCACCTACAGTTATTTCACCTACTGTCATTGCACCTACAGTTATTTCACCTACTGTTATTTCATCTACTGTTATTTCACCTACAGTTATTTCACCTACTGTCATTTCACCTACTGTTATTTCACCTACAGTTATTTCACCTACTGTTATTTCACCTGCTGTTATTTCACCTACATTTATTTCACCTAGTTATTTCACCTACAGTTATTTCACCTACTGTTATTTCACCTACAGTTATTTCACCTACAGTTATTTCACCTACTATCTTTTCACCTACAGTTATTTCACCTACTGTTATTTCACCTACAATGATTTCACCTACAGTTAATTCACCTATACTGTCATTTCACTTAGTGTCATTTCACCTACTGTTATTTCACCTATAGTTTGTTCACCTACTCTCATTTCACCTAGTCAGTTCACCTATAGTAATTTCACCTACAGTTATTTCACCTACTGTTATTTCACCTACGGTTATTTCACCTGCTCTCAATTCATCTACAGTCATTTCACCTATAGTAATTTCACCTACAGTTATTTCACCTAATGTTATTTCACCTACTGTTATTTCACCTACTCTCATTTCACCTATAGGCATTTCACCTACAG
This sequence comes from Paralithodes platypus, assembly GCA_032716605.1. Taxonomy (NCBI): domain Eukaryota; kingdom Metazoa; phylum Arthropoda; class Malacostraca; order Decapoda; family Lithodidae; genus Paralithodes; species Paralithodes platypus. The sequence continues at coordinate 31,948,141 of CM064575.1, forward strand.
TCTTTTCACCTACAGTCATTTCACCTACTGTAATTTCACCTACAGTTATTAATTGCTGAGGGGCACAGGGCCTTGGGTGGGTCTTAGATTTCCCGGGCGTTTCCGCACCCTCCTCAGCTACCCGCCATGGAGTGGGTTCGGGCACCCAGGCTTTATTGTGGTCGGCACGGAGGGTTTTGTGGGGGCGCTCGGTTATGGCCTTGTTCGGGGCCTTGGGGCTGTTCGGCCAGGCAGTTTGGGGAACAACAACAACAACAACAACAACAATTATTTCACCTACTGTCATTTCACCTACAGTTATTCCACCTACAGTTATTTTACCTACTGTTATTTCATCTACAGTTATTTCACCTACAGTCATTTCATCTACTGTCATCTCACCTACAATTATTTCACCTAACGTTATTTCACCTACAGTAATTTCACCTACAGTCATTTCACCTACAGTTATTTCACCTACTGTTATTTCACCTACTGTTATTTCACCTACAGTTATTTCACCTACAGTTATTTCACCTACAGTTATTTCACCTACTGTTATTTCACCTACTATAATTTCACCAACAGTTATTTCACCTACTGTCATTTCACCTACAGTTATTTCACCTACTGTTACTGCATCTACTGTTATTTCAGCTACTGTCATTTCACCTACAGTTATTTCACCTGCAGTTATTTCACCTAGCGTTATTTCACCTACAGTTATTTCACCAACTGATATTTCACCTTCTGTTATTTCACCTACTGTTATTTCACCTACTGTTACTTCACCAACTGTTATTTCACCTACAGTTATTTCACCAACTGTTATTTCACCTACTGTTATTTTACCTACTGTTATTTCACCTACTGTTATTTCACCTACTGTTATTTCACCTACTGTTACTTCACCTACTGTTACTTCACCTACTGTTATTTCACCTACTGTTATTTCACCTACTGTTACACACCTACTGTTATTTCACCTACTGTCATTTCACCTACTGTTATTTCACCTACTGTCATTTCACCTACAGTCATTTCACCTAGTTCTTTCACCTTCAGTTATTTCACCTACTGCTATTTTATCTACTCTCATTTCACCTACAGTCATTTCACCTAGTCCTTTCACCTTCAGTTATTTCACCTACTGTTATTTCATCTACAGTTATTTAACCTACTGTTATTTCACCTGCTGTTATTTCACCTACTGTAATTTCACCTAGTTATTTCACCTACTCTCATTTCACCTACAGTCATTTCACCTAGTCATTTCACCTACAGTTTTTTCACCTACTGTTATTTCATGTACTGTTATTTCACCTACAGTTATTTCACCTACTGTCATTTCACCTACTGTTATTTCACCTACAGTTATTTCACCTACAGTTATTTCACCTACTGTTATTTCACCTACAGTTATTTCACCTACAGTTATTTCACCTACTGTCATTTCACCTACAGTTATTTCACCTACTGTTATTTCACCTACAATTTGTTCACCTACAGTTAATTCACCTATACTGTCATTTCACTTAGTGCCATTTCACCTACTGTTATTTCCCCTACTGTAATTTCACCTACTGTCATTTCCCCTGCAGTAATGTTATCAAGTCATTTCACTTACAGTTGTTTCACCTATTGTTATTTCACCTACAGTTATTTCACCTACAGTCATTTCACCTACAGTTATTACACCTACAGTTATTACACCTACAGTTATAGCACCTACTGTTATTTCTCCTACAGTTATTTCACCTACTGTTATTTCACCTACTGTCACTTCACCTACTGTTATTTCACCTACAGTCATTTCACCTACATTCATTTCACCTACAGTTATTACACCTACAGTTATATCACCTACTGTTATTTCTCCTACAGTTATTTCACCTACTGTTATATCACCTACTGTCATTTCACCTACTGTTATTTCACCTACTGTTATTTCACCTACTGTTATTTCACCTACTGTCATTTCACCTACTGTTATTTCACCTACTGTTATTTCACCTACTGTCATTTCACCTACTGTTATTTCACCTACTGTCATTTCACCTACAGTTATTTCACCTAATGTCATTTCACCTACAGTTATTTCACCTACAATTATTTCACCTACTGTTATTTCACCTACAGTTATTTAACCTACAGTTATTTCACCTACAGTTATTTCACCTACTGTTATTTTACCTACTGTAATTTCACCAACAGTTATTTCACCTACTGTCATTTCACCTACAGTTATTTCACCTACTGTTACTGCATCTACTGTTATTTCACCTACTGTCATTTCACCTACAGTTATTTCACCTGCAGTTATTTCACCTACAGTTATTTCACCTACTGTTATTTCAGCTACAGTTATTTCACCTACAGTTATTTCACCTACTGTTATTTCACCTACAGTTATTTCACCAACTGTTATTTCACCTTCTGTTATTTCACCTACTGTTCTTTCACCTACTGTTACTTCACCTACTGTTATTTCACCTACAGTTATTTCACCAACTGTTATTTCACCTACTGTTATTTTACCTACTGTTATTTCACCTACTGTTATTTCACCTACTGTTATTTCACGTACTGTTGCTTCACCTACTGTTACTTCACCTACTGTTATTTCATCTACTGTTATTTCACCTACTGTTACTTCACCTACTGTTATTTCACCTACTGTCATTTCACCTACTGTTATTTCACCTACTGTCATTTCACCTACAGTCATTTCACCTAGTCCTTTCACCTTCAGTTATTTCACCTACTGCTATTTTATCTACTCTCATTTCACCTACAGTCATTTCACCTAGTCCTTTCACCTTCAGTTATTTCACCTACTGTAATTTCACCTAGTTATTTAACCTACTGTTATTTCACCTGCTGTTATTTCACCTACTGTAATTTCACCTAGTTATTTCACCTACTCTCATTTCACCTACAGTCATTTCACCTAGTCATTTCACCTACAGTTATTTCACCTACTGTTATTTCATGTACTGTTATTTCACCTACAGTTGTTGTTGTTGTTGTTTTCCCCCAAGCTGCCTGGCCGAACAGCCCCAAGGCCCCGAGCAAGGCCAAGGCTATAACCGAGCGCCCCCACAGAACCCTCCCTGCCGACCATAATAAAGCCTGGGTGAACGAAGCCACTCCATGGCGGGGAGCTGAGGAGGGCGCGGAAACGCCCGGGAAACCAAAGCCCCACCCAGGGCCCTGTGCCCCTCAGCAATTATGAAGAGAAAGTTGAAGGGCAAAGGAAAGATGTGACGCTTTGGCTTCCAATCTTGGTAGATTAGGAGGTCAATCCACGCAAGAGACGCCGTCACTTGAGATCTAGAAAATATATAAGTAAAAGGAACAGTCAGAGTAAGCTATGGGTATGGCAGAGATCGCTCAGTTCTCACTCTGATAGACCAGCCCATCACCTACAGTTATTTCACCTACTGTCATTTCACCTACTGATATTTCACCTACAGTTATTTCACCTACAGTTATTTCACCTACTGTTATTTCACCTACAGTTATTTCACCTACAGTTATTTCACCTACTGTCATTTCACCTACAGTTATTTCACCTACTGTTATTTCACCTACAATTATTTCACCTACAGTTAATTCACCTATACTGTCATTTCACTTAGTGCCATTTCACCTACTGTTATTTCCCCTACGGTAATTTCACCTACTGTCATTTCCCCTGCAGTAATTTAATCAAGTCATTTCACTTACAGTTGTTTCACCTATGTTTATTTCACCTACAGTTATTTCACCTACATTCATTTCACCTACAGTTATTACACCTACAGTTATTACACCTACAGTTATAGCACCTACTGTTATTTCTCCTACAGTTATTTCACCTACTGTTATTTCACCTACTGTCACTTCACCTACTGTTATTTCACCTACAGTCATTTCACCTACATTCATTTCACCTACAGTTATTACACCTACAGTTATATCACCTACTGTTATTTTTCCTACAGTTATTTCACCTACTGTTATTTCACCTACTGTCATTTCAACTACTGTTATTTCACCTACTGTTATTTCACCTACTGTTATTTCACCTACTGTCATTTCACCTGCTGTTATTTCACCTACTGTTATTTCACCTACTGTCATTTCACCTACAGTTATTTCACCTAATGTCATTTCACCTAGTTATTTCACCTACAATTATTTCACCTACGGTTATTTCACCTACTGTTATTTCACCTACATTTATTTAACCTACCGTTATTTCACCTACAGTTATTTCACCTACTGTTATTTCACCTACTGTAATTTCACCAACAGTTATTTCACTTACTGTCATTTCACCTACAGTTATTTCACCTACTGTTACTGCATCTACTGTTATTTCACCTATTGTCATTTCACCTACAGTTATTTCACCTGCAGTTATTTCACCTACAGTTATTTCACCTACTGTTATTTCAGCTACAGTTATTTCACCTACAGTTATTTCACCTACAGTTATTTCACCTACAGTTATTTCACCAACTGTTATTTCACCTTCTGTTATTTCACCTACTGTTATTTCACCTACTGTTACTTCACCTACTGTTATTTCACCTACAGTTATTTCACCAACTGTTATTTCACCTACTGTTATTTTACCTACTGTTATTTCAGCTACTGTTATTTCACCTACTGTTATTTCACCTACTGTTACTTCACCTACTGTTACTTCACATACTGTTATTTCACCTACTGTTATTTCACCTACTGTTACTTCACCTACTGTTATTTCACCTACTGTCATTTCACCTACTGTCATTTCACCTACAGTCATTTCACCTAGGCCTTTCACCTTCAGTTATTTCACCTACTGCTATTTTATCTACTCTCATTTCACCTACAGTCATTTCACCTAGTCCTTTCACCTTCAGTTATTTCACCTACTGTTATTTCACCTACAGTTATTTAACCTACTGTTATTTCACCTGCTGTTATTTCACCTACTGTAATTTCACCTAGTTATTTCACCTACTCTCATTTCACCTACAGTCATTTCACCTAGTCATTTCACCTACAGTTATTTCACCTACTGTTATTTCATGTACTGTTATTTCACCTACAGTTATTTCACCTACTGTCATTTCACCTACTGTTATTTCACCTACAGTTATTTCACCTACAGTTATTTCACCTACAGTTATTTCACCTACAGTTATTTCACCTACTGTCATTTCATCTACAGTTATTTCACCTACTGTTATTACAGTTAATTCACCTATACTGTCATTTCACTTAGTGCCATTTCACCTACTGTTATTTCCCCTACTGTAATTTCACCTACTGTCATTTCCCCTGCAGTAATTTCATCAAGTCATTTCACTTACAGTTGTTTCTCCTATTGTTATTTCACCTACAGTTATTTCACCTACAGTCATTTCACCTACAGTTATTACACCTAAAGTTATTACACCTACAGTTATAGCACCTACTGTTATTTCTCCTACAGTTATTTCAACTACTGTTATTTCACCTACTGTCACTTCACCTACTGTTATTTCACCTACAGTCATTTCACCTACATTCATTTCCCCTACAGTTATTACACCTACAGTTATATCACCTACTGTTATTTCTCCTACAGTTATTTCACCTACTGTTATTTCACCTACTGTCATTTAACCTACTGTTATTTCACCTACTGTTATTTCACCTACTGTTATTTCACCTACTGTCATTTCACCTACTGTTATTTCACCTACTGTTATTTCACCTACTGTCATTTCACCTACAGTTATTTCACCTAATGTCATTTCACCTACAGTTATTTCACCTACAATTATTTCACCTACTGTTATTTCACCTACTGTTATTTCACCTACATTTATTTAACCTACCGTTATTTCACCTACAGTTATTTCACCTACTGTTATTTCACCTACTGTAATTTCACCAACAGTTATTTCACTTACTGTCATTTCACCTACAGGTATTTCACCTACTGTTACTGCATCTACTGTTATTTCTCCTACTGTCATTTCACCTACAGTTATTTCACCTACAGTTATTTCACCTACAGTTATTTCACCTACTGTTATTTCACCTACAGTTATTTCACCTACAGTTATTTCACCTACTGTTATTTCACCTACAGTTATTTCACCAACTGTTATTTCACCTACTGTTATTTCACCTACTGTTATTTCACCTACTGTTACTTCACCTACTGTTATTTCACCTACAGTTATTTCACCAACTGTTATTTCACCTACTGTTATTTCACCTACTGTTATTTCACCTACTGTTATTTCACCTACTGTTACTTCACCTATGTTACTTCACCTACTGTTATTTCACCTACTGTTATTTCACCTACTGTTACTTCACCTACTGTTATTTCAACTACTGTCATTTCACCTACTGTTATTTCACCTACTGTCATTTCACCTACAGTCATTTCACCTAGTCCTTTCACCTTCAGTTATTTCACCTAATGATATTTTATCTACTCTCATTTCACCTAGTCATTTCACCTAGTCCTTTCACCTTCAGTTATTTCACCTACAGTTATTTAACCTACTGTTATTTCACCTGCTGTTATTTCACCTACTGTAATTTCACCTAGTTATTTCACCTACTCTCATTTCACCTACAGTCATTTCACCTAGTCATTTCACCTACAGTTATTTCACCTACTGTTATTTCATCTACTGTTATTTCACCTACAGTTATTTCACCTACTGTCATTTCACCTACAGTTATTTCACCTACTGTTATTTCATCTACTGTTATTTCACCTACAGTTATTTCACCTACTGTCATTTCACCTACTGTTATTTCACCTACAGTTATTTCACCTACTGTTATTTCACCTGCTGTTATTTCACCTACATTTATTTCACCTAGTTATTTCACCTACAGTTATTTCACCTACTGTTATTTCACCTACTGTTATTTCACCTATAGTTTGTTCACCTACTCTCATTTCACCTAGTCAGTTCACCTATAGTAATTTCACCTACAGTTATTTCACCTACTGTTAATTCACCTACGGTTATTTCACCTGCTCTCAATTCATCTACAGTCATTTCACCTATAGTAATTTCACCTACAGTTATTTCACCTAATGTTATTTCACCTACTCTCATTTCACCTATAGGCATTTCACCTACAGTCTTTTTCACCTACAGTCATTTCACCTACTGTAATTTCACCTACAGTTATTAATTGCTGAGGGGCACAGGGCCTTGGGTGGGTCTTAGATTTCCCGGGCGTTTCCGCACCCTCCTCAGCTACCCGCCATGGAGTGGGTTCGGGCACCCAGGCTTTATTGTGGTCGGCACGGAGGGTTTTGTGGGGGCGCTCGGTTATGGCCTTGTTCGGGGCCTTGGGGCTGTTCGGCCAGGCAGTTTGGGGAACAACAACAACAACAACAACAACAATTATTTCACCTACTGTCATTTCACCTACAGTTATTCCACCTACAGTTATTTTACCTACTGTTATTTCATCTACAGTTATTTCACCTACAGTCATTTCGTCTACTGTCATCTCACCTACAATTATTTCACCTAACGTTATTTCACCTACAGTCATTTCACCTACAGTCATTTCACCTACAGTTATTTCACCTACTGTTATTTCACCAACTGTTATTTCACCTACTGTTATTTCACCTACAGTTATTTCACCTACAGTTATTTCACCTACAGTTATTTCACCTACTGTTATTTCACCTACTTTAATTTCACCAACAGTTATTTCACCTACTGTCATTTCACCTACAGTTATTTCACCTACTGTTACTGCATCTACTGTTATTTCAGCTACTGTCATTTCACCTACAGTTATTTCACCTGCAGTTATTTCACCTACAGTTATTTCACCTACTGTTATTTCAGCTACAGTTATTTCACCTACAGTTATTTCACCTACTGTTATTTCACCTACAGTTATTTCACCAACTGTTATTTCACCTTCTGTTATTTCACCTACTGTTATTTCACCTACTGTTACTTCACCTACTGTTATTTCACCTACAGTTATTTCACCAACTGTTATTTCACCTACTGTTATTTTACCTACTGTTATTTCACCTACTGTTATTTCACATACTGTTATTTCACCTACTGTTACTTCACCTACTGTTACTTCACCTACTGTTTTTTCACCTACTGTTATTTCACCTACTGTTATTTCACCTACTGTTACTTCACCTACTGTTATTTCACCTACTGTCATTTCACCTACTGTTATTTCACCTACTGTCATTTCACCTACAGTCATTTCACCTAGTTCTTTCACCTTCAGTTATTTCACCTACTGCTATTTTATCTACTCTCATTTCACCTACAGTCATTTCACCTAGTCCTTTCACCTTCAGTTATTTCACCTACTGTTATTTCACCTACAGTTATTTAACCTACTGTTATTTCACCTGCTGTTATTTCACCTACTGTAATTTCACCTAGTTATTTCACCTACTCTCATTTCACCTACAGTCATTTCACCTAGTCATTTCACCTACAGTTATTTCACCTACTGTTATTTCATGTACTGTTATTTCACCTACAGTTATTTCACCTACTGTCATTTCACCTACTGTTATTTCACCTACAGTTATTTCACCTACAGTTATTTCACCTACTGTCATTTCACCTACAGTTATTTCACCTACTGTTATTTCACCTACAGTTATTTCACCTACTGTTATTTCACCTACAGTTATTTCACCTACAGTTATTTCACCTACTGTCATTTCACCTACAGTTATTTCACCTACTGTTATTTCACCTACAATGTTTTCACCTACAGTTAATTCACCTATACTGTCATTTCACTTAGTGCCATTTCACCTACTGTTATTTCCCCTACTGTAATTTCACCTACTGTCATTTCCCCTGCAGTAATGTTATCAAGTCATTTCACTTACAATTGTTTCACCTATTGTTATTTCACCTACATTTATTTCACCTACAGTCATTTCACCTACAGTTATTACACCTACAGTTATTACACCTACAGTTATAGCACCTACTGTTATTTCTCCTACAGTTATTTCACCTACTGTTATTTCACCTACTGTCACTTCACCTACTGTTATTTCACCTACAGTCATTTCACCTACTTTCATTTCACCTACAGTTATTACACCTACAGTTATATCACCTACTGTTATTTCTCCTACAGTTATTTCAACTTCTGTTATTTCACCTACTATCATTTCACCTACTGTTATTTCACCTACTGTTATTTCACCTACTGTTATTTCACCTACTGTCATTTCACCTACTGTTATTTCACCTATTGTTATTTCACCTACTGTCATTTCACCTACTGTTATTTCACCTACTGTCATTTCACCTACAGTTATTTCACATAATGTCATTTCACCTACAGTTATTTCACCTACAATTATTTCACCTACTGTTATTTCACCTACAGTTATTTAACCTACAGTTATTTCACCTACAGTTATTTCACCTACTGTTATTTCACCTACTGTAATTTCACCAACAGTTATTTCACCTACTGTCATTTCACCTACAGTTATTTCACCTACTGTTACTGCATCTACTGTTATTTCACCTACTGTCATTTCACCTACAGTTATTTCACCTGCAGTTATTTCACCTACAGTTATTTCACCTACTGTTATTTCAGCTACAGTTATTTCACCTACAGTTATTTCACCTACTGTTATTTCACCTACAGTTATTTCACCAACTGTTATTTCACCTTCTGTTATTTCACCTACTGTTATTTCACCTACTGTTACTTCACCTACTGTTATTTCACCTACAGTTATTTCACCATCTGTTATTTCACCTACTGTTATTTTACCTACTGTTATTTCACCTACTGTTATTTCACCTAATGTTATTTCACCTACTGTTACTTCACCTACTGTTACTTCACCTACTGTTATTTCACCTACTGTTATTTCACCTACTGTTACTTCACCTACTGTTATTTCACCTACTGTCATTTCACCTACTGTTATTTCACCTACTGTCATTTCACCTACAGTCATTTCACCTAGTCCTTTCACCTTCAGTTATTTCACCTACTGCTATTTTATCTACTCTCATTTCACATACAGTCATTTCACATAGTCCTTTCACCTTCAGTTATTTCACCTACTGTTATTTCACCTACAGTTATTTAACCTACTGTTATATCACCTCCTGTTATTTCACCTACTGTAATTTCACCTAGTTATTTCACCTACTCTCATTTCACCTACAGTCATTTCACCTAGTCATTTCACCTACAGTTATTTCACCTACTGTTATTTCATGTACTGTTATTTCACCTACAGTTATTTCACCTACTGTCATTTCACCTACTGATATTTCACCTACAGTTATTTCACCTACAGTTATTTCACCTACTGTTATTTCACCTACAGTTATTTCACCTACAGTTATTTCAACTACTGTCATTTCACCTACAGTTATTTCACCTACTGTTATTTCACCTACAATTATTTCACCTACAGTTAATTCACCTATACTGTCATTTCACTTAGTGCCATTTCACCTACTGTTATTTCCCCTACTGTAATTTCACCTACTGTCATTTCCCCTGCAGTAATTTAATCAAGTCATTTCACTTACAGTTGTTTTACCTATTGTTATTTCTCCTACAGTTATTTAACCTACATTCATTTCACCTACAGTTATTACACCTACAGTTATTACACCTACAGTTATAGCACCTACTGTTATTTCTCCTACAGTTATTTCACCTACTGTTATTTCACCTACTGTCACTTCACCTACAGTCATTTCACCTACATTCATTTCACCTACAGTTATTACACCTACAGTTATATCACCTACTGTTATTTCTCCTACAGTTATTTCACTTACTGTTATTTCACCTACTGTCATTTCACCTACTGTTATTTCACCTACTGTTATTTCACCTACTGTTATTTCACCTACTGTCATTTCACCTACTGTTATTTCACCTACTGTTATTTCACCTACTGTCATTTCACCTACAGTTATTTCACCTAATGTAATTTCACCTACAGTTATTTCACCTACAATTATTTCACCTACTGTTATTTCATCTACTGTTATTTCACCTACATTTATTTAACCTACCGTTATTTCACCTACAGTTATTTCACCTACTGTTATTTCACCTACTGTAATTTCACCAACAGTTATTTCACTTACTGTCATTTCACCTACAGTTATTTCACCTACTGTTACTGCATCTACTGTTATTTCACCTACTGTCATTTCACCTACAGTTATTTCACCTACAGTTATTTCACCTACAGTTATTTCACCTACTGTTATTTCACCTACAGTTATTTCACCTACAGTTATTTCACCTACTGTTATTTCACCTACAGTTATTTCACCAACTGTTATTTCACCTACTGTTATTTTACCTACTCTTATAGGTTACTTACTCTTAGTAGGTGAAATAACAGTTGGTGAAATAACTGTAGGTGAAATAACAGTAGGTGAAGTAACAGTAGGTGATACTGTTACTTCACCTACTGTTATTTCACCTACAGTTATTTCACCAACTGTTATTTCACCTACTGTTATTTCACCTACTGTTATTTCACCTACTGTTATTTCACCTACTGTTACTTCACCTATGTTACTTCACCTACTGTTATTTCACCTACTGTTATTTCACCTACTGTTACTTCACCTACTGTTATTTCACCTACTGTCATTTCACCTACTGTTATTTCACCTACTGTCATTTCACCTACAGTCATTTCACCTAGTCCTTTCAACTTCAGTTATTTCACCTACAGTTATTTAACCTACTGTTATTTCACCTGCTGTTATTTCACCTACTGTAATTTCACCTAGTTATTTCACCTACTCTCATTTCACCTACAGTCATTTCACCTAGTCATTTCACCTACAGTTATTTCACCTACTGTTATTTCATCTACTGTTATTTCACCTACAGTTATTTCACCTACTGTCATTTCACCTACAGTTATTTCACCTACTGTAATTTCATCTACTGTTATTTCACCTACAGTTATTTCACCTACTGTCATTTCACCTACTGTTATTTCACCTACATTTATTTCACCTACTGTTATTTCACCTGCTGTTATTTCACCTACATTTATTTCACCTAGTTATTTCACCTACAGTTATTTCACCTACTGTTATTTCACCTACAGTTATTTCACCTACAGTTATTTCAACTATTGTCATTTCACCTACAGTTATTTCACCTACTGTTATTGCACCTACAATTATTTCACCTACAGTTAATTCACCTATACTGTCATTTCACTTAGTGTCATTGCACCTACTGTTATTTCACCTATAGTTTGTTCACCTACTCTCATTTCACCTAGTCAGTTCACCTATAGTAATTTCACCTACAGTTATTTCTCCTACTGTTATTTCACCTACGGTTATTTCACCGGCTCTCAATTCATCTAATGTCATTTCACCTATAGTAATTTCACCTACAGTTATTTCATCTAATGTTATTTCACCTACTGTTATTTCACCTACTCTCATTTCACCTATAGGCATTTCACCTACAGTCTTTTCACCTACAGTCATTTCACCTACTGTAATTTCACCTACAGTTATTAATTGCTGAGGGGCACAGGGCCTTGGGTGGGTCTTAGATTTCCCGGGCGTTTCCGCACCCTCCTCAGCTACCCGCCATGGAGTGGGTTCGGGCACCCAGGCTTTATTGTGGTCGGCACGGAGGGTTTTGTGGGGGCGCTCGGTTATGGCCTTGTTCGGGGCCTTGGGGCTGTTCGGCCAGGCAGTTTGGGGAACAACAACAACAACAACAACAACAATTATTTCACCTACTGTCATTTCACCTACAGTTATTCCACCTACAGTTATTTTAACTACTGTTATTTCAACTACAGTTATTTCACCTACAGTCATTTCATCTACTGTCATCTCACCTATAATTATTTCACGTAATGTTATTTCACCTACAGTCATTTCACCTACAGTCATTTCACCTACAGTTATTTCACCTACTGTTATTTCACCTACAGTTATTTCACCTAATGTTATTTCACCTACAGTCATTTCACCTACAGTCATTTCACCTACTGTCATTTCACCTACAGTCATTTCACCTACAGTTATTTCACCTACAGTCATTTCACCTACAGTCATTTCACCTACAGTCATTTCACCTACAGTCATTTCACCTACAGTCATTTCACCTACAGTTATTTCACCTACTGTTATGTCACCTACAGTTATTTCACGTAAAGTAATTTTTTTTTTCTATATCCCAACTACTCCCTCTCGGGCATAAGCTGATAGCCTTTACACTCTACCGCTGAACACGGTGAGTCCCGTGAGGTCTTGTTCCAGTCTAGGGAGTGAGACATGCGAAGCACCTATTCACGGCTCGAACCCAACTCCATCTCTGAAGCTGCTCCACCTCTGCACTTCACAGTTTCACTCCCCAGGCTCGGACCCTCACTAGGCATTGCCCCCCTATAGCATATTTTGAATATGGGAATATTCATACAGTGCTATTCAATCAGGGAACAATGAGGTTTTGTTTTGGAATTTCGGTGTGCTGTGGTAATGCACTGAAACTAGGTACAGCACAAATTCCATCCCAATAATATCTTCCCATTGACATATTGGGATTCGAACCCAGGTCCATTGGATTACCAGTCCAGTGGCAAGACCACTCTGCCACACCTCCCCTAACTGTCATTTCACCTACAGATATTTCACGTACAGTTATTTCACCTACTGTCATTTCACCTACAGTAATTTCACCTACTGTCATTACTACAGTTATTTCACCTACTGTTATTTCATCTACTGTTATTTCACCTACAGTTATTTCACCTCCTGTCATTACTACAGTTATTTCACCTACAGTTATTTCACCTACTGTTATTTCACCTACAGTCATTTCACCTACAGTCATTTCGCCTACAGTTATTTCACCTACTGTTATTTCACCTAGGTTTTTCACCTACTGTTATTTTACCTACAGTCATTTCACCTATTGTCATTTCACCTACTGTAATTTTACCTACTTTTATTTCACCTACAGTTATTTCACTAAGTCATGTTGCTAGATAATAATTACAGATGATGGTAAATTGTCATGTCCACATCTTGATCACGCAGCTATTATTTCAACCTTGTGTGAGAGAGGGGGGGGGGGGGGGGGGCAGGGAAGGGGTCATTTGCTTTGAACGAGAACGTCTACAATGATTTTGCCCAATTTCGTCTGAAAACATTGGGTGACACACACACAGACGAAAAGATGCACATAGACACAGGCTGACACACACATGCCTATACGAACATGTACACCTAAACATACAAAACACACTTACCCACACACACACATACATAACAAGATTATGTACACGTGCACACATACACCTACACACACACCCACACCTACACACACCCACATTGCTGTTTCCCCACCACTACCAATTTGTCGTAATTCTCCCCCACCACTACCAATTTGTCGTAATTCTCCTTTTATCACACCCTCGTTGGTCTCACACAAAATGTTCCATTTTTTTTGGGGGGGAAGACTGGCATTTTTAGCTGCCAATAATGGTTCTAACTTTAGTGCGGCGTCACATAACAGTTTGGGGCACTGTTACTGCTACAGACTACCTCAATTCATCCTTTTACCTATCATATATCCTTCCTAAGCTTCATAAAATCATCTACATGTAGCTGAAATCAAATGAAAAATATGACACCGGTACTATGTGGGTTAATATTCCAATAGAGGAGGGGGAAGTTAATAGGTGTCATATTCTACTTGGTCATAGTGTACTGCAACCATTTATCACAAGAAGCCTATTAATCAATCTAAAGGCCGCGTCATACAGAAGTCGAACCCACCCGAACGCGGCCGAAAATAATTTAAAATTCAAATTTCAGCCGGTTCAGGTCGATTCTGATTAATTCTGGTAACGCTTCGGCTGATTCTGGGGACGTTCTTGGGATCTTCTGGGCTTGAGTCGAATCATCTGGCGAATCTGCCAAAAATTAGTGCATGCATTAACTTTTGGGGATGAATCGGGTCAAAAAACCGTTACAAAACTATTGGGTTATGATCTAGTTACGTTCCAGTTACATTCGGATATATTCGAGTCATATTCAGGTTACATTCTACCTATTCGGGTCCTGTTCGGTTGTATTTTGAATTGCCGATGATGCCACGATTGACCCGAAAATGGGTCGGATGTAGCTCAATGATAGTCGATAGTACCACGAAGGAAACTCGATGATAACCCAAGACTATTACGATGAATCTCTCATAAAGTCGAATGTAACCCAACCGAGAGTCGAACAAAACCAGAATACCACCATGAACACCAGATATTGATCCGTATATTCCTGTCTGCTTGGCCGATGTATCGGGTTTAGACTCGATATTGACCTAACCATGACCAGAATAGGCAGAATAACAGACAATGGAAAGTCGATGCCTATTCGGCTGATGTTCGACCTAACTTCTATTTCGGTTGTTGATCGACTGTGCTTCGGCTGAGCATCGGTAATTATTCTTGTAATTTCCCCGTCTTCGGGGCATATACGGGTTATATTCGACGCATGATCGGGGCTTCTTCGTCCCACATCGTGTTACCTTGGAGTTACGTACGGGGATTCATCGGCTCTTTATCGACTTTCATTCAGGTCCATCGGGTTATATTCGAAATTCATTCTTGTAAGTGTCGGGGGATATTCGTCTCCGGGTTCCTTTCGGGTAATTCGGATAATTTCGGGAAAAATATGCAAGTCATCGACTTGGGGCAGCAGTCGGCCAACGTTCGACTTCTGTATGACGCGGCCTTTAAGGGGTGAGAGGACGTTATTCAGTGCCCCACCCCCCCCACCTCTTCTTCCTCATATTTAGCCCATTAGTTTTCAGATTTTATGAAGTTCGGCTCATTAGTTTGGCGATTTTAAGATCTTACGCCGCATTTCTTTGTAAATATTAAGATTGTTCGTGTCATTTAGGTGTCAACTTTTTCCTGGCGAGTGATAGCGAGCCTGTAATTTAAGAGGAACCGGCCTTCGGCCGGGAAATTTTTCTATAAAAAAAATACAAATTTATCTTAAAGGTTGGTATATATTTTTTTACTTGATGGAGGTCTAGGGAAGCAACTAATAGAATGATAAAAGGATTAACAAATGAACACATATATACGCCTATCGTCCCTTAATATTTTTTTTTAATAACATTCACGTATCATCGTTTTTGTGAAGAGGCGAGGGTCATTGAAATGATGTAGTCGATATTAAACTCTGAATATCGTGTTTTATTACAATGTATGCATTATTTTGATTTATGTGCCGATAGATAACAGAGTGGAATATTGAACATAAATCCTGAAATCGACATTCGTGTAATGGTCTAGCTCAGCGATTCCCAACCTTTTTTCTGTCATTTCCCCCTCCAACCAGTTTAACCATCCAGATTAACCCCCTTCATGTGGACAAGGGAAAGAGTAGTCGAAACACACTGTGACTACACTCTCTCTCTCTCTCTCTCTCTCTCTCGGGCATGAGAAAATCCATCTCCGAGATTTTTTGTATTTTATTGCTAGTAGTAGTAGTAGTAGGCAGTGTAATCATGTAATTATTTCCCCCCTGGAAGCTTCAAATTTCTCCCCATGGGGAAATTTCCCACAGGTTGGGAAATGCTGGTCTAGCTGCTGTGTGTGTGCTGCCTGCAGGTGTCTATGTGTGTGTGTATGTGTATTTGTGTGTGTGTGTGTGTATTTGTGTGTGTGTGTGTGTATATTTGTGTGTGTGTGTGTTGCCTGCAGGTGCCTATGTGTGTGTGTATGTGTATGTGTGTGTGTGTGTATGTGTATTTGTGTTTGTGTGTGTGTGTGTTGCCTGCAGGTGTCTATGTGTGTTTGTGCATTTGTGTGTGTATATTTGTGTGTGTGTATGTGTTGAATGTATGTATCTATGTGTATGTGTGTATTGCATGCATGTATCTATGTGTATGTGTGTTGCTTACATGTATCTATGTGAGTGTGTGTTATTTCCACATATATCTTCAGTGTGGTTGACAATTTTGATGTGGTTGACAGGAGATCATTGAACTTGTATGTAAACCTGTTGCATTTTTCGTTTGCTGCAGAAACTTCAACATGAAAAATGTTTTATTCCCATTTCCTTCACTGCCTTAAGGGGGGTCACCGACTTTTTGTTATCTCTCTCTCCTTTTCTCTCATTCCCTGGCTTGTATCCATTTGGCCCCATTCAGCCAACTGTTTTAACCCTTGTCTAGCGGGGGGGTTTTGGGCTTATTTGGGCATATTCAGGCCCTCCTGCATGATAAATCAAGTATCTGCATGAACAAAAATTTATTTAGCAAAAAACTAGGCGCTAAAAGCTTCAAAATGAGACCAGAACGAGCTACATAGCACTCGTGGTTCTCATACAGTGATACCAGTAACATGGGAGTTTAGCGTATAGCGGCATATTTTTCCCAGCTATGCTCACTACTGGCTACACTGCCGGCCTCTCGAGAACACAGGGAACATGAGTTAATGGGCGGCGGTAAGCCCTGGGAGTCGGCTGTCTGGCCCGCTGCGCTCCCGGCCATTTGCACTCGATTTTAACCCTTTAAAAGCCTTAATAATGCTCCTAACTTGCTGCAAATTGGAACCGGACTTAAGTCCGACCCCGATCTTTAAGGGTTAAGACGTTTATCTCCATCCAGGAGTCGTTTTTTTCCTGGCGAGCGAAAGCGAGCTAGCATTGTATGGAAAAATCCGACTTCGCCGGAGAAATTTTTCTATAGAATTTTTTTTCAAATTTAGCTTGCTGTCAAAACAAAAATATATATATGCTGGCTCTCTACCGCGCGCCAGGAAAATATTGACACCTGGATGGGGGAAAACGTCTTAAAATTGTAGGGTGAGTGGGCCGAATGGATACAAGCCAAAAAGACAGGGAGAGAAAGAGAAATAAAGCAATGTTTTTTTGTTTTTTTTCTATATTGGTGGGCTCCCTTTACCGTTACAACACGATAACGTTATTTCATTTTATTCTGGTTAACAGTTCAATAATTTATCCAGCCTTTGAAGTCCTTTTTCAATCAGTGGGTCAAAAAACATTATGTTTAACCCTTTCACTCCGACAGATCTATTTTGAATTGAATATATTGGATTAACCCCTCTTTGGCGGGGCCCGACTTAAGGCGGTCTAGAGAACCAAGGACTATGTGGCGGGGCCCGCTTTAAGTCGTATTTTTATTTTGAGCACATAATTGGCTCTGAGAGAGAGACGAGCGGTGGGAGAAGCGTAGGTTGGCTCTGACCGTTCGGCACGGCTCCCGCGCCGCGACTGCCCTCCCCTCCACACACATCCACACCCATTACCTCGCTAGACAGGGAATTATGTCAGGAAATTACCGTATTTTAGGGATTTTTCCTTCGTGTTGCACGATCGTTGCAAGAGAATCCGTGGTCGTAGAAGGATGGTTCTGGTGTCATTGGAAAGCTCAATTATCGCCCTTTCACGGATACATAATTGTATTAAGCTCTGGCTCTCTTTTATGCATGAAAAAGAGCACGGAAATAAGCTCGTTTAGGGTAAAACTACCCATTTGGCAGGTAGTAGAATTTACCGACCTAGCCGCTCGTGGAGTGTTAATGAGAGCAATACACAGGTAGAGTAGCATCATCGTACTGAAAGCGTGCAATTTGTTTTTCTATGTGAATGAGGGAGACAAAATGCATAACTGTCTGCAGCGAGTACCTCCCCCAGATTTCAAAGAGTGACAGGGCCGAAATCAAGGGACGTTTGAGCTGAAATGCCTGGACACACAGAGTTTGAATCAATTTAAGTCATAGGAAGAGGGAAAGACTGATTCTGGGAGAGAGTTCCAGAGCTCAGCAGTTGAATAGAAGAAAGTCTGAGAATAGCATTTCACTTTTGGGTTGGAGAGTTGCACTGAGTAGGGGTGGGATTGTGTTGCAAGGCGGGTACTACGTACCCTACGTAGAGGAGATGGTATACACTGGGAAAGCTCCGAGGAACACTGATTATTGCAGTAGCGATAGAATAGTGAGAGAGATGCAACATTGCGGCGAAGAGAGAGAGATTGCAGAGAGTTGGTGAGTGTACGGGAGTTAATGATACGAAAGGCTTTCCTTTCTACTTTATCTAGGAGTGCGGTGTGAGAGGATCCTCCCCACACATGTGAACAATACTCAATACAAGGACGCACTGTGCCCCTGTACAGAGCAAGAAGCTGCGCAGGGGTAAAGAACACCTTGAGGCGGTTGAGCACACCCAGCTTCTGGGAGGCTGCCTTAGCGAGACTGGTAATATGGTCTTTCCAAGTGAGAGCAGAAGAAAAAGAAACACCGAGAACGTTTAGGGAAGATGAAGGGTTGATTTTTGTATTGTTGAAGAATAAGGGATAGTCCTCTGGAGGTTCCTGACAGGCAGTAAGATGGATAAATTGAGTTTTGGAAGCATTACATGCAACAACGTTTTCTCTACCCCAATTGGAAATAGAAGCTAGATCAGAAGATAAGCATGTTATGGCTTCATTACGTTCACTTTTGAGGGACTGTTGGCTGGGGCGTTCTGTAAAACTAATTGAGTGGTGTAAAGTAGAGTCGTCTGCATATGAATGGATGGGGCTGGATGTACTGTTGAGAAGATCATTTATGAAATTTAGAAAGATAATAGGAGATAGGACAGAACCCTGAGGAACACCGGAGTTGATAGGATGAGGAAATGAGTGATGGCCGTCCACAACCGCAATTATGGAACGGCCGGAAAGGAAATTAGAGACAAAGGCACAGATGGAGGGACAGAAACCAGAAACAGAAGGAGGGCAGTTTGGAAATTAAAGATTTGTGCCAGACTCTATCGAAGGCCTTCGATATGCCTAGTGCAACAGAATAAGTCTCACCAAAGTCCCCAAAGTTGGATGACCAAGAGTTAGTAAGATATGAAAGAAGACCACCAGTAGAGCGTCCCTTAAGGAAGCCATACTGGCGATCTGAGAGCAGATTATGAGAAGAGAAATGCTTAGGAAATATGGAAGCAAGAATAGTTCCAAAAACTTTAGAGATACAAGAGATGAGAGCAATTGGACGATAGTTGGAGGGTTGAGAGCGGTCACCCTTCTTTGGGACAGGTTGAATGAGAGCAAACTTCCAGCAAGAAGGAAAGACGTTAGAGGAGAGACAGAGACGAAAGATTTTGCCTAGGCAGGGGGTCAGCACGGAAGCACAGTTTTTAAGTACAACTAATAGTGCAATATATTTAGTCAGTCATTTCCTCACAAGCTTTCCAGTGTTATCCACGTACCTTGAATAATTTTATTAATTATTCCACTTTCCAGTTATATAAACGTACAAAAAAAAAATATATATATTTTGATTTTGATTTTAGCAGGTGTAATGATAATTGTATAAAATACACTGTGCAAGCAACATAGATTCTGAATACATATATATATATATTTCTTCCATTACAGATTAAACCACGCTGCTCTTCAAGGTAAGAATATGGACGTCGCTTTTAGTATTCTTAATGTATATACTTTGTTTTAACTATGAACAAGATAATTTTAATTATTTACCCATTCAGTACCAGTGACATTCTTTTAATTATATTCTGCCAACTGGCAGATTTTATTCAATTTTAAAGGGGCCTCCAGCAATTGACAGGTATCGAATGATATCCACAGATCCTTATTAAACTACACAAAATCTTCTAACTATAGCTAGAATATAATTAAAGAGACGTCGCCGGTACAGTAGGAGTTATGCCCTTTTTCATTTCTTGTACTTTATTTTGATAGTGGATAATTCCATAAGTGTTTTTCCCTCTTCCCTATAAGGGGGGTCACCGTTTTTTTGTTTATATATATTTATCTCTTTTTCTCTGGCTTGTATCCATTCGGCCCCATTCAGCCAACTGTTTTAAGGACGTTTATCCCCATCCAGGTGTTGATTTCTTCCTGGCGAGCGGTAGCGAGCCAGCATTGTATGGAGAAATCCGGCTTCGCCGGAGACATGTTTCTATCGAGAAATGTACAGATTTAGCTTGCTGTCAAAACGAAAATGTATATATGCTGGCTCGCTACCGCCCGCCAGGCAAATATTGACACCTGGATAGGAGTAAACATCTTAAAACAGTAGGCTGAATGGGCCCGAATGAATACAAACCAAAGAGAGAGGGAGAGAAAGAGAAAACACGAGGTGGGCTCCCTTAAGTTACCTGCACTGCCAAACAAATATATCGAAACGTTTGCAGTGATTTTGTTGTTAATGCTGCCAGTTATAATGCTCTCTCTCTCTCTCTCTCTCTCTCTTATTGTATTTATTTATTTTGTATCTTTCACTTCAAACGTTCTTAACCCTGTACTGTTTGTCTGTCTGTCTGCCTGGCCACTTCGCAGAACACGTAAATATTGGATTCCATCGATTCATTCTCCGCCATTCTTTAAGTTTTCGTTTATATGTATGTTTTCATTATTTTGAATGGCATTGGTACAGTAAATGAAACTTTCTCGACATTTTTGTGTGAAGAAAAAGTGGGACCCGGTATTGTTGTAGTAATGTACAAGGCACCATATGGGCATTAGGTATAAAACCTTGTGGTGATAATAAGTTAGATATAGGCCACCTGTAGTGAAAGACCAGCCAGTCTTTTCATTAACCCGCTGAGTACCAGCTAAATATTAATAAATGTACCACCCAGGACCGGCTGATTCTGATTTTTTTTTTTATTCCAGAAACAATAGCGAATGGGTTAGGAATGAAGGAAACCAACAAAATGGGTCAAAAAGTGCAAAAAATGGTCCTAAAGAGCCCCCGAAAACGGATTTTACAAGAGTAAAAAATTGAAGGCAATTTCCCCCAAAAAACATGTTTTTAAGCGCTCACGCGCACGCGGTTGGACTTTGAGAGTTTTCAACCATCGCCATGGGTGTGTGGGATACTTACACAGTTTCCATACAAATCTGAGCCCTCGGGGTTCCATAGGACCGGAGTAATTAGGACCGGACCGGCCAGGATGCAAACCATGCGTCGCTGGGGTTTAGCGTTACATACATTGTGGACGCAAACCCTGCGTCGCTGGGGCTCAGTGGGTTAAGGGGGTAGTACTCACTTTTTATGGACCCCCTTCTCCCTCATGTGTAGCATATTAGTTTTCAGGTTTTAAGACGTTCGTTCCGTTAGTTTGGCGGTTTTAAGACCTTCCGCCTCATTTTTTTCTTCAATAATTATGTTCCTTCCAACAACCAACTATACTCCTAAAATCGATTAATGAAATTTACAAATATTAAGACTTTTCGTGCCCTTTTGGTGTCGTTTTTTTTTTCCTGGCGAGTGATAGCGAGCCTCTAAATTCAGAAGGAACTGGCCTTCGGCCAGTTCGGTCTCTCTCTCTCTCTCTCTCTCTCTGCAATTTTGCTGCAATCAGCGAAGTGTCAAGACTAGCACCGCCAAGCACAGCGTACGTCATCCACGTTGTATCCAATAACGTACAACAGACCTGATCAGAAGACCTTATGCTCAAGTACCGGAAACTGATAAAGTCTTATAAGGAAAAGTCTTGCAGGATCTTAATATCAGGAATTGTCCCAAGCATCGTAGTAGAGAGCTGGTTCTTCAATATAGCCAGCAGCATTAATCGTTGGCTTGCTAACCTGTGTAAGGAGGAGGACATCGGATTCGTCAATACCTGAGATGCCTAATTCTACCACGAAGATCATCTGTTTTCGAAGGACAGAGTACATCTGAACCAGGTGGGAGCAGCAAGGTTTGGCCGCTTGCTAAACGACACAGTAGAGGAATTTTGGAAAATAAACAGGGTCAACCGAGGACCGCCAGGGGTGATGATCGAGGACAGCGAATATCGAGGACAACCATGAACTTAAATTTAAATCCGACCAGAATCAAAATTTGATTAAAGAGCGTTCCGTGAGTTCTAAAACCACAACTTTAAAGTTTTTCTATGCTAACGCTCGTAGGATACGCAATAAATGTTCAGATTTTGAGGAACTAGTGTTTACAGAAAATTATGACGTAATTGGCATAACAGAATCGTGGCTCAATACAGAAGACAGAGACTTTTAAGCAGAGTATTCACTTCCCGGTTATCTAATGTTTGAGAAAAGACAAATAAATAAAAATGGAGGTGGCGTTTTACTTTTTATCAAAGAAAGTCTTAACCCAGCCCTTGTGTCGAAACCTCAAATTGTGAACATCGACACATTCTTTGTGCTAATAAAGAATAGTAAAGTTACAAAAATAATACTTGCATTAATATACAGACCTCCAGCTCAATCAGAGCAAACTGACCGAGAAATTTATGAACAAATTGCAGATGTAAGTAACTCACAAGATACCATAATTTTTGGCAACTTTAATTTACCTGTGACCAAGTGGGGCGATACTTCTAATTCACACTCCAGACATAACTTGTATTTGAACTTGCAAGAGAGTTCGCTCTATCAATTTGTTCGATCGCCGACCCGTGGTAATAACATTCTTGACCTTGTACTTGCAACAAAAGAAGAATATATATAACTAGAACATTTGAATGTTGGTGATGAATTCAGTAACAGCAACCATCGTACAATAATTTTCAGTTTAAAGTTTACTAGTAAAGAACCACATAGCAGCATCGAGAAAATCCCTAATTTCAAGAAAGCAAACTTCAGTAAACTTAGAGCAATGTTTAAAGAAACTGAGTGGAGCTTTCTAAATATCAATAACGACATAAAAACATCTTGGGAATTATTTGCAACCACTTACCTAAAAGCAGTGCAAGACTGCATACCATCGAAAATACGGCGTACAGGCCATAATGATAAGCCCAAATGGTTGAATAAAGATATTTCAGACTGTCTGCTTGCTAAAAAGATTGCTAATGATAGATTAAAATCCTCTCAAAATGACGAAGAACGGGTGAAATGTGTAGAACTACGACGCAAAGCCAAAAAGTTAATTAAGCAAAGTAAAAAGGCCCTGGAGTTACATGTTGTGAATCAAAGTAAAACAAACCCGAAAAAATTCTATAGTTATATCAGAAAGAAGAAAGTAGTTACTTCAACTGTTGGACCGTTAGTCGATGAAAATGGAGAATACACCAAAGACGAGATACAAATGAGTATCAATACCTTTTTTGAATCAGTTTTTACAACGGAAAACCTCAGTGATATCCCTACAGCATCGCTGATTCAAATAGATAATTCTGATGTTCTAAGCAATATCACCATTACAGAGAGAGAAGTATAGACATTTTTAGATGAACTCAAGGTAAATAAAACGCCTGGACCTGATACAATCTCACCTATTGTTATAAAGGAAGCTAAAGATGAGCTCTCCAAACCACTGACATTGCTATTCAATAAATCCTTGCAGTATGGAACTATGCCTGATCAGTGGAAGCTAGCCAACGTAACACAGATATTAAAAAAAGGCAGCAAATCTCTACCCAGTAACTATCGTCATATTAGCTTAACCCCAGTTTTGTGTAAAATGCTAGAAATACTCATAAGGGACAGACTCGCAAATCACTTAGAGGAAAATAACATACTTAACCCTTCTTTAGCGGGGCCTGACTTAAGTCCGTATGGAGAAGAAAGGACTATGTGGTGGGGTCCGACTTAAGTCTGTGTGCAATTTTGGCGCAATATTGGCTCTGAGAGAGAGACGAGCGACGGGAGGAGCATAGGTTGCCTCATGACCGCTCGCCACGACCGCCGTGGGCCTACTGACATTTATTCCACACACATCCACCCTCCCTCTCTCGCTACACACGTAATTATGTAACGAAATGACCGTATTTTAGCGATTTTGCCCTTCGCACGATCGTTGCTAGACAACCAGTGATCGTAGAAGGATGGTTCAGGTGTCATTGGAAAGCTCAATTATCACCCATTCAGGGATAGATAATTGTATTACGCTCTGGCTCTTGTTTATGCATGAAAAAGAGCACGGAAATAAGCTCATTTAGGGTAAAACCACCCGCTTGGCAGGTAGTAGAATATACCGACCTAGCCGCTCGTTGAGTGTTAAAGATACTCAACACGGCTTTCATAACAAACGTTCCTGCTTAACAATCCTCTTAGACTTCTTCCACGATATCCTCAACCTCTATGATGAGAGCAAAGCTGTAGATATTATATACCTTGATTTTCAAAAGGCCTTTGACAACGTTCCCCACGTACGTTTACTGCTAAAACGCATGGAATACAAGACAGTGTGTTGAAATGGATAGACTATTGGCTCAGAGACAGAAAGCAAAGAGTAGTCGTAAACGGTAAGGCATCTAAATGAACCAATTTACTAGGACCAATTTTCTTTCTAATTTATATCAATGACAAAGATGAGGGTCTCACCTGTACAATCTCAAAGTTTGATGACGATACAAAAATTGAAAATAGTGTACTCTCAAAAGAACAAGTTGATGATATGCAACACAATCTAGATAAGTTGTCATGTTAGGCCCAAATTTGGCAAATGAGTTTCAATGCGAATAAATGTAAAGTACTACATATTGGATACCGACATGAGAAAGCAAACTATTCAATGAAGGGCACTCAGCTTAAGATTGTAGACAGAGATACCGATCTGGGAGTAACAATATCGAGTAACCTAAAACCGAGTCAACAATGTTCATAAGTTGTTAAGAAGGCAAAAAACAAAAATTGGCTTTATAGGCAGGTCATGTGAGCATAAATCCAAAGAAGTTATCCTAACTCTTTACAATTCCTTAGTCCGCCCGCTTATGGAGTACTGCGTTCATTCCTGGTGCCTTTATTACCAAAAAGATATAGATAAACTAGAACCAGTTCAACGTAGAGTTACCCAAATTAAACCTAGCCTAAAGAACAAACCATACGAGGAGCATCTTAGAGAATTAAATCTATTTCCTTTAACCCAACGCAGATTAAGATGCAACTTAATTCAAGTGTTCAAAATCATCAAAGGCATCGACAATATGAACTGTAGTAAGTACTTCACTATCGATCAATCTAATTACACGCGGGGAAATGGTTGCAAAATTATTGGTCAATCTTTTAACTCACACGAATCTAAGAAATTGTTTTTCAATCAAGTTGTCAACTTGTGGAATGGGCTTTCCCGAGACGTTATAGACTGCAGCACCATTGATAATTTTAAACTTCGCATAGACAAATATCTTGCATCAAACCTTCGACTGACTGCGTTTGTAAATTAAAAACTTTTTTTTATTCTCCCCTCAAATTCATCAAGGATTACTACGTATATACTGTATATTACTAAATCGTTACTCTCTCTTTCCCAGATATACGAAAGATCAATAATTATAACTGTGTTATGTTACTAACCCATCTGTCCCCCTACTAAATTCCTAATCCTGCCACGGAAATTAGTTCCATGGCAGTAGTTCCCTTTCCAATTGTCCCTTACCCACTCTAAACTACTGTTTGGACACTTGATCCTCAATGTTTTGGAGTACAAGCAGCCTAGAGGGGTCACTAGACCTGTTGTTGCTTGATGTCCTTTGTACTCCTTTGTACTCTCTCTCTCTCACTCTCTCCATCTTAGAATATTAATACTACTAATATTCCTTGATTCTCGTGTATAACCTTATTAATGGCCGAACTCAATAGCTGTCATTCTTCTTGGCCATATTGTATTGGAACTATATATCACCAGAGTCCAATACACCGTTCTCAATATATCACTTTATAAATAATGTGTAATCATGTTTGTGAGAAAGACAAACTGAATACATTTTACAGTTTAAAGGTGTGAAAAGAGTAATTAAAGTGTTGTGTTAGTATATACCCTTTAAAAGTATATTGATAGTGATAAACTCATCTATCTAGAGAGTTTATAAAAAGGTAAAGCAAAAACTCAAAGGAAACTCAATACTATTGTATCCCATTTTGAGTATAATTACATTTTGTATCCCTATGAGTTTTGACCAGAGCAGGATCATTGCAATATATAGTCGATATTAATTATTGGCCATAATGTCATATTTTATGGATATTTATGTGTTTTATTTGTGGTCCAAAATGTTACAGAGCATAAATTTTGATATCGAAACTCAAGTAATAACGTAGTATGCTGTTGGTGTGTGTGTGTGTGTGTGTGTGTGTGTGTGTGTTGCAGGCATGTGTGTGTTATTTCCCTATATAACTTTCGTATGGTGGTCAGCATTGATGTGGTTGACAGGATAAATTGTACATTGGTGTAGACCTGTTGCACCAGTTCCCGTTTGGAACAGAAATGTCAACATTAATTTGTTTTTTCCACCATTGCATTCAGTGACTTAACCTCTCAGCTGTTGTATACACCATGCCCCTGTGCGTTGGTATTTATGTGTATTGCTCCCTAAAATAATTAATTTACCATAAATATAATTAATACTTATCCATATGCGCCTATTTTACGTTTAATATGAAGATAGTAACATGTTACAACAATAACACAAGTGGGAATATAATTTGTATGGTCAAAATCGCGAATTGATAGCGAGTGGTTCAGTCAACAATTGTGAGCCAGCTGGCCTCACATCCTCCTCTCTCGAGGCCTGGAGAGAGACTGAGGCCTGTATCTCTCTCTCTCTCGCTCTTTCCAACTCATAGACACACACATGACCACACCCTATGATCGGTTTGGAGATGTTTACATGAAAATATACCAATGAATAAGGGAATTACAGGGAAAATAGGTGATAATTGAAGGGGGGGGGGGAAGGGAGGAAGAAGGGGATGTGGAGGAGTGATATGAGGCATGGAGGGGAAAAACAAAGTTTCAAGTGCTACTTGGGCCTTTTAAAAGTTTTTTTTTAGGCCTAGGATCTTAAAAGTCTCCCCGCAGCTGCCGGGTTAACCATTTCAATACGATGGCATTTTTTTTTGTTTTATGGTGTGGCACGAGTGTGTGGACTTATGGTTTTAGTTATTGTGTATTTAATATGGTATAAACGTATTATTATTGTTATTGTGTGAAATGAGTGTTTGGACATGTTGTCTTAGTTATTTTGTATTAAATAAGGTATAACGTATTATTCATGTCTTACCCCAAATTTAAGAGCATGTGTATGCGTTAGTGTGTACTCTGTGTGTGTGTGTGTGTGTCACTATTATAGCTTGGTAAGGAGAGTGGGACAGCAGGAACCCTTGTCGGCCAGAGTGGAGAGAAGGGTGCTGTGCTGGTATGGATATGTTGAGCGAATGGGAGATGAAAGGCTTACAAAGAAAGTATATTAGTCAGATACAAGGGGAGGTAAAGGAGTAGGAAGACCTCCATAACTGTGGAACAGGCAAGAGAAGTGGTAATGATTATGAATGAATGGATGTTAGGTGAGCGGGCATTGTACTATGATCTGCTGAGTGTCTGCCTGCTGAGACCGGAACCTTTCCGGGAGGTCTCTGGCCGGGGGAGTGCTGGAGGCCCTTAGTGATCCTTGGTCTTTAAGTCTTCTTCTGGGCGACCTAGATGTGTGTGAATTTATATATATTTTTTGGTTAATGTTGTATTATGTTGTCGGGCTCTGTCGGCCACCCCCAGCTATGGTTTATGTGCTTGAGTATATACATAGACACATGCACTGAACTATCCAACTCTAGCTCCTCCCAAGCCTTCTGGCATCTAGCCAAAAACCTCTCCAACAATTTGTCATATTCGTCTTTCCCTCCTCTTTTCCACTCTGACGGTACCATCGTCACTTCTTCCTCTGGCAAAGCTGAACTCTTCGCTAACACTTTCGCTAAAAACTCCACTTTGGATGATTCCGGTGCTATTCCTCCCTCTCCATCATAATCTCTTCCAAGAATGTACTTTCCACCCTCTCTGTGCTTAATACTAAGAAGGCGTACGGACCGGACGGTGTTCCTCCTATTGTACTATAAAACTGTGCTTCCATGCTGACTCCCTGCCTAGGCAAACTCTTCCGTTTCTCTCTCTCCTCTAACGTCTTTCCTTCTTGATGGAAGTTTGCTCTCATTCAACCTGTCCCAAAGAAGGGTGACTGCTCTCAACCCTCCAACTATCGT
Source organism: Paralithodes platypus (assembly GCA_032716605.1). NCBI lineage: Eukaryota > Metazoa > Arthropoda > Malacostraca > Decapoda > Lithodidae > Paralithodes > Paralithodes platypus. The sequence goes on from CM064575.1 coordinate 31,977,112, forward strand.
CCAATTGCTCTCATTTCTTGCATTTCTAAAGTTTTTGAAACTATTTTTACCTCAAAACTTCTTAAGCATTAATCTTCCCATAACATACTTTCACACCGCCAGTATGGCTTTCTTAACCCTTAATTAGCGGCTCACCACATAAGTCGAGTTTAATAAAGCTGGACTATGTGGCGGCGCTCGACATAACTCGAGTGGCAATTTCAGCACGTAATGTGGCTGAGAGAGAGAGACAAGTGGTGGCAGGAGAGTAGCGAGCGTATGACTGCTCCAGACCACCGCGGCGAACCTACTGACACGAATCTCACCTCCCTCCTACCTCTCTCACTCGCTATATAAGGAATTGTATGGGGAAAGTGCCTAATTACATGCTTTTTGCACTCGCGTTGCACGGTTATTGCAAGAAAACTAGCCATCATAAAAGGATCGTTATGGTGTCATTCGAAAGCTCTGTTTATGCCCTTTCAGGGATAGATACTTGTTTTACGTTCTGGGTCTTATTTAGGCATGAAAATGATCACGTAAACAGCCCTATTTTGGCTAAAAACACCCCGCTGGGCGGTACATATAAATAAACCGCATAGGCCGCTCTTAAGGTGTTAAGGGCCGCTCTACTGGTGATTTTCTTTCTTATCTTGCTAACTCTTGGTCATCCTCCATTCAGGGCTTTCGGTGAGACTTTTCATGTTGCGCTAGACATATCGAAGGCCTTCGATAGAGTCTGGCACAAATCCCTTATTTCCAAATACCCTCCTTCGGTTACTATCCCTCCATCTGTGCTTTTGTCTCTAATTTCCTTTCCGGCCGTTTCATAGCTGCAGTTGCGGACGGCCACCATTCACTTCCTCAACCTATCAATTCCAGTGTTTCTCAGGGTTCTGTCCTATCTCCAATTCTCTTCCTATTATTCAGTAACGACCTTCTCAACTGCACCATCAGCCCCATTCGGTCATATGCTGACGACTCTGCATTACACTATTCAACTAGCCTTCCTCAAAGCTATTGACAGCAGGAACTCCTAAACTCACTTAAACCTTGTCTAGCAGGGTGTTTTGGGCTCATTTGGGCATATTCAGGCCCTCCTGAATGATCAATCAAGTATCTGCATAAAAGAAATGTATTCATCAAAAAACTAGGCGCTAAAAGCTTCAAAATGAGACCAGAACAAGCTACGTAGCACTTGTGGTTCTCTTGCAGTGGTGCCACGAACATGGGAGTTTAGCGTATAGCGGTATATTTTTCCCAGCTATGCTCACTACTGGCTACACTGCCGGCCTCTAGAGAACACAGGGAACATGAGTTAATGGGCGGCGGTAAGCCCTGGGAGTCGGCTGTCTGGCCCGCTGCGCTCCCGGCCATTTGCACTCGATTTTAACCCTTTAAAAGCCTTAATAATGCTCCTAACTTGCTGCAAATTGGTGCACGACTTAAGTCGAGCGCCGCCAATAAGGGGTTAAGGAGGCCTTAAAACACCTATCTTCTGATCTCTCTACTATCTTTAATTGGGGCAGAGAAAGCCTTGTTACTCTCAATGTTTCCAAAACTCAATTTCTTCATCTATCTACTTGTTGCCCCCTTCCAGAAAACAATGACCTACTTTTCAACAACATACAAATTAACCCTTCATATTCTCTTAATATTCCTGGTGTCTCTTTTTCTTCTGATCTCTCTTGGAAAGATCATAATACCACTCAAGCTAAAACAGCTTTTCAGAAGCTGGGTGTGCTCAACCGCCTCCAGGGGTTCTTTACCCCTGTGCAGCTTCTTGCTCTGTACAGGGACACAGTGCATCCATGTATTGAGTAATGTTCACACATGTGGGGATGATCCTCTCACACAGTACTTCTAGACAAAGTAGAAAAGAAAGCCTTCCGTTTCATTAACTCACGTCCACTCACCAATTCTCGCTCTCTTCGCAGCAATGTTGCATCTCTCTAACTATTCTACCGCTATTACAATAATTAGTGTTCCTCAGAGCTCTCCCAGCGTATAGCAAGCCCTCTTCGTAGAGCACGTAGCACCCGTCATGTTACACAACCCCACCCTTATTCTGTGCAGCTCTCTAACCCAAGAGTGAAACGTTATTCTCAGTCTCTCTTCTATTCAACAGCTGAGTTCTGAAACTCTCTTCCAGAATCAATCTTTCCCTCTTCCTATGACTTGATTTACTTCAAACTCCGTGTGTCCAGGCATTTTGACCCGAACGTCCCTTGATTTTGGCCCTGTCACTCTTTCAACTCTGGGCGAGGCATTCGCTACAGGCAGTTCTGCCTTGTGTCTCCCTTACTCACATTGAGAGAAAACAAAAACATACATACAATATGCAGGTACAGAGAAGAAGAGATGTTTCAAAGTATGGAAGGAAGGTGGCAGCAAGGAAGAATACCTGTCCGCCAAACATAATGCTAGAAGAGAGATCTACAGGGCAAAGAAAACCATACAGGATAGCGTAATAGAACAAGTTTGCAGCACTAATAATACCAATGGGGTTTATAAATTAGCTAAGAATGTGAAGGACTGTAGTCAGGACGTTGTGGGTGTAAGATGCACAAATAATGACAGTGGCATGACTGTTTACACATTAAACGAAATCAGAGAGGCGTGGAAGGAGCATTATGAAAGACTGGTTAATGTGGAGTTTGAATGAAACAGGGAACAGCTCAGCAATCTAGTCCCAGTACAAGGCCCTAAGCCTTTGATAGGGTACGATGCTGTTAAAAGTGCTATAGATCAAATAAAGTCCGGGAATGACGCTGGAAGCTCCGGCATTGTCGCTGAGATCCTAAAAGCAGCTGGAGATATTGTGGCAAAATTGGTCACAGAGCTGATTAATGCTATCATAAAGGAGGACAAAAATTCCCGATGCATGGCAGAAAAGTGTTATAGTAAATATGTACAAAGGCAAGGGTGACTCCTTAGACAGGGGAAATTATCGGGGTTTGAAAATGCTCAATTAAGTCATGAAAGTCAAAGAAAGGGTCTTTGAATGCATGATCAGCGAAAGTGTTGCTATCAGAGACATGCAGTTTGGATTTATGCCGGGATGTGGCACAACTGATACTATCTTCACTCTTTGGCTAATGTAAGAGAGGCACTTAGAGAAAAAACAGGGAGTTATAACTAGTTTTTGTAGATCTGGAGAAGGTCTTTGACAGGGTGCCCAGGGAGGTAGTGCAGTGGGCTATGAGAAAACTCAGAGTAGAAGAGTGGCTGGTGCGTGTGATAATGGGAATGTATGAGGAGTCACGGGCAGCAGTTAGAGTAAACGGGGGCCTGAGCGAAGAGTTCCAAGTGAAGGTTGGAGTTCACCAAGGTTCAGTGCTGAGCCCATTACTATTTGTTTTAGTCCTGGAGGCTCTGTCAAGGGAATTTAGGACAGGACTCCCATGGGAGCTGATATATGTAGATGATCTAGTTCTTATCGCAGATAGTGCACAGGAAGCAGAGGCGAAGTTCAAAAGATAGAGGAAAGGTATGGCAAATAAGTGTCTAAGAGTTAACATAGATAAAACAAAGGTCATGATTAACGGAGTAGGGCGTAGAACTATGGAAAGAAGCGGTGACTATCCATGCACAGTATGTGGGAAGGGGGTGAGAAGTAACCAAATTCAATGTTGCAAATGTAGTGACTGGGTACACAAGAGATGAAATGGAGCTAGAGTACCTTTGACAAGAATCATAGATTTTTAATGTGCAGTGTGCAAGGGAGATCTTGTATTAAATGACCCGCCTGTCAATGTTGATTTCGACATTGAGTGTGTGAATAAGTTCTGCTACCTGGGGGATATGGTTTCCGCCGGAGGTGGCGCTGAAGCTAGCTCCATTGCTAGAGTCAAAAGTGGCTGGGGAAAGTTTAGAGAGCTGTTGCCATTCCTGACCATGAGAGGGCTCCCACCCCACTTTAAAGGGAAGGTGTACACCTCGTGTGTTAGGAGTGCGATGACCTATTCCTCGGAGACGTGGCCGGTTAAAGCGGAGGATATCAAAAGAGTGGAATGGAATGAGAAGAAAATGGTGAGATGGATGTGTGAGGTTAATCCTAGGGACGACAGGGTTTCGAGCGAGGAATTAAGAAGGCGTCTGGGCATTAGGAGTGTCAGTGAAGTGATGCGCACAAGCCGACTTGGTTGGTTTTGACATGTGGAGAGAATGGATGATCAGAACTGGGTGAAGAAATGTCGGACTGTGAACGTGGGGGGAGCTGCGCGTAGGGGTAGACTTAGAATGACATGGGCTCGGATCCTCCAGTACGATCTCAAAATAAAGAACTTGATAACAGAGGCAGCCCTTGACAGGGCCGCCTGAAAAGCTGTCATTTAGGACGTGAGACTTTCACCAGAATTCTCTGTGGACCAAACGGTTTTTAAACTTGTATTTATGTATGTATGTATAAATGTTCAGTATGTAGCTGTAATATATGTATACCTCCCAGCACTAGAGCATTAATATACATCTATTTAAATCTAACCCTTTCTCAGATACACACAGACATACAAAGAAGCCCAAATACATACATTTTAACACTGACACATACACACTGTGACACACACTCTCTCACTATTTCACTCACTCTCACTCTCTCTCTCTCTCTCTCTCTCTCTCGCAGTCTCTCATCACAGCAACAAATCTGTTCCAATCCATTACCTCTTCTTCTCTCTTCTCTCCAAACATTTCCACACAGTTGCATAGAAACGTTTGCAGTGTTTTTGTTGTGAGTCATACCAACTATAATATTATGTTCTGTTTGTATATATATATTTCGTTATCTTTCACTTCATACATTCTTCCCCTATATTGTCTGTATGTGTGTCTGTCTGTCTGTCTGTCCACTTAGCAGACCATACAACTATTGGATTTCGTTGCTTTCTTCTCCATCATTCTTTGAGTGTTTGTTTATATGAATTACTTTTCATTTGCATGGAGGTTGTTCCTCCGAATATAACCTGACCATGTATAAATGTCTGTGTGTGTGTGTGTGTGGGTGGAGGCGTTTTTTATTGGCATTGAGCAGGACTGGTTATCATATGGACAGGAGATGTGTAAAGCCCTGTTCCCACTAGGCGAATTAGAGACGGCGAATGCCCGGCGATTGCCTTATTTTGTCTATGTCCAGTATTCGCCGGCGAATCAAGAAGCGAATTAGGCGAAACAGGCGATAGTCGTGCGAAAGTAGATCGAGTATTGTGCGATGATGGCAACTTTGAGGTGATAATAGCGAATTATGTACGACAATTTTATGGCGAATCAGAATGAATGCTGTGACAGGCGATGGCGACAATTGCGATGCCGCTGCAATTATTTTGCGAATATTGTACAAATAGATACGATTACATGCTGAATGCTGTGCGAATATGGCGAATGACAGACGAGATTCGCACATACATTCTCCCACATGCGGCGAGATCAGCCGATTTTGTAATTAGGGGAGGCAGATAATGTATGGTATAAATAGGCTGGTGGAGCAAGGTTCTCCAACAGTATACCTTACTACCTCGGACGCACCATACAACCAAGCTCTGACACCCCAGCGCCATGGATCTTCTCCCTACAACCTCCAATGTTCCTATCCAGTTGACTTTGGCGTTGAAGCGAGAATATTTAGAAATAGAGTTGAAGGCGGCACTCATAAGAAGGAAACGAGCCAGGCAAATCAAGAAACAAGCAAAACGGAGGAGGTGGTTGATTCGCCCTTGGCTTATGCGACGAGAGGAGCACAGGCTTTACCATAAGTTGGTGGTGGAGTTGGCAGAGGAGGATAGTGCTAGCTTCAAAAATTTCCTGAGGATGACCGTCGCAATGTTTAGGGAGGTGCTTGCTCGTGTTGGACCTAGAATTGTCAAGCAGAATAGTTCCTTTCATGAGTGTGTGGAACCCGTTTTGTGGTTGGCAATCACACTTCGGTTCCTGGCCTCTGGAGAAACTTATCGCACCCTCGCCTGTGGATTCAAAGTCGCGCACAACACCATCTCCAAGTTCGTCCCAGAAACCTGTGAGGCCCTTGTGGACGAATATATGAAGGAGGTAATGGCTTGCTCAAAGACACCTGCGGAGTGTAAGGTTGTGGAGGACAAATTTGCGCTGCACTAGGACTTCCAGCACGTTCGTTGCCCTGGATGGAGAACACATTGCCATCAAGTGTCTTCCCAAAGGCGGCTCCAAGTACTACAACTACAAGAAGTTCCATTCGATAGTACTGATGGCCCTAGTTGGCGCAGACTATCGCTTCTTGTATGTTGATGTTGGAGCCCACGGGTGTTCATCAGATGGTGGTGACTTCCTGGATACCCCACTGCGTGCTGCACTGGAGGAGGGCAGTGCGGAACTTCCCGACGCCGAACCTCTACCTGGTGGTGATCAGCCGGTTCCCTACTTTATTGTAGGGAACGATGCCTTCGGCCTTTGCACCTGGTTGATGAAGCCCTTCCCCCACCGTAACATGGTCCGTGAGGAGCGAATCTTCAATTACCATCTCTCTAGAGCACGGCGAATGGTTGAGAATGCATTCGGGATCATGGCCAACAGGTAATTAGTCTAGCAATATTATATATAATTATGTATTTTGTTATACCAGGGTTCTTACTTGAGTTGATTGGACAATGGTAGGTTCTTACTCGACTAGAGAAACTAAAGTCAGACTACACATGCACAAAAGACGTAAAGGATAAATATAACACTGCGTCCACACATGAGTTTTATTATTATTTATTACTTGATACAAATAGATAAATACAGTTAAGATATGTAGTACACTGTTTACATGGAATTTAACACAATAATATAACGCCGAGCACAGGCGAGGATCCACGAGGAACTTTGAGAATCCACTAGCATTCTATTCTAACACTGGGTAGAGTCTTGAAGTCACACTGAGCACTGATGATCGAGGTGTTTGTTGTTGAGTCCTTTCTTCTGGTTCCGTCGAGCCGCTTAGGTGGTCCTGCCATGTGGTCAATGGGGTGGGGATACAGATGGACTATTTGGTTTGGGGCCTTTAATAGTAGTTCCTTATGTCATGACACAGGGGCATGTACTATCGGACTAACGCAAGCATGAGTGAGGACATGTCCCACACTATGGCTGCTCAACTATCCTGACCGTTATAATAGTCGGTGATTAAGGTCCATTTCACCTATTAAATGAAAGGTAAGTTGGAAGTTGGTAAGATGGCGGCAGCGAGTGATGCAGAATGGCTGGCGTGGTTCATCTTGCTGTAGCTGGTGGAAAGTAGTTTGAGAGGTGTTGTTGCCTTGACTGGGGTGAGAAGGCAAGTGGTAATTTTACCTCTGACCTGAGGGGATTTATCAGCCCTTGCAGAAGCAAAGGTACCAGAGTGGGGCTTTGGTGAGGTGAAAGGGGGAATGGCAGTGGAAATTGTGTTTGTTGCGCATGCTATGCGCAGGGTTGTGAGGTTGTTGGATGTTACTCAGTTACTTGTTCGTCAAGGGGAATCCACGCAATGCGAGCTAAGCTCATTATTATCGCGCCTCCTTAACTGGGAATGTATTGCGTGAAATGCATGTTAAGTGTTTTATGTATTGTTGAAATGACTGTGGATGTGTGTGTAGTCTGTATTTTAGCCAATTGGCGACATCGGAACCGAAGGCTTAGGGTGGATCTGTATGGTACCATTCTCACTATAGATGGTACCGTCTAGCCCGAAGGCTTAGGTAGCCATCAGCTTAGGTGAACCATGTGATACCCATCTCACCTTGTACCATTTTTGCCAACCCCAGATGGGACGTCACAACGTCGTCCACTTATTCCAGGTACCTATTTACAGCTAGGTGAACTGAGGCTAACACATGAAAGGAGACGAGCCCAATTTGTCTCCGCCCGGCCAGGGATTGAACCCCTGGCCCCTCGTGTGTGAGACGAGAGCTCTACCTACTAGGCTACGGGCTGTGTTCATGTGTGTGTACTGGGAAGGTGTGAGGCTGTTTTTGGGTGGAGAATGGAAATGGCTGACAAACGGGATGAGGGTTAGGAGAGACGGCCCAAACGAGTGTATTAATTTGTACGGGGTGGAGGCGTTGGGCTGGATTCTGAAGAGGATGATGATGCTGGGGAGAGGGAAGGGGGGGGGGGGGGGGGGGGGGTCGGGGGTTTGGGGTGGTGGTTGTTGATTTTGAATGAGGTTGTAAGTTTAGAGATTGGGAGATGGATGATTTTATGGTTTTGGTGGGGGGTGAGGGGGGAATGCTAGAAGAGTAAGGTTGAAGGGGGGTGGCTAGACGGCGAGGTGGGGGGTTGGGGGTTGGGATGGGGTGGGGGAAGGTTGATGTGAGGTTGAGGTGAGTAGGTTGAAGAGGCTGTGGTAGTAGAGGGTGATCAGTTGTAGGATGGGGAGGTTGGGTGGAGGTTGAGGGTGAGGAGGTGGCGGTTGGGGTTCGTAAGTTCCAAGTGATAAGTGTGGATTTAGGGGGAGATGGGGAGGAGGAGGAAGCTTTGAGGTGTTTGGGGGATGGGGATGAGGATGTTGAAGGTGAGGAGGGGGAACGATTAGGCTAAGTTTTGGGTGTTTTTTTTAAGGGGGGGGGGGGGGTGAAGGGGGTATGACATAAAGGGGTTTTGAGAGGAGGTAAGGGGCGGCGAGGGCGGAGGAGGTAACGAGGGTGACAGAGATAGAGAGAGAAGTAGGTGCGGGGCGGGGAGAGGTGCGAGGAGCGGGGTGAGGGGTAGAGGTGGGGAGGAGGGGATGCGGCTGAGCGTGGTGGTGGTGGTTGGGTGATTTTTGGAGGGCTTCGTAATTGAGGCGATTGTCTGGTGGCGTCTGGTAACTCTGGTGAGAGTTGGCCAGGGTCAGTGGGTGCCTGGTGTTGGGTAGCTAGGGTACAGGTATTTGATTCTGTATCATTTCCCATATTCAAGGGACGGTAGATTCTCACAAAACGGTTTCGGTAGGTCCGTGTCTCTCCGCAATAATTCACGATCACTTGATATGGGTTTGGTACCTTAATCACTCTGTATGGACCTATGTAACTTGGCCCAAGTCTATTGATAACTGGCAATTTGGCGATCATTACGTTGTCACTTATTGCATAGGGGTTCTGAGGGGGCGTGGCGTCGAGCGAGGTATCTTGGCACACCTGGGCAGTGCTTAGGTTGTTTCGCAGGTGTTGTAGGGGGTCAGTGGAGACGTCGATGGTAGCTGTTTGTGCGAGGTGGTGAAATGGCAGCAGCAAGGGGGCGACTCCGTATAATCTTTCGTGGGGTGTGATACCGCCTTCCCTGGGACATGAGTTTATGCCCCACTGAATCATTTTCATTTGTGTGGGCCAATCTTGGGTTTGCAAGGCGATTAAGCAGGTGCGGGGATGATTGTTTATTGTCTTATGACTCCGTTCGCACATGGCGTTGCCTTGAAACCAGTAGGGTGATGAATGGGAGATCTTGAGGCCGCATATTTTGGCGAAATGTTCCTATTTTTGTCCGGAAAATTCCGGGGCGTTGTCAGATAGCAAGGTGATAGGTAGTCCAAAGTTGACAAAAACGTCGGTGGCTAGGACTACTGCGACGGTGAGAGCGCTGTGATCTTTGATGGGGCAAGCTATTTGGAAACGGGAGTATATGTCGATGAATGATACAACAAACTTTTTCCCGTTTCTTGCCAGAAATGGACCCATGACGTACAAAGATAGTGTTTGCCAGGGCTTACTTGCTTCTATTTTTCCTGCAGGGTCCTTGGGTCTTGCCTCGATCCTTGTCCATGGTGCAAGGTTTGCAGGATTCGGCTACTCTCTTGGCGATGACGGATGGGCTGGAGGTCCAGTTTATTCATTGGAACACTTGTAACATTTTTGTCTGGCCCAAATGAATGCCGTTGCCTTCGTGGATAATGATGAATAAGTCTTGGGCAGTGTAGGGGTCAACAGCAATATGGCCAGACTCAGTGTATAGTTGGTTGCCAACTCGGTGGAGAATATAGAAGATTTCTTTAGGTATCCACTTAGGTTTAATCTTGTACATCAATGCTTTGAGTAACGGGGCGTCGTTTTTGTGGGGGTAATTTCGTTGCTGTTTTGTGGGTGATAAATTTGACGGGACAAGGTTTGCCAGGGCTGCGAGGGATTGAGTGTGGAGGTTGGCCACTGGAAGACGAGAGAGAGAGCATCCGCGCTTGTCTGCAGTTTTCCTGGACGGTAATGGATCTACAAAACCGAATTCCTTTAGGGTTTCTCGCCATCGTACCAGAGGTGCACAGCTGGTATTTATTCGTCTTAACCACTGTAACGATTGATGGTCGGTAATGATGTCTACCTTGGTGCCCAGCAAAAAGGACCGGAAGTGGTTCTGGGCCCAGATGACTCCTAAGCACTTCCGTTTTGTGGCCGCATCATTTTTTTGTGCGGTATTGAGGGCGGAGCTGGCACAAGCGATGATGTGGTCACGGCCGTCTTAGACTTGGGCGAGCACGGTCCCTATTGCATATAAAGATTCGTCAGTGTAGAGACGGAAAGGTTGGCTGTAGTCTGGAAATGCAACGGTGGGGGCATTCACTAGGTCGTTTTAGGGTGTTGAAGGCATCATCTCTGCCTGGGGTCCACTGGAATGGTACTTCTTTTCTTGTCAGTTAGTGCAGGGGGCGAGCGATTTCCTCAAAATTCTTTACGAATCTCCTATAGTAGGTAACTAGCCCGAGGATTGATCTGACGTCCTTTACGATGGTAGGTGGCTTCTGGGCGGCTATAGCTGACAGTTTTCGAGCAACAGGTGAGATTCCCTCGGCGGAGATGACGTGTCCTTGGAAGTCAACAGTGGTCTAAGCCACTTCGCACTTGGAGGGCTTGAGCTTCAATCTTGCGTCTCGGATACGCTGAAAGACCTGACGAAGGTGCTGTAGGTATTCAGGCCTGGTTTTTCCGTAGACGATCATGTCGTCTAAGTATGCCAGGCAGGTTTCCCAGGTCAGTCCCTTCAGTACAGACTCCATCAAATGAGAGAAAGTGGCAGGGCCGTTGCACAATCCGAAGGGGAGGACATTAAATTCATAAAGGTGTCCTCCACTGGTGGAAAAAGCTGTCTTTTGATGATGCTCTTTCTTGATAGGCACTTGCCAGTATACAGCTTGTAGGTCAAGGGTGGTGAACCACTAGGATCCGTGTAACGAATCTAGGGAGTCGTCGATCCGGGGTAGGTGTGTGGCATCGTTTAATCGTCGAGAGTCGATGCAGAATCTGGTGGATCCGTCTTTTTTCTTCACGGACCATGGGAGAGGACCAAGGGCTGACAGAGGGTGCAGCTATGCCGGCATCCAGCATCACCTGGACCTGCCGGTCTTCCTCCTGATGTTGCAAGGGGTTCTTTCTGCGTGACGGTTGCCGGATGGGGTGTCCGGTGGTATGTATTAGGTGTTCCTCCATGGTGGTTTTGACTTATTTCTGTAGGGGTCTGAGCAAACACATCTGCAAATTCATTGAGTAATTTTTTCATCTGACGTTGTTGTGTATTTATTTTCTTTGGAATGTGGGGCAGGGCAAGAGGTGTGTCAGTGACGGGTTTCTCTGTTAGGGCATGATCAAAGGTTTCAAGGTCCCCAATGATGAGGCCCTTGGGTAGAGTGAGGGGCTCCTCCGAAATATTGCCTATTAAGGCTGCATTCATGGTGGGAGAGAGGATTGCCGGCTGAATTCGGCATCGATCTGATCGTGCCGGATCCATCTGTGGGGTGAATATCATTGGCTGCTCTTGCATATGGCATAATGGTACCCATTGTTGGTGGTGTGGTGGCATGGAGATATGTTTCGTTAGCACGGCTGGGCCCACGATCGTGGGAGGGGCAGGGGGGTCTCTCGGTGTTGTAGAGGTGTGGCAGTAGGGGTAGGTGGCGTAATTGGTATTGGTTTGGAGGCGTTGATGTGTTTGTTTGCTTTTTCTCTCTGGTGGTTCTCTTCTGAGGTAGTCCGGTTGATGGTGTTGGGGCTAGACCGTTTCTTATGAGTTTTGATCCTCCCGATGATCTTGTGAGGGGTCACTGGCGGGGCGAGGATATATTTTGTTAACGTTAATAATCGTCTTCCGCAATCAAGTTGAGCCTGGAGCAGCTGGAGCACGTAATCCCATGTAGCCATCATATTGGGTACATTCGGAATAGAAGACCACGAAGAGGTGGCGACACAAGGCTTCTGGGTGGGGCGTGGTGATGTGCAATGGCTGTGTCTCACCCCGAATAATGAGGGGTGTGTCCCCGGCACTGATTAACCCTTCCAGCCCGGGTGTCCTTTTATAAGGACACCGCGGCAGATGGGCCGGTACCCGGGTCTCCTTTTAACAGACAGTAAGCTTGAAAGCCTATTCAGCTTGGTCTGAATGCTGTGCGTCCGACGCATGTAAACAAAGCCGTTAATTGCGTCACCGCACCTCCGAAAACAAGAAGGAGACATCGGATCAATGTTGTTGTTGTATGATATGACGAAATTAGTGTCTGAAAAGCTCTGATATTGTCAACATCGCGGAAAAATTCGCTCTACGGAAATCGTCATCACAACTGAACCAGTTGACTTAGAGAGCTCTACTCAACGCCAGTCTACAGATTGGAAACCGCACTACGTTTAGGGATGTGTGGGAAATTTCTAGCAGTTAAAATAACAAAGATACGGTAGCCTAGGCCTAGCCGTTTTTCGGCCAGATCGCCCGGATACGACCTCCGTCCTTTTGTAAGGCTGCCCGGGTAGGAAGGGTTAAATTGGTAGTGGCAGCGTTCATCGATCCCATTTTACGGTGATGTTTCTGATAAAATGGGTTAAATAGACAGGGTCTGTCTGCACCTGTGTCTATCAGTAGCCTGACGGAAAAGCCTATGGATTTTGGCCAGGTGGTACACAGGTGGTGGTTTGGTCATGAGAGACTCCCCTGCTGAAGCCATAATGGGCGGGGGATGTTATAAAAATCCTGAATGGGGTTTTCTGCCTCCTCCAGGATTTATTCTTCCTCCTCGGTGATGTGAATGAGGGCAATGTCCTCGGGAGCATACTCTTCTTCTTGGCCTTCCTCCTCCTGTTCACAGGATTCCTCTTCCGCAGCCAATACACGGGGCGGGGGAGTCTTATTTTTGGCCTTGTCCCTGATAAAGAGTAGGGGGCAGGCGGAGTTGCAAGCTCGAAAGTCGAATGTGTAATAGTGACAATGGGGTGATCAGGAGGCTGGGGTAGGAGTGGATACCCCTATGAGGGCCTCTTCCGGCTTGGTTGGAGGGGGGGGGGGGGGGGGGGGTATACCCTTTGTGGTGTACCCTGAGGTGGTTGAGTACTGATGTTCTGGGGGTGGCCCGACAGGTATGACTAGGCGCAGCCCTGTTGTGGTCTAGACCTATATCTGTAGTAAGTTCCCTGTCTTTTATTGGCCCGTGGATGGGTGGGGAACCTCTTTAAGGCGCCCACTGTTGATGTTTTGGGGCGAGCAGCTAGAAGTTTTCGGATGGTAATGATATCTCTGTGATATCCTGCAGGGTCGTGAAAAGTTAAATTATCTTTAACATATGTTGGAAGCACTCATAACAACATATTGAACACTTGCTGCTTCTGTTGGCCAGCAGTCTGAAAGGGATATGCAGATTTGACGTGTTGATGCAGTGCTGCTAGTGTCACATCTATGTCTCCTTCATACTTAATGTCGTTGATTTTCGCTAAGGCCATGACGGAGCTTAATGATGGCTGTATGGCATCAGCTACAATCGTACGGAACTGGTCCCATGTCAATGTTGGGGTTACCTGTCCGCCCACCAAGGAAACGGCTTTTCCCAGGTGGGTTAATAATACTGCGATCTTCTCATGATCACTGTTGTAGGCTAGATAGAGTACTGGCGTAGCCATGTCCAGGTATGTTTCGATATCGTAAGTGTCCCCATCGTAGGGGAGGTGTGGTGGAGTGGCCTTGCCACTGGAATGGTAATCCAATGGACCTGGGTTCGAATCCTGATATGTCAATGGGAAGATATTATTGGGATGGAATTTGTGCTGTAACCTACCTAGTTACAGTGCATTACCACAAATCCCACCGAAACGCCAAATAAATACCCTCATTGTTTCCTGATTAAATAACACTGTATGAATATTTCCATATTCAAAATATGCTATAGGCGAGCAATGCAAAGTGAGTTCATTGCTCAATAGGTGGCGTTCTGAGAGTGAGGGTCTGAGTCTAGGAGATGAGACAGTGAAGCACTGGAGTGAGGCAGCTTCAGAGATGGGGATGCTTCAAGCCATGAGTGAGCAACTAAGCCCCATGCATCCTACGAAGGCAAGGCGGCAGGGGCTGGTTGCAGCAAAAAGTGCTTCACACGTCTCACCCCCTAGACTGGAACGAGATCTCACGGGCTTCACCGTTCAATGTAGAACGGTTGAATGTACAGACTCTCAGCCTATGCCTGAGAGGGAGTAGTTGGAATATAGAAAAAAAAAAAAATAATATGCATGGGGATATGTGAGCAATTTTTCGCCATTGTGACTAGTCTTATATAACGCTTTACTCCTTTTTATGTTTGTGCGGAATGACTTTTCTTCCCGAATCAAGAACCACCGTCTGCCGCCAATGTTATACCAGGGTTTTTACTGGGGTTGACTGGACAATGGTAGGTTCTTACTCGACTGGAGAAACTAAAGTCAGACTACACATGCACAAAAGTCGTAAAGTATAAATATAACTGCGTACATACATGATTTTTTTTTATTAATGATTACTTGATACAACAAGATAAATACAGTTGAGATATGCATCACATTGTTTACATGGAACATAATACACTAATATAACGCCGAGCATGGATCCATGACAAACTTAGAGAAACCACCAGCACTTCTATTCTAACACTGAACACTGATGATCGAGGTGTTTGTTGCCGAGTCCTTTCTTCTGGTTTCCTTCGAGCCTCTTAGGTGGTCCTGCTGTGTTGTCAATGGGGTGGGGTTACAGATGGACTATTTGGCTTGGAGCCTTCAATAGTAGTTCCTTATGTCATGACACAGGTGGGGGTACTATCAGACTACTGCGAGCATGAGTGAGGACATGTCCCGCACTATCGCTGCTCGACTATCCTGACCGTTATAATAGTCGGAAATAAAGTTCTGTTCTGGTAGTCTTGGGTGTGGGGTCTTTAATGAAAAGTCGCTCAAGTTATGACAGAGTAACTATTCATCAGACTAACATGGGGACGAACTGCGACTATGGCCATACTTTCTTTCCCAACTGTCTTTGACAGACATATATGACGCGATCGCGTCATATGGCAGAGTGAACCAAAAACACATATGACGCGATCGCGTCATATGGACTTATTATATTGCTAGAAAATAAGTTTATGACGCAATTGAGCCGGTCTTTTGGCTGGTAAGTTCGATAAGTTAGATGTACATGTGGAAACATCTAGCAACCCCCTAGCGTCCCTGTGAGGGCCCCGCGGTGGTAGAGAGAGTCAGTTTCTTCCCAGCAGCCAGCCTACTAGGTGGGTGTGCGCGGCCCTATAAACCAAGGGGCCTCCATTTTGCCCAGCCTGGCTGGTATTACCGCCCTAATATAACCCAAACGAAGTGCTATATCGTTGGGTTATCGATGGATTATTGTGTTATTCTTATTTAGGGTATAATAACCATGTTAGTGATGTGTTTTGCTAGTCTGGTGTACGTGACCAAGGTGGACTCCACGAGGGGCCATGGTTTCGCTTGTTTGTGGATCACTTTCATACCATATCGAGTCAATTATATTGCTATTTATCACTTGAAGTA
>CM064575.1:31995324-32002746 GCA_032716605.1 Paralithodes platypus
TATATATATATATATATATATATATATATATATATATATAATTCGTGTTTATGTATTTATGTATGTTATGCCCCTCCCCCTCCCACCATATATATATATATATATATATATATTATATATATATAAGATAATATAATATATAATATGTATTTATGTATGTATTGCCCCTCCCACCACATATTATATATATATATATATATATAATATAATTCGTGTTTATGTATTTATATGTATGTTATGAACCCTCCACCTCCCCTCCCTCACCCTCCCCTCCCTCCCCCATTATACCCCCTCCCCCCCTTCCCCCCTATAGGCTAGAATAAAAATTATTATTATGATAGTATCTATTTTTTATATATTATTATTCTACTCCTCCCCTCCCTCCTCCCCCTCTCCCCCTCCCCCTCCCCCTCTTCCCCCTGCCCCTCATATAAATATTACTAGGCTAGTATCTATTTATTATATAGTATTATACTCCTCCCCTCCCTCTCCCCTCCCTCCCCCCTTCCCCCTACCTTCCCCCCTTCCCCCTGCCCCCCATATAATATTACTAGGCTAGTATCTATTTATTATATTATTATTATACTCCTCCCCTCCCTCCCCCTCCCCTCCCCCATATATATATATATATATATATATATATATATATATAACACATTTTTTTTTTATTTTTTTTATTTTTTGGGGGAGAGGGTTATTTATTTATTTATTTTTCTAATTGTATATTGATATAATATATATATATATATATATATATAATATAATTCGTGTTTATGAATTTATCTATGTTATGCCCAATCCCCCATCATACCCCCCCCCCCTCCCTCCCCAATTATACCCCCTCCCCCTCCCTCCCCCATTATACCCCCCTCCATCACCCACACCCATTATACCCCCCTCCCCCTCCCACCACCATTATACCCCCCTCATCCTCCTCCCTCCCCCATTACACCCTCTCCCCCTCTTCCCCATATAGCCTAAATATATATTATTATTAGGCTAGTATCTATTTATTATATATTATTATTCTACTCCTCCCCCTCCCCCTCCCCCTCTTCCCCCTGCCCCTCATATAAATATTACTAGGCTAGTATCTATTTATTATATTATTATTATATCCACTACAGTGGATATAGGCCTCCTGGGGAAACCACTCTAAAAAAATAACGAGTCCAGTGCAGTACCTCTTTGGGTGGCTTGGAAATTTGCACATATTTTCTGGTTTGACACCATATATATATATATATATATATATATATATATAGATATAATATATATATATATAATATATATAAATATATCCACACACATACATTACCATTACCATTTACCATTCTTTATTTTGTTTGATACCTTGTATATATATATATATATATATATATATATATATATAATTATATATATATATATATACATTACTTTATTTTATTTACGTGTACAATAGAATTATTTCTGAATTTATTACCTGAAGATAACCTGGCTTTCTTATTTTGTTTTTTCAGTGTCAACCCAGGAGCCATTTCCCTTCTCGTTGGAAAGGGTTGTGGCCCTACCAGGTAAGTAAAATTGACAAGCTTCATGAATGACATGTCTTCTATGAACATTATACAATTATTGGCAACACAAATTATATAAAAGTGTTGTATATTGTGGCAAAGATATACAACTGTATAAACATTCTCATATATTTTCATAACAATAACAATGCATGGAAACAATTGCGCATAGCTCACGAACCAATTACGCTATATTATTTTTGTTTTCACCATTGGAAAGAGCACAATTTTCCGATTCCGGTGATATATACAGTTATATGCGTAACCGACCAAATAACGCAACCACGAGGTGGGGAACAGCTCGGAACCCGGCTAGCATCGCCGGAACAGAGACGGGTGAAGCGTAAATATTCGCATTTTGGCTCTTCATTTCAAATATTCATAGCGCAAAAAGTATTTGTCCTAGGAACTTCTAGTTTGTTTTATACTCATCAGCATTATTTGCCGTATTCATACAGCCTAAATTTAAAACCATACACTTCGTAGCAACGAAATAAATCGAAAATGTTATAAACCATATCAATCAAAATATATATATATTTTTTTTTCGGTCACTGCATGGAAACAATTGCGCATAGCTCGCGAACCAATTAGGCCCTACGCTATATTATTTTGGTTTTCACCATTGGAAAGAGCACAATTTTCCGATTCCGGTGATATATACAGTTATATACGTATCCGAGCAAATAACGCAACCACGAGGTGGGGAACAGCTCGGAACCCGGCTAGCATCGCCGGAACAGAGATGGGTGAAGCGTAAATATTCGCATTTTGGCTCTTCATTTCAAATATTCATAGCGCAAAAAGTATTTGTCCTAGGCACTTCTAGTTTGTTTTATACTCATCAGCATTATTTGCCGTATTCATACAGCCTAAATTTAAAACCATACACTTCGTAGCAACGAAATAAATCGAAAATGTTATAAACCATATAAATCAAAATCCTTTTTTTTTTCGGTCACTGCTTGAGAACTATTGAAGATAAACAATTTCTGTTTTCAGATTTGGAAAGAGGAGAAAAAATACTATTATTTGAGCAAAACAAAATATATAGTCATCACTCACAATTTAGAGCTAGGACGGTGTGAAGACAATTGCATGGGAAATAATTGTATTCCGGACTCATTTACACTTTCATATTTCGATTTATTTACATTTTTGTTTGTTTTATCATGTACTATAAATATTCCTCTTTCCATTGATATATGATACATCACAATAAACAGCATTCTGGTGGATGGAAATCGCGAAAAATGTAAGGCTTCGACAACACTCATGAGCCAAATTCAAGACCCAAAATACTTGTCAAGTGCCTCCTCGGACTTACTGGAACATAATATGTCTGAGGGAGTTAAGAGTGTTCAAAGAACCCTGATGTATGGATTTTTAGGCCTTTTTAGAAGCATATGCCCTCGACCATGGTTTGGCACATAAAATTTAAGGACTTTATATGCAGAGTGTCATTTAAGTGACATTGTCTCGCAAAGCCCTAACTATTGTAGCGATTTTGCCATGGCAAAGACTTATCCAAGAGTGTTGAATTGATATTGAAGGGCTTTGGGGACTACAAGCCTAGAAAAGCAGGCTCGCTGGTGTAGTGACTAGCGTCTTGGACTTCCACCCAGAAGGTCGCAGGATTGCGCCCACGCTCGTCACATTAAAGATTTTTCACAAGCACTGAATCGTTATCCCTCATGAGCAAGGGGATGGGGTAGTAGTACAGGACCCCATTGGAAATATGCCTAATCGGCCTTATTGGGCTATTCTTAGCTGGCTTAGCATGCGCTAGCTTTAAGAACTATTATTATTATTATTATTATTATTATTAGGGGTTCGTCCCCTATGATGTGGAATTTTAAGTGGAATTCGAGGTTTTTTCAAGATTGCCGGAAAAAAACCCACGTGCAAAAGCAAAACCTTCTCTATAAAATTTGCGGAGCATTAGTAGGGAGTGCGTATGCCAAAGCCCAGTCGTTTCCTGTGAGTGGGAGAGACGGTATTTAGGCGTCAAGTTTTTCGGGAAATCGACTCCCACGGACCTGTTTGGCTGCCATGCCGGATGTTTAGCATATCAAAAGTTGCCCAATACAAAAACGCACCTCTTGTGAAAGTTTGATCCCGATCCAAAAAGCGGTTCTGGAGTTATTGCGTCGAAACCGGCGCGTAAGAAGAATTTGGATGAAATCCCAGGTTTAATGATTACAATAGGGGTTCCCCTATTGGTAAAGCCACCCTCAATCCGCCGGCCGGTAACAAAACAATTTACCCAACGCCTGGCCGTGGGATACAATAATGGGTTGAAGGGGCTTTATCCCCATATGACTTATTGTCATCATCATATATATCACCAGCAGGGGCAAATAACCACAGTCAAATTAGACGCGAATGTAACTGCGAGCGTGCGACTACGTAAATAAAGGGGACGATAGACCCGCTAACACAACTCTTAACGCATTTTTTCCTAATGTATTAGATTTTTTTATATTTATGACCTCAACAGTTGAAAGATGAAAATTTTATGGTTTATTTTAGGCTATACAAAAACATTTGCTTTGTAACTAAGATACTCATATTTATGCTTATAATTGCAGTACGAGTGGGTTTTTCTTTTTATATGTAGGCCTAGGCTAAACAAATGTTAGTTTTTGTTTTATAGGCTAAACTAGGCTGAATTTATGCTAATAAATATTAATTGGAGGGAGCAAATCTGTCAAGGAATAGCCTAGATGTGGAAATTTACAGCCAATTTGCTCTAGCCCTTTTTGAGATACAGAGGTTAGAGATCGTTGGATACAATAATATGTTGAGGGGTTCAATCGCCCCCCATGACATATTGTCATCATCATATATATTGCCAGCAGGCGGCAAATAGCCTAGGCCTAGCCTAACTACAACAAAAATCGCCGTCAAAATAGACGCGAACTTACATTAACTACGGCGATCGACCATTGCCCGCACCGGCCGTCCCCCGGTTATTGTTGAGGTCCTGAGGAACCGTATGACTTTGACGAGCTCTTCCCTCCGCAGTCTCCGCATCCCATGTATCGTCGTACGGTACCTCTTCCCCTCCACATCCTACATCTGGTCGTCCTACATATGCCTCCTAAGCCTCGCCTCGTCCCGTCACTGAGCATGTGGATGGGCGTCCCATTCTGGCTTCAAAGATGGATTCCTTCCGACAGCTCCTACTGGATTGTCTGGGGTTGGTTGATAAGGGCACCTCGCTTCAAGACATTGCTCTGGCCCTAGTACCGTGGTTTGTAGGTCTCTGGTTCACCACCTGATGACCTGCTATTGGGTTGTTGCCTTTACAGTGTTACGGTTCTACGAATGACCTAGAGTGAAAGTGACACGGTGGTGAATTTTAAACTTAACTATTAACTAATTTAATTGTGACATAGGATCTCCGCGACTACGGTAGGGCTGGAGTGGGCGACTATTCGCCTGAGGTTGCCCCAAGACAAGACAAGGCAAAATTCTAGTGCTGGTTTTACTCAGATTTTGTGAGTTTTAATTTAGCCTAGCCTAGGTCTAAGAGTTCAGAAAATTTGCAAAATGCACCCCATACTAGCCTACCCATAGCCTAATAGGCCTAGTGATTCTTTTTTGGCAGACCACCCACAAATTTTCATATAGCCTAGGCCTAGGCTAGCCTAAGTTCTGGAATGCATGTTGGAATAGCCTTCCTATAAACTGTAGGCTAGGCTACTTCCTTTTAATTTAAGTTTGATTCTTTGGAAAAATCTATTAGGCCTAGACCAGGGCAGGAAAGTAACATTTAAAATGACGTGTAAAAAGTCGCCCATAAACGGCGGGCCGCTATGTTATTGTAATTTGGGAGCTTATTTCGTCTGTTGATTGACTTTGTCCTTAATTGGGGATCCTATGAATTAGCACAGATGATGATGACTTACCGTACATCATAATACGTGACGGGCCGACGTGGGGGGGCAGAGCCGCAGAGACCCCCTCAACATATTTGGTGTCCCACAGTAACTTTTAATGGGATGGATGTAGTTACCGGGTGTACGGTCATCATGTTTACATAGGGCGATCATTGCGGTTAACTTCGCGTCTATTTTGACGGCGATTTTTTTTCGGCATATTTCATTTTATTCACTTCCTTTTATATTTAGACTATAATCGAGCTTTGGCACGACAATAACCCTAACCTAGTCTTTCTTAAAGATTCTTCTAATCTTCCAGTAGCCTATAGCCTAATTTAGGTAATTTTTGAAGGCACACAATTAAATGGTTGGTATTTTAAACGACACTACTGCAGCATTATGAGAAACAATTTATTTGAGATAATAGGCAACAATAGATTCGCCATATTTTTCTCCATAGGCTATAGTCCGCATGGAGGATTTTCGTTATCGACAAATTGAAAAAATTCCCACTTCACAGACAAAATAGACAAATACACCAAAAATCGGGGTGTGGGGGCAGCAGCCCCCACCCATAATAGCCTACTATAATAGGTTAGGTAAGGTTGTTAGTTTAGGCTAGGCTAATGTCCTTTCAAAGGGGTATAGGCCTAGTAAACACTAGGATAGCCTATACCTGGTCAAGGGTAAGTCCTGCTGTAGTCAACTTGAATGCTACCTTAAATTGTAATATTAGACTAGGCATAGCCTATAGAAAAAATAGCCTAGCCTACTTATTTATTGTAGCCTACAATATAGGCCTCGCCGGGTAGAATGTAGAGTTCGGGCGTACCGCCACCATTGTTTACACTGCACAGAGCGGCGACGGAAGCTTGCCATCATGTTCCCGTCTATTTTGACTGCCATTGGATACAATAATATGTTGAGGGGAGGGCTTTGCGGCAATTTTGTTGGTTGTTTGCCCCCTACTGGCAATATAAATGATGATGACAACACGTCATGGGGGCAAAGCCCCCCCTCAACATATTATTGCATCCAATGGCATTCAAAATAGACGGGAACATTATCGCAAGTGTCCGACGCCGATACCGCCGCCGTCATGTTTACATATGTCGATCACCATGGTTAAAGGCTGGTTCACACATAGCCGAGTCGGTGCGCGAGTCCAACACGAGTCACACTCGTCGATTATCGCCGTCGCTGGAGGCTGAGTCGGCCGTGAGTAGCAATTGCACCCGAGTCAAGGAGAGTGTAACACGAGTTAACTCGAGTCAATACGAGTCAACACGTGTTCATGCAAGAGTCTGTACGAGTAACTGAGAGTCAAAACGAGTGTAACACGAACCCAACACGAGTGTCAAAAATTTGAAAAATAATGGCCACATTCCAGGGCACGTAAACAAAGAGTATGGACGAGCCAACGCGATTGTTACACGGATCAACACAATTTTTATACGGATCAACACGAAAGACAACGCGTTGACTCTCGTTGGATCTCTGTTGCACACGTGTTGACTCGTGTTACATCCGTGTAAACTCTCGTTGATTCTTCCTACATTTTTGAAATAACGGTATTTCAAATGACACTTGCTTTTTCGTGTTACACTCGTGTTTTTTTCTCAGTGGATCGTGTTTACTCTTGTTTACTCGTGTTTTCACTTGTGTTTGAATCGTGTAAACTCTGGCATCATGGGGGCACCAAATTTTGGCACTCACATTCGTGCTTTCTACTCTTGTTGATACGTGTTGCATGTGTGTTACATACGTGTTGTTGCATGTAGACACGTGTTGCTTCGTCAACGTCGAAATGATGACGAAAAGCGACGAATCACCAAAGAGTGTTACACGTTTTTACACGAGTCAACACGAGTTAACACGAATAACGAAGAGTTATTCAGAGTCAAACACGAGTTAACACGTATGTACACGAGTCTACACGTATTTAGGCCACACTCATGGGTACTCGCCACGGGACCCAA
>CM064575.1:32002846-32077174 GCA_032716605.1 Paralithodes platypus
AAGGAATTATGTTAGCCACTTTCCATAATCTTGGGAGCTTACCTTCTCGCAGTGATTTACTGAAGATCAGCCATAGTGGATGGCTCAATTCTGCAGCACATTCATGTAATACCGAGCAAGAGATGTTGTCTGGGCTCATCGTTTTTGTCCAAACTATTTATCTTTGCTTGAATGTCCTCCTTGGTGACCAGTATGTTATCCATCCTTAATTGCTCTCCAGCTCCTGCGGGTTCCTTACAAATTCGGTTTTGTTTACAAATACTGATTGAAACTTTGTGTTTAGTACCTCACTCATCTCCTCCTCTTTGTCATAATTAACATCATCAACCACTAATTGTTGTATCTTATCCTTGACTTTCATTTTCCCTCTTACATAGTTATAAAACAGACGTGGGTCACTGTCGCATTTCTCTATAATATTCTTTTCAACGTTTTCTTCCTCCTCTCTCCTGACTTTTGTGTAAACATTTCTTGTTTGTTTGTATCGATGGTACGATTGTTCTGTTTTCTGTTTTCTATATCTTTTCCATAGAAGGTCTCTTTCTTCTTTTACCGTTCTACATCTCTTGTTAAACCACTGGGGTTTTTTCTGTTTAATTCCCGTTTTCCACTTTGGAATACATTTTGTCACTCCGTCGTTAACCCCCTCAGACTCATATGACGCTATTGCGTCATATGGAACTGATGCCAAAAAACTCATATGACGCTAGAGCGTCATATGAACTTATCTTCAGAGCTCTCTAATAAGTTTATGACGCGATTGAGCGTCATATGAGCTCAGTAAGTTAGGTAAGTTAGATGAAAATCTGTTGATTGGTGGCAACCCCAAGTTTCTCCGACTTCTAACGGTCCCGCAGTGTGGTTTGGCAGTTGTGGGGTACAGTGGCAATAATACCGTGTCTCCCGCCTCCTCGCCAGTAAGTTAACTATTTCTGTTTGAGGGGGTTAATAATCTCACAAAATTGTTCATATTGTCGGTCTATGTCTTGGTCATGAAGCTCATGGTCCCAATTAGTTTCTTGAAATAATTCCCTCATCATACTATAGTTTTTTTTTCCAAAATTGAACCTCTCTTCCTTGTGAACTTCCTTTTCTTCATCAATATCATAGTGAATAATAAAGTCAAATCTTAATAAGACGTGATCAGTTTTCCCCAAGGGGGGCAAATATTCTATTGATGTTACCTCTTCTTTAGTCCTAGTAAAGATTAAATCCAAGATTGATGGTTCATCCTGTCCTCTCATTCTCGTAGGTTCATTTACATGTTGATGCATAAAGAAATCCATCATTAAATCTAGCAACCTATGACTCCAACTATGTTCATTTGATCTTGCATCGAGTTCCACCCAGTCAATATTACCACTATTAAAATCCCCCGTTAGAATTACTCTATTTTGCTTGTCCTCCGCTTCCTGTAGCAATCTACGCAGATCACATATGGTAGCATTAATTTTGTCTTCATACTCAGTACTGCTCCATGCATATCCAAAATTGTTTGGGATGTCAAAGGGGGAAAGATGGACGGGGACCTAAACAGTCGCCTGGACACATTACGGCAGGTAAACCGTGGGAATAGTTATCTGTAGACATTATGGGACCCCTACCCAGACAGACGAACAAAAGGTACATTTTAACCTGTGTCGACGTCTTTTCAAAATATACGGTTGCTTGTGCCATTCCGGACAAGAAAGCTGAAACCGTGGCTAGGGTTATCTTGGAAAAGGTAATTTTTGTATATGGCACACCTGGATGCATTCTGAGTGATAGGGGAAAAGAATTTAGTAACGAAATCTGGCAACACTTGGGAGATACCTTGGGTTACCCAATTTAACACACCTCCCCGTATTATCCCCAGGAGAACGGTGTATGTGAAAGGAGCCATAGGGTGCTAGCGAATTGTGTACGGGCTTTTCTGAGCTCAAAGGGGTTCCGAGGTTGGCCAGAACTTCTGCCAGAGATTGTCTGGAGGATAAATACCACTGTTTGTAGAACTACTGGGTATTCCCCCTACGAGATTATTTTTGGAATCACTCTGAAACTGCTTCAGGAACGACTACTACCTTACCCCGTTCATTCCACCAAATACTTCCAACCAGAACATTATCTGAGGAAGCAAGGGGAGCGACGGCAACAAGTTCATAACCATGTTACACAGCAACAGTCCAAGAAACTTACCCTAGATAATCAATATTACTGGGGGGAATATATTCTGGTAAAGAGACATGATCCCACCCGAGCTGGTAAGCTGGAGGAGAAATACGAGGGTCCCTTCCGGGTTGTGGAGATAAACGGGCCATACCAAGTGTTGTACTTGCATCATGGAGGCATTGTGTCGGCTACCCATATCCGTCATATCAAACGGTATGAGGGTATTTTACCGCCAGAACTGAGCGAGTGGAGTAGTGCGGAAGAAAGTGAGGAGGAGTTAGAAATTGGGGCAGATAACCCTAATACACCCTCAGCTCTGAAGGTCACAATATGAGAAGGAATTATACTGAGGACTCTCCGTTCTGGAGGTCTTTCAATCGCAAGCCAAACGAGTCTTTCTGGGTCCGGGCAAGAGGAGGATGGGGGAGACGAGGACACTACGACAAGTGGGGAGAGAGATTATTGTGAACGTACCAATGATGATAAGTCTACGGCCCCCGAAAGCGAAGTTTCAGACTCCCCGAGAGATTTCAATAAGCCCTTAAGTAGTGAGGAAGAGTGTTTCCGAGCAGAAGTAAGGGAAAAAGATGTATTTCCTGAGGATAAAAACCCACTTGGTTCTCCTTCAACTAAATTGAAGGAGTCACATGAGAACCGAACGACTAACTTCCCAGGTAAGAGTCCAGCAAGTTATCTAAGCCAATGGGCCCCGCAGACAATATTACACTCAGTGGTAGAATTAGCCGTCCACCAATCAGGTATCCGGACGAGGGTATAAATAGGTGAGGCGTGTGCCTGCCAGTTGAAAGGCACCATGCCTATCCCAACTGACCCTGGTCGATGGAAAGGGACAGAGAGTGCAAACTACCCGAGCATTCAAGCAACTCCTCAGTCAACCAGGGCAAGTCCTATTGGCTAAAACTACGGTTGGGAATCAAAATCCAGCACTACAGTTACACAGATGTATTTGTGAACATAGTGGACTGGTGGATTGGCAGAGTGATGGTAGGGATTTCAAAGGAACGGTATTACGGCGATCAGGAGCTCGCCTTAATTTAGTAGGGAGTGATAAGGTAAAGAGGCCACCAGCCAATCAACGCGCTCCCTTTAACCTTCCTTTTAAACCAGCTGAGTTTGACATTCCGGGCTCGCCAAGTAAACATGCCACGCCTTCCCGGCCAACCAATCAGAAGCCTCCGTTTTCGGAGCTGACTGCTACGTGTACCGCCTCACATTTAAACTCGCTCTCGCTCTCTTCACAGGCCGTTTCCTCTGGTTGCAATGGATCTAATGCATCAGTGCCAGCCCTATACTCCCGTAAGCCACTAAAAGACATTCACAACCAGCTTCCAGGAACGTATTATGGAGAGAGAAGAGTGGAGGCGAAGGAAAGGAATATTCAAGTTGCGCTGCCAGAACGTCGCGCGGCCGAGCAGGCGGCTCAGCCAATCACAGCGCCAGAAAGCGGGAGGCGGGACTATATCAAGGGGGTGGGGGAGGCTGCCGGGGTCATTCACCTCTCGGACTCCGCTGGGCTAACTTCTTGCAACCCCCATTCTCTCTCTTGCTTGGGCACTCAGGGAACCTCGGATCCACTTATTCCAGCCTCCCAGCCCTCATCACTTGTTCCAGTAAAGTCCACCTCGGGCCTAGCATCGCTCTCCCCTACTAGGCGGATACACCTTCAGTATCAAGCCGCCTGTCGTCACATCGCTGGCTTGCATACCTACAACCAAGCAGTTCAAGAGGGACGACAGATAGTAGATGGGAGCGAAGATTTCCAGTTGACCTATTGGCCATCTTGGAGGTGGTGAAAGAAAGAGAGAAAATGCTTGACTAACCCAGTGGTTCCATAAATAATAATTGACGTGTTCTTATAGGACAAACTAAAGAGAAAGATACTAGAATGATGTACATAAATAAAATGATGATGTGTTAATAGGATAATAGTTATTCTTGTTATTCCATGCTGATTAGCTATCGATAGTATAGGATCTGGTAGGACAGCAAATAGATATTAAAATTAAAGTAAGAGGGGATAATTCCTAAATAGATAAGCAACTATAAGGCTCAGGGGAAATAAAGAATAGTTGCAATTAGATCAGATTTAG
The DNA here is from genome assembly GCA_032716605.1 of Paralithodes platypus. Taxonomy (NCBI): domain Eukaryota; kingdom Metazoa; phylum Arthropoda; class Malacostraca; order Decapoda; family Lithodidae; genus Paralithodes; species Paralithodes platypus. Next base: position 32,007,106 of record CM064575.1, read on the forward strand.
TTTGATAAATAGGTAGGGAGGACACTAGTCCGTATGATCTACGAAATATTTTGTTATAAAGGAAACATTATCAATTATATTGGTAAGCGTTACCAGCATTAAGTCCAGGATATGTAATCATGGAATCTATGTAGAGGATTAAAGCGGTGAATCTTGTTCTTGTAGGGGTTTTGAGGTACTGATCATATTAAGCCATTTACTGAGTTTTATTATTGAATAGGTGGTATATAGTGAGTTCACTGCTCAATAGGTGGCGTTCTGAGAGTGATGGTCTGAGTCTGGAGGGTGAGACGGTGAAGCACTTGAACGAAGCAACCAGCCGCTTCAGAGATGGAGCTGCTTCGAGCCATGATGGATGCTTCACATGTCTCACTCCCCAGACTGAAACAAGACCTCACGGGCTTCACCGTGTTGAGCGGTGGAATGTACAGGCTCTCAGCCTATGCCCGAGAGGGAGTAGTTGGAATATAGAAGAAAAAAAAATGTGACATATGACTTATTGGTAATAGGGTTAAGAGAACATATAATCTAAGAGTGTAATAGATAGGGCAATCGAGGTCAAGTGTAGTAACGCTACTGGTCTTTTGAGTAAATATATTGTATAGGGTTAAGAGAATATATAATCTAAAAGTGTCAGAGGTAGAAACGCCCTGGTCTCTGAGTAGACACGGTAGGGCCCGGTAAAGTTCCCTTATTTTGGAGTTTAGTTAATAATACATTTCTTGTTCTATATAGGGAAATAAAGGTCAGATTTATTAATGCCCTGGTCTCTGAAGTAGACACAGCAGGGCCCGGTAAAACTAGATTATTTTAGAGACTAGTAACGTGACTTTGGATCGAAGTCGAAGTGAGTCAATACCTGAATAGCGGGAATCCAAATATTGTAACTGGAGCTCTAGAGTTCCAACGTACAGCCTATGGTGGGTCGACGAAATATTCAATCTGTGTCTTGAACTCATTTCGGCCCGAACAGAGAACTAGTTAGTAGTAAGTTTTGATAAATAAAGTATACGAACTTCTAAATGACTGTCGAATTATTCCCCACCGTAGTAGTATATTTGGAATAAGAAAATAAGTACTACAATATACAGTATAATATGTACTGTATATATACAGTATATTATTATTATTAGTTATGTTTTATTTGTTTTTCAAGCAGATGGTTGAAATTGGAAAACAAGCATTATGAAGTTGATAAAAGTATATTTTCATGCTTAAAGAATTCCCAAGGTATGATTTAGTCCCTATCACCAGGACACACATTACTGTTCTGACTCCTACAACTGCTACATGAACCTCTACAATGTATATACAATAGGTAAAAGATTAATAACAAGAATCAATTCAACCCGGGCTAGCTTCGAACTTTGGGTAGCATATAATTTAAGATATACACTTCAAGATAATAATCATGCTTCCATAACAGCATAAGCGAACACACGATATGTGAACAATAGATACAGTGTTAGGGGGTTAGTACTTGGTTTTCGGTCAATATATATATTTATCTATATATTTTTTAGTTTCCTTGTTAGACCTCCATAAAGTTTAAAACAAATAAACAAATAAAAATGGACCCCCTTTTCAAAATAAATTCTTAAATTTTTCAGTAGAAAAAATATCCCGGACAAAGGCCGGTTCCTTCTATAATTAGAGGCTCGAAATCGCCCGCCAGGAAAAAATTGACATCTAAAGGGCACGAAAAGTCTTAATATTGACACAAACAATGAGGCGAAATAACTCAAAATTGCCAAATTAACGGAACGAACGACTTAAAACCTCAAACCTAATATGCTAAACATGAAGGAGAAGGGGGTCCATAAAAAGCGAGTACTATCCCCTTAATGAGATCAATCGATTTGTTTCATGATGTACTCGAATCCTTAAGTCCATGATTTATGTCCTAGACTGTACTCTCTGGGACAATAAACCTGCCCTTTAATCGTCGCAGCAATCTGTAATTGAATCCAATATTCTCATTATTATTTCGTCTAATATTTGCATTTGTTAGGATTATTTATCTACTCGATTTACAGGTATCTCATTCTCTATCTGTCTATGTAATTATATATGTTTGTTTATCTAAAATATCTTCTAATTATATTTGTTTGTTTTCCAGATGTGAGAGACCTAAAGGAAGGAGGTGATAAGCCCCCCCCCCCCCCCCCCCCCCCCCCCCCACCCCCACACACACACACACACACACTGCCAATGGTAATTACCCAAAGGTAATTTTTAACTTTGTGGGATAATTGTTCAGTGACCGGACAAGTCAACCAGTAGATAATTTCAACCAGTAAATCTCAACCAGGGCCAATTCAACCAATACTGTTAGGTTAGGTTAGGGTAAGTTAGGGTTAAGTTAAGTTCGGTTAGGTTAGGTCAAGTTAGGTTAGAACTTCAATTTGACACCTATTTAGTTGGCCCTATTATGGTGATTACAAATTACAGTTGATTACAGTTATCAACAGTTGAAGCTATGTTGATCAATCATTGAAGACAAAGTTGAGCTATATGTGACGGAATATCTGGTATATATTATATTGTAAGAAATTGTTTTACCCGATATTTTTAAATACAGGTAATCGATAATAGATGTCAGAGAAAAGCCTCTGTACCTTATATAGAGATTAATTGAACTTTAGTAGGACATTTTCTGCATGATTTTGATATTTCTGAATTGGACGGAAAAACTTTACTGAAGGCGAGTTTCCCCCTAATGACTTTTATTTAAGTACAGAAACAAATTATGTCTAATTGAAGATATAAAACGCACCTAATTATGATATTTCCGAGTTCGTATTATTCTGCTTGTGTATGTATGTGTGTGTGTGTGAGTGGGTGTTGTGTGTGAGTGAATGAGTGTGTGTGTGGGTGATGTGTGTGAGTGAGTGAGTGAGTGAATGAGTGTGTGAGTGAGTGAATGATTGTGTGCGCGTGTGTGTGGCCACGTATTTGGGACGTGCGTGCGTGTTTGACAGAGAGCGAGAGTTTAATTAAAAGAGGGAATGAATCAAATTATAAATTAATGCAACAACAAAAAAGAACAATGACACAAGTACCACCCATGATTAAACCCTTACCCTCAGCTCTGATGAACGTAATATCAACGTTTGCCTTCCACAATAGATGAACGTTGTGTATAGTCCTAACTGATGAACTTAATATCAACGTTTGTCTTCCACAACAATAGACAAACGTTAAGTATAGTCCTAACTGATGAACATAATATCAACGTTTGTCTTTCATAACAATAGACGAACGTTAAGTATAGTCCTAACTGATGAACGTAATATCAACGTTGAAATGACGGGGTTGCTACAGCCAAATGCAAAAGCCAGTTGCAGAATTGCCAGCCTGCAACTGGATCCACAAGCTAAACCAACAACACGGAAACAGAGGAGGGACAAGAAAATGAAGGAGCCACCCCTGCCGCCCAGAGCTTTTCATGTTCTATGGGACCAAGCAGCATTTAAGAGCATGGAAAATTGTCCCAGCCAACCACAGCCCTGGTTTCAAACCACACCAGCCAATCACAGGACAGCATCCCCTCCAGTTCCGGATCTGCAATATGATGAAGGAATGTTTATGCAAGTTAATTAAACACCAGCGACCGGAAGCTTACAGGTACAAATGGACCTGAGCAAGAGTACCAGTTATGACGGTTGTGACGTTAACCACTCCGTTAGAACCGCATGGCTTGTCCTACAGTGACTCGCTAGGATCGCCAGGGCAGTGGATGGGGCTACAGTTTATGTATTAGAGTGTGCTTTATTTCATATGAAAGCTCGTGTCATGGGCAGTCCAGAAAGGCTCTTTGTTTTCGCCCATGTCAAGGCTTTATATATTTAATTGTAAATTATATATTTTATCATTAACTAGTAATGATAGGATCTGGGAGGGAGTAGAACAGAGTGAGAGGGGGCGCGCAGTGTTTTTTGTCCCGCTCGATGACGTCACGGCTGGCTGCCTGGCGGGGGTTGGTGGAGAGAGGCCCTTACCATGCTGTAAGCTTTGCTAGTGGTTAGATGACTTGTAACCGCTGTTTTCCCACGCGGCTCGAGCTAGTGCGAGTATATATACAGTTCCTCACCACTCTCTCCCTCAGATCTGGTTTCTAGAACGCACTCATCTTTTTCCCTTGCTACCTGTCACCTGCTCTGCACCTGAGAATCTTTTCCTCTGCCTATCTCTCTCATTTTCCATATCTTTCACCACCTTTTTATTAATATTATACCCCCTCTGGTTAACTCTGCAAAATCAGCTTCATGCTGGCCAGTTGTATTGTGCGTTAAGGTCTGATATAACCTATGTATGTTTAGTTGTTAAGATAAGTGGATCACGAAGCATTGGTTGGCTTTCATATTACTGCTTCCTTTAATTATTAGTGTTCTGCTGGATTAGATAATGCTAGACTGGGAGTCTGATATTATAAGGTATTGTTTCCTATGAGTGCTGGCTTTAGTTAAAAGCGGCACGACATACCTGAGAACTGGAGTTGATTGAGTAAATTCTAGTCTGTGTGCCATTGAGAATAGAGCATGCACGAATGAGGGCTTTTTGCCTATACCATTCTGCACTGTTCTAGTCTCGTTTGTTTGTCTTTGAGGTACGCCAGGAGAACGCTTAATACTTCGGTATTAAGGTTTCTCAAGAGAGCTACCCTTCCCTATAACGTAATATTTGACGCACAGACTTGAGATTTGCACTAGGCTATGCGGCATGCCATGCGCACCAGTATCTCGTATCATTGACTCTAGCTAGACTTTATCAATCATAGTAGACATTAAGTATATTAACCTAATTACTCTTTTTATGCATACCCGTTTATGATTACACAAGCATTTCGCAGCCTAGTTTGATGTATTGAGACACAAACGACTTAGGCTCTTTTTGTTGATAGGAATACTGCATTGTCGTGGCGATTATTATTATTGTTGTTGTGTTTAGGATATTCTTGGCTCCGACGGCATTATATATATTCTGCCTTTTTGTGTGCATAGCCTGCACGAGCATTGTTCCGCTGCCTGCCTTTTTGGGTTCCATTTCCGATATGAGCATCTTTATAGCATCTAACATTTAAAGAAGATTCCTTGTTAGTGTTGAAGGACTTTAGTGCACTTTCTTTCATGCAGGAGTGCCTGACATTTATTGATTAAAGTAACGTAAGCTGTAACTTCTCTTACCACCTTACTTTGCATACCATAACCAAGCACCTTCGGTTATAGGTAGTAATAGGCTGTTTTCACATAACATTAAGCCTAGAGTAGACACACATTTATTGAGAGTTTGATAGCCTATTATTGCATATAGAACTCTGTAGAGTATTCGTGTTCTTTGTTCACTGGGAATATACATCAGAGGTTGGAGCTAGCGCTTTCCGTTGTAACATTTATGCCATTACTAGTCCAATGAATAAGAGCCCTGATATATTTGAACCCCAGTCGTAACACGGTCCTGTAGATGTAATAACCTACAGGGAAGAAGCACAAATAGGCGAGCAATATCCAAATCTGTCTAAGAGTCTGGAGCATGATGTAATCCTTCTAAGTAAGATTTCTCCAAGAATAGGTTAAATAAATGCCATGTATGATGTAAATGTGTTACCTAATATATAAGTAAACCTATAATTATTAACCAGTTATATACGATAAGTATTAAACCTCACAACTCAATCACAACGAATTCACAATACCACTATTGCCGCGAGACTGTATAAAAGAGTCCAGAATTAAGTCAGATATTGCCTCAAAGATTTGGTGGAAAAGTATACAAAAATCCACTGCGGTACTGTACTCAACCTGAAAAGGAGAGGACAGCTAACCACAGCAGAAGCTTTCCCCAAACCTGCCCCCTGCCGGAGAGAGTGCTAGACCTGTGGTGCCCTCTGAAGTCTGGAACCTGAAGTCCTGCTCGAGTGACGCCCTACCCCCCTGAAGAGCTGCTCCACAAACCTACGATCTACGTCGGCCAGCCTTGCTATCTCTCTACCCTCCAAAATTACCCTAAGTGTCTCTGTATATCTTACATTGTGATTATTGTTGTCAAGGTATAGGTTAAAATATGTGAATTGTGTAAGCGTGAAATTATATTTAGATCTGTGCCCAAGATCTTTAATTGCGTATGTGTTAATCCTTCTGAAACTGATATTAACTCTTAACTAGATCATTGTTCAAGATCCTATATTCAGCTTGTTTAAATATCCTATAGAACGTCCTACGCATACATTATATACTCGTGTTAAATAATTAATCTCGCCACGCACTCACAGATTTTCCTAGTATATGTATTCTGTTATGTATGTTACAAGTTGAGGTCGAAGTGTATTTCGTGTTTTGATTCCCCTTCTTAATTCATAACTTATTACCTAAAACCTACGCTCAATTTCATAATTAATTTATCTCAGTATCCGTTGTGAAGTTTTATCATTCACTGAATATATATACTTCCCAAGCCCCATATTTACGTTCAATTACTTATCCGTTTTTGTAATTATTTTATGAACTAGTATTACCGTTCATTTGATTACTGATGTAGATAATTCTGATAATTACTGTCTAGAAATTCTAGCATTGCATAGAGTCTATTATCTAGTTTTTCCATCATCTCGAATATACCGTTTATGAAGGTGAATTCTTATTAAGACTCTGTTAACTGGTTCAGACATCTTGTTAGTACCCTTCTGAGTATTTCCGCAGTACAACTTCGTCTTGTGCGTCACTTTTCGCATAATTAATATTGTATGAATTATCATTTGCACAATTATCATTATAAGCATTTCTAGGACATCTGTTAACCTGTTAAATCTGTTACACAAACTAGATTTGTATTTCTCAACCCTGCAGTAGAACGCATGACCTGACACGCTAGCTGATTAAAGGTCGCATTAACTTGAGAGCGTGTGCCTAGCTCAAGCGCGCGTGCTCCATTTGTACATCTTGCTCCCACTGCCTGTGTATTTATTTTATTTCTCAATTAATTCATCTTCCCTTATATCGAGATCGTACAATTATCTTTATTGTTGTTTCATTCACGTAAGACACTCGACCCGCATCATTATTATTACTAAGGGTTGATACTATAGGTCACATGTTTATTTAATTGCATATTTCCTGCTTTGTTTATGACCACCACTGAAGTATAATTATTGATCTCACTTTGGTCTATTCTACTTATATATATTCGCTTCGTTGCCTTATAATTATCATAATTATTAAGGTAATGCAACACCCTGAATTTCTCCTATGAACCAAAGCCAATAAGTAAAGATACCATTTCTATGCCTTTGAATAAACTTGTGTAGATAATTCACATGTGGGTTGTTACTGAGTTCTGTAGTACCTAGTTGAATACTTATTTGTGATATTAAGAACGTGTTCGGGAAGTCCCTGTTGGGATTATTTACGATCTATAAGTACAGATCTGGATTTTAGTAAAGACTATATCACGAGCTTTAACTATTATAACCCGACAAAACACTGGTGGCAGCGGTGTCTCAATACGGTTACCAACACGAGTGTTCTTATCTCTAAAAAAAAAAAAATCTGTATTCAATTAGTGTATTTACATTATTCATCATGGCAGCTACTAGGTCTCATGATATCCCGGCATTCAAGCCAGAGGATTATGATATTTATACCTGCCTGGAAATAGTCAAACCGCTCCTGGACATTATGTTCGGAAACGAGGATGCTTCCAAGATCCATACAATTGTGGAGAAATTAGTGAAATATGCAACTAAAGTGTCGGGGTATGTGCACGACAATATGCCGGGGTTAACCTGGGCGCAGTTTGAGGTATATGTAAGAACCGCAATCAATCCAGTTTTTGGACAAACCATAGCTGACAAGAAGTTCCATGAAGTCAAGTTTACAGGAGACTTGGATGATACTGTTGAGAAATTGCAAACAGATCGCATTGACGGCATTTCCTAAAGAAACTAGCGCACAGAGGAAGAAAATAATCTTCAAAACCTTGGTAAGAATCCTGCCTGACCCCGTGGCCGATCACTTCTCAATAATTGAGCCAACAAACTAAAATGCAGATCTGCCCGTGATCAGAAGAATCATGGCATTGAGAAAGTCCAGGGAACAAGCCAACAAAATTGCTGTGAAAAGTAGAGCTACCACCCACCCCTCTACTATCACAACACCCAGCAGTAGTCCAGTAGCTCCTCGGCCAGCAGACAAAGCCGAGGACTGGGCCCGAATTCGTCCAGCAGACTGGAAACCCTGCTCCGGGCCCTGCATGCTCTGGTCTCTCAAGAGGTTTTTCAACGAACTCACGAGGAAGAGGACAAGGACTCCAAGTTGGTGGGCACAGATCCCCTGGATCAAGCCGAGGCAGATCGCTACTATTATTGATGATGGGACGGCCGGAATTGAAGAAGGAGAAGCAGGAGAACTTGACACATATCAGCCAGAAACCTTAAAACCAGAACCTCTGGAATTTTAGGCGGCCCCCCCAAACAAATCGTCGTGACCATGGCGGGGGCTCAAGATAAAACATCGGATAAAGGTCCTCCGGTGTACAGGATAATAACTCTGAATGGGGTGAAAGTCAGACTTCTTCCCGATCTTGCCTGTTCCTTCCTTTCATTCGAAAACGTAAGAATATTTTGTTTCAATGCAATCTTCCTCCATTATCCTCATAAGTGCAAATGATCAAATTATTCCCAATCTTGGTCAAACTCTGCCACTCTATGTAAACACCCCTCTCCCAAATCACAGAGTTAATAATTCTTTTGTGATTTATAATCCCAGTGAGAATAAATACGATGGTTATTTAGGTCTCGATCATCTGATAGCTTTGGGTGCCTCAATTAATTGTAGGCACCGAACTATAACCTTTGATACTCATTCAAAATCAAACAAAAACCACAAACCTCCCATGACTCTATTAAGCAGCTAAAATCAGACCCTTTGCCTACCTCTCTCCCCGTCACTGCTGCAACCCAAAGTACTTAACAAACCCTCCCCCTCCAACCTCATATCATCTCTCAAGCTATTAATTCCTCCACTATTACAGTTCCCCCTCATCATGAGAAATGGGTACCATTGGTCCCTACCATTCAAGGAAATGTCCTTGTGATCCCACACCTCCAAAGCCCTGTCAATGGGGTATGCCTAACCGCTCCTTGCCTGCTACGGGGGAGCATCAAAGCGTCAAAATTTGATCCTATCATGTCATCAAATCTGCAAAAAGCAATCAGTACATCAAATTTTCCCGATGTGTTCATTTTGTCAAACAAATGTTTTTCTGAAAGGGACAGAGAGTGCAAACTACCCGAGCATTTAAGCAACTCCTCAGTCAACCAGGGCAAGTCCTATTGGCTAAAACTACGGTTGGGAATCAAAATCCAGCACTACAGTTACACAGATGTGTTTGTGAACATAGTGGACTGGTGGATTGGCAGAGTGATGGTAGGGATTTCAAAGGAACGGTATTACGGCGATCAGGAGCTCGCCTTAATTTAGTAGGGAGTGATAAGGTAAAGAGGCCACCAGCCAATCAACGCGCTCCCTTTAACCTTCCCTTTAAACCAGCTGAGTTTGACATTCTGGGCTCGCCAAGTAAACATGCCACGCCTTCCCGGCCAACCAATCAGAAGCCTCCGTTTTCGGAGCTGACGGCTACGTGTACCGCCTCACATTTAAACTCGCTCTCGCTCTCTTCACAGGCCGTTTCCTCTGGTTGCAATGGATCTAATGCATCAGTGCCAGCCCTATACTCCCGTAAGCCACTAAAAGACATTCACAACCAGCTTCCAGGAACGTATTATGGAGAGAGAAGAGTGGAGGCGAAGGAAAGGAATATTCAAGTTGCGCTGCCAGAACGTTGCGCGGCCGATCGGGCGGCTCAGCCAATCACAGCCCCAGAAAGCGGGAGGCGGGAATATATCAAGGGGGTGGGGGAGGCTGCCGGGGTCATTCACCTCTCGGACTCCGCTGGGCTAACTTCTTGCAACCCACATTCTCTCTCTTGCTTGGGCACTCAGGGAACCTCGGATCCACTTATTCCAGCCTCCCCGCCCTCATCACTTGTTCCAGTAAAGTCCACCTCGGACCTAGCATCGCTCTCCCTACTAGGTGGATACACCTTCAGTATCAAGCCACCTGTTGTCACATCGCTGGCTTGCATACCTACAGCCAAGCGGTTCAAGAGGGTCGACAGATAGTAGATGGGAGCGAAGATTTCCAGTTGACCTATTGGCCATCTCTGAGGTGGTGAAAGAAAGAGAGAAAATGCTTGACTAACCCAGTGGTTCCATAAATAATAATTGATGTGTTCTTATAGGACAAACTAAAGAGAAAGATACTAGAATTATGTACTGTCGCCGTCAATAATTTCCTGGACACCCAACTCACAAGGAGTCATGATTTGTTTTGGTAACACTGTTGCCCCCCCACCCCCCCCCTTCTTCCCCATCCACCCCCTCTGAATGGTTTCTCATCCCTCTCCCCCTCATTCTCCTACGTCGTCTCCTACTGTAAGCTCCGCCCCCTCGCTTCGTCCACCAACACATCCCTCACATTACTATCTCCGAAATATTAATTAATTATAACTGCTATGAGTTTTAGAAACTTCTTTAAGGGCAGAATACACATTACTCTCTGTTTCGGGATTTTATCCATTCGGCCCCATTCAGCCAAGTGTTTTAAGAAGTCTATCTAGGTGTAAACAAATTGTTGACGAGCAATACCGACCTAGCATTGTATGAAGTAATTCGGCTTCGTTGGACATTCTTTACAAATTTAGCCAGCTGTCTAAAAATATTCGAATATGCTGGCTCGTTATCGCTCGCCACGTAGATATCGACACCTGGATGGGGATACGTCTGCCTCAGATACTACACTGATCGTTGAAAATACATAAACAAACATTTGGTCAACAAATCTCACTATATGGCCAAGGGAATGCAATTTTGGTATATTAAATCTGTTAACGAATACGAAACATTATACATTTCTACGTTTTAATAGTGTAAATATGATCCTAAAATATATAATGTAAGGGGATAATTCCTAAATAGATAAGCAACTATTAGGCTCAGGGAAAATAAATAATAGTTGCAATTAGATCAGCTTTAGTTTGATAAATAGGTAGGGAGGACACTAGTCCGTATGATCTACGAAATATTTTGTTATAAAGGAAACATTATCAATTATATTGTTTGAAGGAATATTCGGTCAGTTTCGTGGTAAGCGTTACCAGCATTAAGTCCAGGATAATAATGTAATCATGGAATCTATGTAAAGGATTAAAGCGGTGAATCTTGTTCTTGTAGGGGTTTTGAGGTACTGATCATATTAAGCCATTTACTGAGTTTTATTATTGAATAGGTGGTATATAGTGACATATGACTTATTGGTAATAGGGTTAAGAGAACATAATTATAATCTAAGAGTGTAATAGATAGGGCAATCGAGGTCAAGTGTAGTAACGCTACTGGTCTTTTGAGTAAATATATTGTATAGGGTTAAGATAATATATAATCTAAAAGTGTCAGAGGTAGAAACGCCCTGGTCTCTGAGTAGACACGGTAGGGCCCGGTAAAGTTCCCTTATTTTGGAGTTTAGTTAAGAATAAATCTGTTGTTCTATATAGGGAAATAAAGGTAAGATTTATTTATGCCCTGGTCTCTGAAGTAGACACAGCAGGGCCCGGTAAAACTAGATTATTTTAGAGACTAGTAACGTGACTTTGGATCGAAGTCGAAGTGAGTCAATACCTGAATAGCGGGAATCCAAATATTGTAACTGGAGCTCTACAGTTCCAACGTACAGCCTATGGTGGGTCGACGAAATATTCAATCTGTGTCTTGAACTCATTTCGGCCCGAACAGAGAACTAGTTACGAGGTTAGTAGTAAGTTTTGATAAATAAAGTATACGAACTTCTAAATGACTGTCGAATTATTCCCCACCGTAATAGAATATTTGGAATAAGAAAATAAGTACTACAATATACAGTATAATATGTACTGTATATATACAGTATATTATTATTATTAGTTATGTTTTATTTGTTTTTCAAGCAGATGGTTGAAATTGGAAAACAAGCATTATGAAGTTGATAAAAGTATATTTTCATGCTTAAAGAATTCCCAAGGTATGATTTAGTCCCTATCACCAGGACACACATTACTGTTCTGACTCCTACAACTGCTACATGAACCCCTACAATGTATATACAATAGTGTTACGTCCTGGGATATATAAACACTGGGCTCTTTCTATTAGACTAGGTATGCGGCAACAAGCAACAACGGAAAACGCTAGATCCCACCCTTATCTATAAACCCAGGCAACAAACCACCCTAAACCGTCAAGAGTCCTGCCTGGACAACAAGGTATCCTATGACTCGGTTACAGGGTGCACGCACTATAGACTGCTGATAGTCAAGCAGGCTATATAAAAGATCACACAATTAAGTTGACTTAAAGCTTCAAGGAAAAGATAGATAACGGAATTAAATTGCAGAAACAATTTAATAACAAACTAGAAGAAAGTACATTTAACGTTACGTTAATTAATACAACTAATCACCCCTGCGTGAAAGAAGGTGAAAGCAAACAGTCCTCAAAACATCGTACAGGTAGACAAGATGCAGGTTTCTAAACTGCATGCGGCTACTGTAGGATCTGATGCTTAGCAAAGAAAGTAAGTTACGGATTTAGAGAACTCTTAACTCATAAGCAGGAATAAATACTAGTGATAGGCCATACAGTGTATAATGGCATAGGTATAATTAAATAAAGGCAGCAACTCGCAACATAACCACATACAGGTGTGCTTCTCACTCTTAGTCAGGCAAGCCTGCTCGGACAGAGTCTCTAAGCCACACCCTGACTCACAAAGCTCACAAAAACGGTAAACTGTCGCACCATAACAAGCATACAGATATAATAAACTACTAGCTGTTAATCTGCCAGGTGGCAGAGGTCTAGCCGGAAGGATATAGGCTTCGGATACTCGGGCTGAGCCACCTGCTCTAGCCTAGGGACGTTCCCTAGTCTGTGCGCCAAATTACTCTAATTGAAAGGGTGCTCTCTTGAGAGACTCAGATCCCAAGTATCTGACTCTCTCTTGGCGACCCTAAAACAAAGGCAAGACGTGCTAGCGCAGTGCTGAATTGACTAGGCAAGGGCCCTCACACAAGACAACACTAGACACACAGGCACACAGACAAGAAAATGCCCCCAGACTCCCACGGGTATCCTAGTAAAGTCGTGCAGGTCCACAGGACTCGCACCAGCAGACTTTACTTAAAGGATCGCAAAAAGCCTCCCCTCCGGTCTAGCCCCTGCTTACCTGCCACAAGAACACACTAGCAAGCATGAAACCACCAAATATGAGACAACAAAAAGCTTCCTAGGTCTCATTAACAATTATATCTCTGCATAAGGCCCAAAATCCTATCTAGTTATCTGAGAGCTCGTCGTTAATACAATGATAGATATAAGGTCTATCAAGGGGATGGGATAATTAAATAGATTGGTGAAGTAGTGGAAAGAAGGTATACAAAGTAAGAGAGAAAGTTTCTAAGTGGGGTTGAGAGGGATAGATATCAAGGGGGTCCGAAGGGTACGACAGTGAGGTGAGCTCTGAGGAGAATAGCTCCTCTGGACCCCTCCAGGATCCCACACAAAGGCACGGTGGTCAGCCAATCACAGGCCGCTACGTCACCCGGCAACAGGCCCGCAGAAGGCGCCAGGAACCACCAGCCAATCAAAACCGAGAGAAAAGACCACGCGGCGAGCAACTCCTCCGGGAGGGAGGAGGGAGGAGGAAAAGAAACACTCACCTCCCCCACCCTGCTTGCTCGCTCTCTCTCTCTCTCGTCTCCTCCCACTCTCACTAAACTTACATCTTATATATTATAATGAAACAATCAACTATCGAGAATAAAATATACTAAGATGTGTTGGTTAAGAATAAGGGCAGCTTCAAGCTGTGAAACAACATAAGAATATCCCAGACATTAGTTACATTGTCGTAGGATATATACTAAGGAAAAGCCGGCCAGCCGACTGCCGCCAGCCGGTTTCTAAACGGCTGGGCAGCCGACGCGCGCGCCTGCCCGCACGTGGCTACTATGCAGGAGCGTCACACCTCCCCCAAGATATAAGACACTTGACTAAGTTCTTCATATCTAACAGAAAGCTTCTCATAGTACTACACACTGTTGCGACACAAGGCACTATATATACAAAAAATAAAGACTGTTGCACTCCACCGAGCAAGTTCAACTAACTTAGCGACAATAAGCGGAAACATTCAACTTAGATACTGCTACAACATCTTATACAAAATTCTACACATTATAAAAAAAAAGAGTTTTTATAAGGTTTTTTGCTTTTTTTTATTTATTTTTTATTTTTCGGCTGAACTACAGTGACAGCCTATTTTCCTCCACACTCAACCCTCAATCCTGTAGCAGTCTAACCAACATCATCCACCCTTGATAGACAATCCGCGATCACGTTATCAGAACCGGCAATATGGCGTATGTCCAAATTATACTCCTTAAGCATGACTGACCTCCTGGTCAGCCTCATATTCCGATTATGAAACTGATTCCAGAATTTCAGAGGGTGATGATCGGTATAAATCACTACGACTGGTCCGAAAGCAGGAACATATACATCGAAGTGCCTGAGCGCCAGCACTATCGCCAGGAGTTCTTTTTCAATTACAGAGTAATTCCTTTGTGCACTATTGAATTTTTTACTGTAAAAACTCACTGGATGTTCGATACCTTCATCATCTGTCTGTAACAAGACAGCCCCAGCCCCTACGCCACTGGCATCAGTCGCCAGCTGAAAAGGTCTGCTGAAGTCCGGGGCCCTGAGTATGGGGTGGGTACATAACAGGTGTTTCACCAAGGAAAACGCCTCTGCACACTCAGGAGACCACCGGAACTTCTTGTCCTTAGCTAATAAGTCAGTTAAAGGTGCAAGTACAGTCGAATAGCCTTTGATGAAGCGACGATAATAGCCTATCATACCTAGAAACCACATGATTTGTTTCTTAGTCGTAGGCTGGGGAAACTGATCGATGGCTTTGATCTTTGTCTGTGGAGGGCACACCTGACCCATCCCCACCTCGAACCCCAGGTACAAAACTGTGGCTTTGACAAAATCGCACTTACCCAGGTTTACCACCAAACCTGCTTCATTCAGTTTATTAAAAAGCTGTCCGATGTGAGCACAGTGACTGTTAAAATCATCGTCGTATATTATGACATCATCTAGGTACACCGTACAGTTGGGAATGTCGGCTACAATGTCGTTCATTAATTTCTGAAACGTTGCAGGGGCATTTTTCAGCCCGTATGGCATAACATGGCAACGATATGTGGCACCGTCCACCACAAACCCACACACCTCTCGCGCTCGCTCAGACAAGGGCACTTGCCAATAACCCTTAACAAGGTCTATCTTAGTGAGGAACTTGGCCTTTCCTATCTTATCCACACTGTCGTCCACGCGAGGGAGAGGGTAGGCATTTGTGGGGGTTAAACCATTCAACCTGCGGAAATCTATACAAAACCGCACCTTGCCATCTGGTTTGGGCTGCAGTGTGACGGGGGAAGTCCACCTTACTGCACCCTCAGAAATCAGCCCACGTTTCAGCATATAATCCAGCTCTTCCCTAAGTGCTGGTAATTTAATAGGGGGTACACGGTATGGCACTGATTTAAAGGGCGGGTGGTCCCCAACATCGACATCGTGCACCGCGTGAGTAGTGAGGCCAGGATGCTCCACGAAAACAGCTGGGTTTGAATCAAACAAGTGCTGCACAGCTACACGCTGTTGCTCAGGCAGGTGCAATATCAACTCGTGAGCCACTTGTCTAGAATTCCCCGCCCACTGGTCCGCGGAAACATGACAGTCCCAATTATCATCCCCCGCAGCTTGACTGTCCCTTCCTCCTTCTCCACCACGATCGCTGCAGATCAACACCGGGACAGTGAGAGGCTCGGAGGGGCGCCTCACATACTCTTTCATCAGATTTACGTGGCAAAGTTGGTTCTTTTTCTTACGATCAGGAGTAGCTACTAAATAGTCGAGATCAGAAACCTTCCTTATAACCCGATACGGACCAGAATACTTGGCAGACAAGGGGTGTCCCACCAGAGGCAGTAGTATCAGTACTTCCTGATCTACTTCAAACTCCCTCGGCTTCACCTTCTGGTCATATCTGTCCTTCATCTGAGCTTGTGAACTCTTAAGGTTCCGACCTGCTACCTCCAAGCTCTTTAGCATTCTCTCACGGCTTTCAACTACATACTTTAGAAGCGAGCATGGCTTTGTGACTCCCTCCCAGATCTCCTTGACTATGTGGAGGGGCCCCCTGACCCTGTGTCCAAAAACCAACTCGTTCGGGCTAAATCCCAAGCTCTCCCCAGGTACTTCTCTCGCAGCAAATAAAACGTATGGGAGACCTAGATCCCAGTCCTTCCCCATTCTCCATGCAATAACACCGCAACATACTCTTGAGAGTCGAGTGCCACCTTTCCAAAAACTCCCTGACTCTCGGGATGGTAGGCAGATGACACCACAGATACTATCCCATGTTGCTGCATGGTCTGCTTAAACAGAGCAGAAGTAAAATTGGATCCCTGATCAGACTGGATCTCCTGAGGGTAGCCATAACGAGAGAAATAGACAAGTAGGTTTTTGACAACAGTCTTAGCCATCCCGTTGCGCATGGGGTAAGCATCTGGATACCGTGTTGCTACATCCATTACAGTTAGTAAAAATTTATTGCCGGCACTAGTGGGGGACAATGGGCCAACCATATCGATAACTACCTTGCTGAAGGGCGGCCCAATGACAGGGATGGGTTGTAACGGGGCTCTCGGGATGACCTGATTGGGTTTCCCAACAACATGACAAGTGTGACACTGTGACACCCATGACACGACACTCGCCTTTAACCCAGGCCACCAGAAAAGCTTGCTGAGAGCTGCCTCCGTCTTACGTGCCCCCAGGTGCCCTGCCAAAGGCACATCATGAGCTAATCTCAATAAGCTCTCACGGCACACCCTCGGTACTACTAACTGGTCCACTAATCCTGACCCGCCATCCCACTTTTTCTTGGGATCCTGATGTCTCCGATACAAGATCCCCTCGGACAAGAAAAAATCACCAGGCTGCGCATCCCCCTCTCTCTCCAGTTCGATAGCACCATTACCACACGCCCTGACTTCAGGATCTTCCAGCTGCAAGGAACATATATCAGCAGGTGCCAGATTATCCAAGTTCATCTTAAATAATTTATTTCCACCTCCAATGTCCCGCTGAGCCATCCTTTCCTCACGCTGCGCATAACGATGCTGTCGCAGAGTCTCTTCCTGCCCTGCACCTGCACTACCGGTGACAGGCCCCGGGGCCTCTCCAGACTCTAACATAGGTGCCAATAATGAGTCACCAAGAAACACTGCCGGCTCAAAACTCTCCAATTGACCAACACTTCCCGTTTTCTTGTGACCTTTCCTCCTCGGTTTGATAGACTGAGGAGGTGGCTGCAAGGCTCCGGATGTCTGAGAACGCGTCACAACACACGCCATGGTTTGTACGCTACACTTCTCAACCCACTCCTGTTCCTCCCTACTAACGTCGGCCGCCTTCTCGGCAACGACCAAGGGTGAAACCTTAGAAGCAGGCACCGCAAAGTCGTTGCCGAGGAGGAGGTCGGCGCCCCCAACAGGCAAGTTCGCTACAATTCCGACATCCAGTTCCTTCGCCACACCACCCACCTCCAGCTCCATCCGCACCAGCGGGTAGGACTTCGTAGCATTGATCCCCTGAACTACCACCACCCGAGCAGCGTTAATCGGTCTACCAGTAAAGTTCTTTAACAAGGTCTGAGAAGCCCCAGTATCACGCAATAGCTTAACTCCTCGCCTTTCGCCAGCCCACCTCACAAAACCATGCCCTCTATGACCCCCAAAGACGTCGCAGACAGGGTTCGAGCCTTCCAGACTCTTGAACACAGGCTGTGTCCCAACCTCTGATGAACTACCCTTGGCAAACTCAGAAGATATAGGCGACACCCCTATGCTGCGGACCAATGACACAACCTTGTTTGGTGGCTTGTTCGGACAAGCATTTGCAAAGTGACCCTCCTTGTGACATGCAAAGCACTCTTTACTCTTTGGTTTCCCTTGAGAGTGGGAGGTACATAAGACTTCTTATACGGGACGGTATTTGGTTTATGTTCAGTTTTATTGTCAGTGCTAGATGGTTTTGTGTATTTATGTGTATCAAAATTCTTGGGAGGGGGAGGGGTACGATCCTTTGCACCCGACTCACTCCTAGCTGCTGCTCCACACCCTCGAATTAATGACAGTCGGAGGTCAGCCATTTCTGCTGCCTCCTGGAGAGTTCTAGGATTTTTTTCCTTTATATTTAATGTTAAGTCCCCGCCTGTGCACTTAAAGAACTGCTCCAAGAGAACCAACTCCCTCAACTCCTCAAAAGTAGCTGCCCTCTCAGAACGCAGCCAATGTCGTAGTGCATCAGACAATTCCCGGGCGTGTTCTAGGAAGGTACTATCCTTGCCCTTAGTAACACCCCGAAACTTCAAGCGGTAAGTTTCTGGTTGTAACTCATAGGCCCGTAGCACAGCCTTCTTTAGCTCATCATAAACTACACAGGACTCTAAAGGTAGTGCATCATACGCTTTTAGCCCCTTTCCTAGGAGTCTTGATGAAACTAATGCTGCCCACTTTTCCTGAGGCCACTGGTGTTCCTGACACTTCTTCTCAAATCGCATAAAAAACTCAGTTACACATGATTCATCGAACACAGGAACTAGTTTAAGCAGGTGCGACAATGATTGGTCCCGATGTCTATTACCTCCCCCAATATTTCGCCCTGTTACCTCCACTCGAGATCTCTCCAGCTCCCTGTCAGCCCGATACCTAGTAGACTCTGCCTGCAGTTCAGCCTCTCGTGTAGCTGTTCTCTCTGCAGCCTCAGCCTGAGCTCTAGCAGCCTCAGCCTGCACACTAGCCTGTCTTTCGGTAGCCTCAAGCTGAGCTCTAGCAACCTCAGCCTGAACTCTAGCAACCTCAGCCTGCACACTAACCTGTCTTTCGGCGACCTCAACCTGAGCTCTAGCAGCCTCAACCTTGGCCATCTCAAGCCGAAACAACAAATCTGGAGTCAACCGTTGAGGAGGGGAAGATGCATTTAATGGGGAGGGTCCCTGTGATTGAATTCCACGCTGCCATTGACCATCAACTTGGGGGTATGTACTAAATTCAGGCACCCTGACGTTTGATATGGGGGTAGAGTGGAGGGGGGGCTGGGGACCGGGGCCCCCAGTCGCCTCTCCACCCAGGTCTCTCCCTTCTAAACCCAATATCAAAGTCCTCAGCTGATCTTTCCTCATGCTACTTAAACCCTGGTGACCCTGAAGACCTGCCACACACTTTAAGCCATACTTATTCAGCTTCAACACCCTGGCAGCGGTAAGGGGCACCTCTAAAAATCTTCTAGCACCCTCCTCGCTATCGACTAGCCACTCCACAGGTCTTTCTCCCTCCGAGCCTGTATCGTGACCTGACCCACCACTGTGTTCTGATGTATTAGACATGTTTGTGCACTGCAGTAATTATCACGGTTATAGAATGTGCCTTATCTCCTATGCAAGTATGTATATACTAATGTTATTTGAAGTCTTTAATGTGTTATATTGGTTGCTCCAAAAAAAACTCTATGTCCACTGTATTCCTTTAATCATAAGGAATCTCAAAACAAATGACCACTATATTCCTCTGTTCAGTAAATCCTATGCAAGGTCGCCATTTGTTACGTCCTGGGATATATAAACACTGGGCTCTTTCTATTGGACTAGGTATGCGGCAACAAGCAACAACGGAAAACGCTAGATCCCACCCTTATCTATAAACCCAGGCAACAAACCACCCTAAACCGTCAAGAGTCCTGCCTGGACAACAAGGTATCCTATGACTCGGTTACAGGGTGCACACACTATAGACTGCTGATAGTCAAGCAGGCTATATAAAAGATCACACAATTAAGTTGACTTAAAGCTTCAAGGAAAAGATAGATAACGGAATTAAATTGCAGAAACAATTTAATAACAAACTAGAAGAAAGTACATTTAACGTTACGTTAATTAATACAACTAATCACCCCTGCGTGAAAGAAGGTGAAAGCAAACAGTCCTCAAAACATCGTACAGGTAGACAAGATGCAGGTTTCTAAACTGAATGCGGCTACTGTAGGATCTGATGCTTAGCAAAGAAAGTAAGTTACGGATTTAGAGAACTCTTAACTCATAAGCAGGAATAAATACTAGTGATAGGCCATACAGTGTATAATGGCATAGGTATAATTAAATAAAGGCAGCAACTCGCAACATAACCACATACAGGTGTGTTTCTCTCTTAGTCAGGCAAGCATGCTCGGACAGTCTCTAAGCCACACCCTGACTCATAATGCTCACAAAAATGGTTAACTGTGGCACCATAACAAGCATACAGATATAATAAACCACTAGCTGTTAATCTGCCAGGTGGCAGAGGTCTAGCCGGAAGGATATAGGCTTCGGATACTCGGGCTGAGCCACCTGCTCTAGCCTAGGGACGTTCCCTAGTCTGTGCGCCAAATTACTCTAATTGAAAGGGTGCTCTCTTGAGAGACTCAGATCCCAAGTATCTGACTCTCTCCTGGCGACCCTAAAACAAAGGCAAGACGTGCTACCACAGTGCTGAATCGACTAGGCAAGGGCCCTCACACAACACAACACTAGACACACAGGCACACAGACAAGAAAATGCCCCAGACTCCCACGGGTATCCTAGTAATGTCGTGCAGGTCCACAGGACTCGCACCAGCAGACTTTTCTTAAAGGATCGCAAAAAGCCTCCCCTCCGGTCTAGCCCCTGCTTACCTGCCACAAAAACACACTAGCAAGCATGAAACCACCAAATATGAGACAACAAAAAAGCTTCCTAGGTCTCATTAACAATTATATCTCTGCATAAGGCCCAAAATCCTATCTAGTTATCTGAGAGCTCGTCGTTAATACAATGATAGATATAAGGTCTATCAAGGGGATGGGATAATTAAATAGATTGGTGAAGTAGTGGAAAGAAGGTATACAAAGTAAGAGAGAAAGTTTCTAAGTGGGGTTGAGAGGGATAGATATCAAGGGGGTCCGAAGGGTACGACAGTGAGGTGAGCTATGAGGAGAATAGCTCCTCTGGACCCCTCCAGGATCCCACACAAAGGCACGGTGGTCAGCCAATCACAGGCCGCTACGTCACCCGGCAGCAGGCCCGCAGAAGGCGCCAGGAACCAC
Source organism: Paralithodes platypus (assembly GCA_032716605.1). Lineage (NCBI taxonomy): Eukaryota > Metazoa > Arthropoda > Malacostraca > Decapoda > Lithodidae > Paralithodes > Paralithodes platypus. The sequence continues at coordinate 32,028,450 of CM064575.1, forward strand.
CAGCCAATCAAAACCGAGAGAAAAGACCACGCGGCGACCAACTCCTCCGGGAGGGAGGAGGGAGGAGGAAAAGCAACTTGCACCTTCCCCACCCTGCTCGCTCGCTCTCTCTCTCTCTCGTCTCCTCCCACTCTCACTAAACTTACATCTTATATATTATAATGAAACAATCAACTATCGAGAATAAAATATACTAAGATGTGTTGGTTAAGAATAAGGGCAGCTTCAAGCTGTGAAACAACATAAGAATATCCCAGACATTAGTTACATTGTCGTAGGATATATACTAAGGAAAAGCCGGCCAGCCGACTGCCGCCAGCCGTTTTCTAAACGGCTGGGCAGCCGACGCGCGCGCCTGCCCGCACATGGCTACTATGCAGGAGCGTCACAATAGGTAAAAGATTAATAACAAGAATCAATTCAACCCGGGCTAGCTTCGAACTTTGGGTAGCATATAATTTAAGATATACACTTCAAGATAATAAACATGCTTCAATAACAGCATAAGCGAACACACGATATGTGAACAATAGATACAGCGTTAGGGGGTTAGTACTTGGTTTTCGGTCTATATATTTATGTATCTATATATTTTTGAGTTTCCTTGCTAGACCTCCATCAAGCTTAAAAAAAATAAAAAAAAATAGACCCATTTCAAAATAAATTCTTAAATTTTTCAGTAGAAAACATTTCCCGGACAGAGGCCGATTCCTTCTATAATTAGAGGCTCGAAATCGCCCGCCAGGAAAACATTTACATCTAAAGGACACGAAAAGTCTTAATATTGACACAAACAATGAGGCGAAATAACTCAAAATTGCCAAATTAACGGAACGAACGACTTAAAACCTCAAACCTAGTATGCTAAACATGAAGTAGAATGGGGTCCATAAAAAGCGAGGTCTACCCCCTTAATGAGATCAATCGATTTGTTTCATGATGTACTCGAATCCTTAAGTCCATGATTTATGTCCTAGACTGTACTCTCTGGGACAATAAACCTGCCCTTTAATCGTCGCAGCAATCTGTAATTGAATCCAATATTCTCATTATTATTTCGTCTAATATTTGCATTTGTTAGGATTATTTATCTACTCGATTTACAGGTATTTCATTCTCTATCTGTCTATGTAATTATATATGTTTGTTTATCTAAAATATCTTATAATTATATTTGTTTGTTTCCCAGATGTGAGAGACCTAAAGGAAGGAGGTGATAAGCTCCACCCCCCCCCCCACACACACACACACACACACACTGCCAATGGTAATTATCCAAAGGTAATTTTAACTTTGTGGGATAATTGTTCAGTGACCGGACAACTCAACCAGTAGATAATTTCAACCAGTAAATCTCAACCAGGGCCAATTCAACCAATACTGTTAGGTTAGGTTAGGGTAAGTTAGGGCTAAGTTAAGTTCGGTTAGGTTAGGTCAAGTTAGGTTAGAACTTCAATTTGACACCTATTTAGTTGGCCCTATTATGGTGATTACAAATTACAGTTGATTACAGTTATCAACAGTTGAAGCTATGTTGATCAATCATTGAAGACAAAGTTGAGCTATATGTGACGGAATATCTGGTAAATATTATATTGTAAGACATTGTTTTACCCGATTCTTTTAAATACCGGTAATCGATAATAGATGTCGGAGAAAAGCCTCTGTACCTTATATAGAGATTAATTGAACTTTAGTAGGACATTTTCTGCATGATTTTGATATTTCTGAATTGGACGGAAAATCTTTACTGAAGGCGAGGTTCCCCCCTAATGACTTTTATTTAAGTACAGAAAACAATTAGGTCTAATTGAAGATATAAAACGCACCTAATTATGATATTTCCGAGTTCGTATTATTCTGCTTGTGTATGTGTGTGTGTGTGTGTGTGTGAGTGGGTGTTTTGTGTGAGTGAATGAGTGTGTCTGTGGGTGATGTGTGTGAGTGAGTGAATGAGTGTGTGGGTGTTGTGTGTGAGTGAGTGTGTGTGCGAGTGTGTGGCCACGTATTTGGGACGTGCGTGCGTGTTTGACAGAGAGCGAGAGTTTAATTAAAAGAGGGAATGAATAAAATAATAAATTAATGCAACAACATAAAAGAACAATGACACAAGTACCACCCAGGATTAAACCCTTACCCTCAGCTCTGATGAACGTAATATCAACGTTTGCCTTCCGCAATAGATGAACGTTGTGTATAGTCCTAACTGATGAACTTAATATCAACGTTTATCTTCCACAACAATAGACGAACGTTAAGTATAGTCCTAACTGATGAACATAATATCAACGTTTGTCTTTCATAACAATACACGAACGTTAAGTAGAGTCCTAACTGATGAACGTAATATCAACGTTGAAATGACGGGGTTGCTACAGCCAAATGCAAAAGCCAGTTGCAGAATTGCCAGCCTGCAACTGGATCCACAAGCTAAACCAACAACACGGAAACAGAGGAGGGACAAGAAATTGCAGGAGCCACCCCTGCCGCCCACAGCTTTTCATGTTCTATGGGACCAAGCAGCAGTTAAGAGCATGGGACATTGTCCCAGCCAACCACAGCCCTGGTTTCAAACCACACCAGCCAATCACAGGACAGCATCCCCTCCAGTTCCGGATCAGCAATATGATGAAGGAATGTTTATGCAAGTTAAACACCAGCGACCGGAAGCTTACAGGTACAAATGGACCTGAGCAAGAGTACCAGTTATGACAGTCCTGTAGATGTAATAACCTACAGGGAAGAAGCACAAATAGGCGAGCAATGTCCAAATCTGTGTACGAGTCTGGAGCATGATGTAATCCTTCTAAGTAAGATTTCTCCAAGAATAGGTTAAATAAAAGCTATGTATGATGTAAATGTGTTACCTAATATATAAGTAAACCTATAATTATTAACCAGTTATGTCTACGATAAGTATTAAACCTCACAACTCAATCACAACGAATTCACAATACCACTATTGCCGCGAGACTGTATAAAAGAGAGTCAAGAATTAAGTCAGATATTACCTCAAAGATTTGGTGGAAAAGTATGCAAAAATCCACTGCGGTACTGTACTCAACCTGAAAAGGAGAGGACAGCTAACCACAGCAGAAGCTTTCCCCAAACCTGCCCCCTGCCGGAGAGAGTGCTAGACCTGTGGTGCCCTCTGAAGTCTGGAACCTGAAGTCCTGCTCGAGTGACGCCCTACCCCCCTGAAGTGCTGCTCCACAAACCTACGATCTACGTCGGCCAGCCTTGCTATCTCTCTACCCTCCAAAATTATTCTAAGTCTCTCTGTATATCTTACATTGTGATTATTGTTGTCAAGGTATAGGTTAAAATATGTGAATTGTGTAAGCGTGAGATATCTTTAGATCTGTACCCAAGATCTTTAATTGCGTATGTGTTAATCTTTCTGAAACTGATATTAACTCTTAACTAGATCGATATTCAAGATCCTATATTCATCTTGTTTAAATATCCTATAGAACGTCCTACGCATACGTTATATACTCGTGCTAATTAATTAATCTCGCCACGCACTCACAGATTTTCCTAGTATATGTATTCTGTTATGTATGTTACAAGTTGAGGTCGAAGTGTATTTCGTGTTTTGATTCCCCTTCTTAATTCATAACTTATTACCTAAAACCTACACTCAATTTCATAATTAATTTATCTCAGTATCCGTTGTGAAGTTTTATCATTCACTGAATATATATACTTCCCAAGCCTCATATTTACGTTCAATTACTTAACCGTTTTTGTAATTATTTTATGAACTAGTATTACCGTTCATTTGATTACTGATGTAGATAATTCTGATTCTTACTGTCTAGAAATTCTAACATTGCATAGAGTCTTTTATCTAGTTTTTCCATCATCTCGAATATACCGTTTATGAAGGTGAATTCTTATTAAGACTCTGTTAACTCGTTCAGACATCTTGTTAATACCCTTCTGAGTATTTCCGCAGTACAACTTCGTCTTGTGCACTTTTCGCATAATTAATATTGTATGAATTATCATTTGCGCAATTATCATTATAAGCGTTTCTAGGACATCTGTTAACCTGTTAAATCTGTTACACAAACTAGATTTGTATTTCGCAACCCTGCAATAGAACGCATGACCTGACACGCTAGCTGATTAAAGGTCGCATTAACTTGAGAGCGTGTGCCTAGCTCAAGCACGCGCGCTCCATTTGTACATCTTGCTCCCACTGCCTGTGTATTTATATTACTTCTCAATTAATTCATCTTCCCTTATATCGAGATCGTACAATTATCTTTATTGTTGTTTCATTCACGTAAGACACTCGACCCGCATCATTATTATTACTAAGGGTTGATACTATAGGTCACATGTTTATTTAATTGCATATTTCCTGCTTTGTTTATGACCACCACTGAAGTATAATTGATCTCACTTTGGTCTATTCTACTTATATATATTCGCTTCGTTGCCTTAATAATTATCATAATTATTAAGGTAATGCAACACCCTGAATTTCTCCTATGAACCAAAGCCAATAAGTAAAGATACCATTTCTATGCCTTTGAATAAACTTGTGTAGATAATTCACATGTGTGTTGTTACTGAGTTCTGTAGTACCTAGTTGAATACTTATTTGTGATATTAAGAACGTGTTCGGGAAGTCCCTGTTGGGATTATTTACGGTCTATAAGTCCAGATCTGGATTTTAGTAAAGACTATATCACAAGCTTTAACTATTATAACCCGACAAAACACTGGTGGTGTCTCAATACAGCTACCAACACGAGTGTTCTTATCTCTAAAAAAAAAAAAATCTGTATTCAATTAGTGTATTTACATTATTCATCATGGCAGCTACTAGGTCTCATGATATCCCGGCATTCAAGCCAGAGGATTATGATATTTATACCTGCCTGGAAATAGTCAAACCGGTCCTGGACATTATGTTCGGAAAAGAAGATGCTTCCAAGATCCATACAATTGTGGAGTAATTAGGGAAATATGCAACTAAAGTGTCGGAGTATGTGCACGACAATATGCCGGGGTTAACCTGGGCGCAGTTTGAGGTATATGTAAGAACCGCAATCAATCCAGTTTTTGGACAAACCATAGCTGACAAGAAGTTCCATGAAGTCAAGTTTACAGGAGATTTGGATGATGCTGTTGAGAAATTGCAACAGATCGCATTGACGGCATTTCCTAAAGAAACTAGCGCACAGAGGAAGAAAATAATCTTCAAAACCTTGGTAAGAATCCTGCCTGACCCCGTGGCTGATCACTTCTCAATAATTGAGCCAACAAACTAAAATGCAGATCTGCCTGTGATCAGAAGAATCATGGCATTGAGAAAGTCCAGGGAACAAGCCAACAAAATTGCTGTGAAAAGTAGAGCCACCACCCACCCCTCTACTAACACAACACCCAGCAGTAGTCCAGTAGCTCCTCGGCCAGCAGACAAAGCCGAGGACTGGGCCCGAATTCGTCCAGCAGACTGGAAACCCTGCTCCGGGCCCTGCATGCTCTGGTCTCTCAAGAGGTTTTTCAACGAACTCACGAGGAAGAGGACAAGGACTCCAAGTTGGTGGGCACAGATCTCCTGGATCAAGCCGAGGCAGATCGCTACTATTATTGACGATGGGACGGCCGGAATTGAAGAAGGAGAAGCAGGAGAACTTGACACATATCAGCCAGAAACCTTAAAACCAGAACCTCTGGAATTTTAGGCGGCCCCCCCAAACAAATCGTCGTGACCATGGCAGGGGCTCAAGATAAAACATCGGATAATGGTCCTCCGGTGTACAGGATAATAACTCTGAATTGGGTGAAATTCGACTTCTTCTAGATACGGGGGCTTCCCGATCTTGCCTGTTCCTTCCTTTCGTTCGAAAACATAAAAATGTTTTTGGATCATTGCAATCTTCCTCCATTATCCTCATAAGTGCAAATGATCAAGTTATTCCCAATCTTGGTCAAACTCTGCCACTCTATGTAAACACCCCTCTCCCAAATCACAGAGTCAATAATTCTTTTGTGATTTATAATCCCAGTGAGACTAAATACGATGGTTATTTAGGTCTCGATCATCTGATAGCTTTGGGTGCCTCAATTAATTGTAGGCACCGAACTTTAACCTTTGATACTCATTCAAAATCAAACAAAAACCACAAACCTCCCATAACTAGCGGCGCGCAACATAAGTCGAGTATAATAAATCTGGATTATCTGGCGGCGCTCGACATAGGTCGTGTGGCAATTTCAGCACATAATGTTGCTGAGAGAGAGAGACAAGAGTTGGCAGGAGAGTAGCGAGCGTATGACTGCTCCAGACCACCGCGGCGATCCTACTGACACGAATCCCACCTCCTCCCTCCCTCTCTCACTCGCTACATACGGAATTGTATGGGGAAAGTGCCGAATTACATGCTTTTTGCACTCGCGTTGCGCGGTTGTTGCAAGAAAACTAGCCATCATAAAAGGATCGTTATGGTGTCATTGGAAAGCTCTGTTTATGCCCTTTCAGGGATACATACTTGTTTTACGCTCTGGGTCTTATTTAGGCATGAAAATGATCACGTAAACAGCCCTATTTTGGGTAAAAACACCCCGCTGGTGGCTACATATTATATACCGCCTAGGCCGCTCGTAAGGTGTTAAGCATCTAAAATCAGACCCTTTGCCTACCTCTCTCCCCGTCACTGCTGCAACCCAAAGTACTGAAAAAACCCTCCCCCTCCAACCTCATATCATCTCTCAAGCTATTAATTCCTCCACTATTACAGTTCCCCCTCATCACGAGAAATGGATACCATTGGTCCCTATCATTCAAGGAAATGTCCTAGTGACCCCACACCTCCAAAGCCCTGTCAATGGGGTATGCCTAACCGCTCCTTGCCTGCTACGGGGGAGCATCAAAGCGTCAAAAACTGATCCTATCATTTCATCAAATCTGCAAAAATCTATCAGTACATCAAATTTTCCAGATGTGTTCATTTTGTCAAAAAACAGTTTTTCCCCAGATCATATCAATGTGTAAAAAAGTTTATATTACTTCAATGCATCAAAAGTTGGAAGTCATCGATGTATCAAAAATGCCAGATGTTATCAAAGCATATAATTGACAAAACTCATCAACGCATAAAAAAATCCAAAAGCTATCGAAGCATCAAAAACCTACTCCAATATTATAGGGTATGGGATGTTACAACTGTAACAATGATAACAAAGCAGTAAGACACAGTTAGTTAGAGACTAAACTAAGTCTCCAACCAGCAAGTGATACATTAACGAGTGAAGCAGAGACTAAACTAAGTCTGGTGTTTTTGATATGATATCATCCAGTCAGTTTCAGCCTTTTGTCAAATTGAAAAGGTCCAACTTTTTTTATGCTTAGAAAAGATTGGGTTTTTTATGTATTGATAGGGCTGACACCCTTGGAATAGTTTTGACGCTTTGCAGGCGCCTGCTACCACACCACGACGAACCACCACACACTATTCTTGCTATTCACCATCAGGACTCAGCAAGCAACAGTCAACAGGACCTTCTGAAAGCATATCAACAGCAAAACAAGCCAGACTGGATGCCAAGGAAAATATTCAACCAATTAACCAGACGAGGTGATAATCTTTTTACCTTGGAAGGTAAAATTGTGATAACTCCACAAGCTGCCTTACCCACGATGCAGTCCATCCATATGGATAATGGGATCCATCTTGCACAAAGAAAGCTCATATCCACCTTCCAGCAAGTTTACTGGACCCCATCACCTTACGTCACTGCCAAACGCATCACTGAGTCATGCAAAGCATGTGCGTTGGGAAAGGACAGAACCCGCACAGCTGGGCCATCCGGAAAATTAATTGCCTCCAAACCTTGGCAATTGTTTGCAGTAGAAGTGATGGGCCCATTATAAAATAGTCACAAATTCAAGTATATCATCACTTTTGTGGACACGTACTCCAAGTATGTAATTGCATGTCCAGCAAAAGATAATTCAGCCATTGCAGTAACTGAAGCACTTATTCAGCATGTCTTCCCTTATTTTGGACTACCAGAAGCAATCCATTCCGATAATGCCCCAGAATTTACCAGTCATATATGGTCGCAGTTATCGATGATGTGTGGTTTCAAAATAAGTCATTCCTCCCCATACTGGCCGCAAGGGAATTAAATCTGCGAGAGAAGCCACAGAACTATAGCCAATCAAATCCGAACCCTGTTGCAACAAATGGATTCCAAAGATTGGTCCAGCCAAGTTCGTATCGTGCAATGGGGGATCAACACTTGCCCTCTAGAAGAAGGAGTATCACCCCATGAGCAAGTATTTGGAGTGGCACCATTGCTCCTTCCCCTTCGTCATCTAGCTGCCCCGTATGAGCCCTCCTCCAATTTCGACCAGTCTTTAACCCTTTATTAGCGGCTCACCACATAAGTCGTATTTAATAAAGCTGGACTATGTGGCGGCGCTCGACATAGGTCGAGTGGCAATTTCAGCACGTAATGTTGCTGAGAGAGAGAGACAAGTGGTGGCAGGAGAGTAGCGAGCGTATGACTGCTCCAGACCACCGCGGCGAACATACTGACACGAATCCCAGCTCCCTCCTCCCTCTCTCACTCGCTATATAAGGAATTGTATCGGGAAAGTGGCTAATTACATGCTTTTTGCACTCGCGTTGCACGGTTATTGCAAGAAAACTAGCCATCATAAAAGGATCGTTATGGTGTCATTCGAAAGCTCTGTTTATGCTCTTTCAGGGATAGGTACTTGTTTTACGTTCTGGGTCTTATTTAGGCATGAAAATGATCACGTAAACAGCCCTATTTTGGCTAAAAACACCCCGCTGGGCGGTACATATAAATAAACCGCATTGGCCGTTCGTAAGGTGTTAATACATCTCAAGAATCGACTACGACAAATTCAGTATGTGCAAGATCTGCAACCTGATGAAACTCCCAAGGCCAGCCCTCACTGTATTGGTGATCTAGTTATGGTTGCCCACACCAGTACCATCCAAGCTCAAACCCAGGTTTAAAGGGCCTTTTGAAATTTTGTCTGTTCCAAACTGCTACCAGGTTATCATCAATTATTTTGGTGAGTCGCACACATATCGTAACAGGCATGTCCGTAGATTTCAACCTATTAATGAGAATATAGTTATGCTTGCTGACCCCATTCAGAATGACACATTGCCTGCAACTAATAACCAGAATTTCGGATCCACAGAACCTGCCTTACCTGACCTCACTCTACCTGTGACACCCACCTGCAAACAAATAGCCCTTCCAGATTTAAACACTCTAGCTCATACACCCACCCCCTGAAACAGCCACACCCACCCCCTATTGTGTACACACCCATCCTTGTTCTACCTACCCACACTGTCTCTGCTCCTTCAATCCTTCCTTCTCAAGTTGTCATCAACCACTCTCTTTACCTGTTCAGGCCTCACCATCTGTCAGTGTACCTAACGTTTCAGAATCATCAGGTACTCTACCTACAACTCCCATCATTGCCAACATTCCTAATCTCATTACTCCACCTGTCACTTCCGTTCCTCACCCTCCCTTTTCTTTGCCTCTTTCTTTACCTATACCTCTTGTTTCTAATCTTTCTGGTCCCCAATCTTATGCATCTAAACTAAAATCTCCAGTCCCTTCCGGATCTCAATCCCAAATTAAACCAGTGACACAACATCTTCCAGTACTTACCAGGGCCATTCCTCAATCATCTTATAACTCACGAACTTCTTCATTAATCCGTCCCAGACATAACATAACAAATAAACCATAACAATCTTCTAGCTCTGCTGCTTCACCTTCCCCACAATCACGTGTTTTTCCACCTTCACCAATTCCTACTCAATCTAACCCTACATGCACAAGATCTGGTTGACGTGTGGTGCCCCCTCGACGATGGGAGCCTTCCTTCAAACCTACATACATCCGGCGAGGTCACCCCAAACCTACCTTGCCAGCTCCACTGATAGCCACACCACCTAATGCGAGGTCACCCCTACCTGGTCCAGCCCCACCTACCTCCAAGCACTCATCACCAGCCATCCCTGTCCGAGTCACTACTCCTCTCCATCCAGCAGTGATCAGATCTCCTCCAAGGACACCTCCTCCTACAGCGACCCCTTCGGCGACTCCACCAGCAATGAAAATAAACAGTGTACACATTTTTGATGGCATAAAACCAAAACCTGTGAAAACTCCTAACCAGCTGATACAACTAGCTGCTCACACCGAAGTACCTCTCCAATTAAACCTGACCATAGACGTCAACCAACCGATGGACGTCCCTACCACATTATGGCTGCTCACTTTGCAAAACCTGACACCCGTCATGAACACAACCATCACCCGGTCCTACATTCTTCAAGCGTGAGGTCGCGAATTTTCTCTCGCCGATAGTGGTGAAATGATGGGATTGCTACAGCCAAATGCAAAAGCCAGTTGCAGAATTGCCAGCCTGCAACTAGATCCACAAGCTAAACCAACAACACGGAAACAGAGGAGGGACAAGAAAATGCAGGAGCCACCCCTGCCACCCAGAGCTTCTCATGTTCTATGGAACCAAGCAGCAGTTATGAGCATGGGAAATTGTCCCAGCCAACCACAGTCCTGTTTTCAAACCACACCAGCCAATCACAGGACAGCATCCCCTCCAGTTCCGTATCTACAATATCATGAAGGCATGTTTATGCAAGTTAAACACCCAGCGACCGGAAAATTACAGGTAGAAATGGACCTGAGCAAGAGTACCAGTTATGACGGTCCTGTAGATGTAATAACCTACAGGGAAGAAGCACAAATAGGCGAGCAATATCCAAGTCTGTCTAAGAGTCTGGAGAATGATATAATCCTTATAAGTAAGATTTCTCCAAGAATAGGTTTAATAAATGCCATGTATGATGTAAATGTGTTACCTAATATATAATATTGAGTTGTGTGCCAACTGCCAGACAGTGTGGACGCAGCTGCTCCCTCTCCTTTTCCCGCCCTGCCTCGTCCAGCTGAGTGTTTTTTAACCAAACACAAATACACATTAATTATTACGATATGTTCATTTCCTATTTGTATCTCTACTGCTACTGTCTCACTCTTCTGGAAATCATTAGTCAATATTTGTTTCGCTTGTACATCGTTTCTAGTCATAATTATTACTCCTCCCCTTTTACCTACTCTGTCAGTTCTCCAAACATCATATCCTTAGGCAACTAGAACTTTATTCCCGATTTTTTGATCGAGTTTGGTTTCAGTTAAACATACCACATGATAATTTTTATCAATTAATAAATCCTTTAATTCCAGAGCTTTGGATATAAACCCGTCTATGTTTGTGTACATTACACTTAGGCTGCTATTATTCTTGGTTTCTATATCACTCATAGAATGTCTGCACATTTGTCCCTGGTTACTCGCTTTCTTGTTGTTTGATGTACCATTTTTTCAACCGAAGCCCCAACACCCTGAAGACAAAAAAAATCTTATCTTCCTCAGACCGTTCATCGTTAAGTTGTTGGGCTTCGTTTAGTATCCCCCTCAAAATGTCTCGGTCTTCCTTGCTTATATCCCTTCGTATCATCACATTTTCGTATTCCTCCTTTTCCTTCAGTTTCCCTGCATTTCTTAATATTTCGTTTACCACTTGACTACTCGTTAATGTTACCTTCAATGGCCTCACCTTACCTTCCTCATATTTCCCTATCCTTCTGAAGTCTGCAGCTACTACATTATCGTCATCAATTACTTTACCAATAATACTTTAGATAAATTTATCTTCTATCTTGTCTCTGTCTAACCTTGATTTAATATTTTCCTCTCTGTGTCCGAAAATAATCACTGACTTGTTCCTTTCAACTATTTCCCTAATGAGCCGATCACTGTTTCGAATCACTTTCTTGATTTCGTTTTCCATTGTATTATCTCGATTGGTCTTATCAGTTTCTTGCTCTTTCACCTTTCCTTCCTTTACTACCTCAGCAAAGTTAGCTTTCATTTCTTCACAACAATCGTTCACTTTTTTTTTACTTCCTCCACTTCATGCGTTAGATTTAGTTTTGCATCGTTCATTTCCTGCATTAAACACTGTTGATCTTTGGTTAGTTTGTCAGCTTCATTCCTAAATTTTTCCCGTGCCTCTTTCACATCACTTTCGGTCGAATCACTTGAAGCCTGTTCAATCGCTCATTGTTGCTTCGTGAACTTAACGTCCATTTCCTTCAACAGGCGTCTTAATTCTGCTATATCTAACTCTATTTCTCTATCTTTATTTTCTAAGGTTTCATTTTGCTTGCATATATCGTGTAATTCTGCCTTTAACCTAACAGCAGTCTCGCTTAGAGATTTTGTTTCGTCTCTTGCCTTGTTACACTCGTTCTCGATGTTTTCAACTTTCATAAAGAATTCTTCCATTGTAGTATTCTCCGGTAAATCACAAAACTCTTCACTGACCTGCTTACTGGTTGCCTCCATACCTGTAGCTGTGGACCTGTAACTCTTATCCTGTGACCTGTTTTCACCCTCGTACCATGAAGCTTCACTCTGGTCGGCCATGTTTGTTGATGACCCGTGCCTGGTAAACCGGGTTATTCTTTTCACTTCATTGTCACCTTCCATACACCCTGTGCCAACACTATCCCCTTTACCACTTAATCACTATGTTAACTTATATGGCTTCTATAGACTTAAGGACGTAACCACAGGTTGGGACACCACTACCATTCCTTCAACAATACAATTTGGCAGGAGCTCCACCGGTGCGACCTCTTGCTTCAGCTGCCACACTAATAATAATAATAATAATAATCGGTTTATTTCAAGTCGGCAGCCAATGGGGCTGAAAATACACAGACTTAACCTAGATCTTATCCTAATGGATCAACAGACTGATCCTGGCAGCTAACGAGAGCGCCTACATACTCCCAAGGGAGTAGGACGTGGGCAGGAGACTTTGTGGGTCCCCCGAGACGATCCGCCCAGATCTTGCCTTCACGGCCAGGGAAAGTTTTTGAGAGAACTTCCCCTGCCGGCGCCTGGGATTGAACCCCCGACACCAGAGCTAGCGCTCCCAATACAGAGTACTAAGCGCGCTCGGCCACCGTGACCGTCACTGTGTGTGTGTGTGTGTGTGTGGACGAGTTTAATGTGTAATGTGCATATATATATAAATATATATATATATATATATATATATATATATATATATATAAATATATATATATATATATATATATATATATATATATATATTGTACAGTCGAGGTTAATAAGTGTTGTCAGATATTTCACAAAGTTTCGGACACTGACTAATACTCTGAGGGGGATAAGCACTTTTCCCAGTAACTGTAAAGATACCAAATACACTTATTGAGCGAAGACCACTGGAATCTATGACAACACTTAATACCCCCGATTGTACAGTACATATATATATATTTATATATATATATATGTTTATTTGATGACAAATATAGCTGACAGGGCTAAGATTCGAACCATATAGGCAGGAGGTCCAGTCACCTACACCACCACGAGATGGTTCGAATCTTAGCCCAGTCAGCTATATTTGTCATCCAATAAACAACTTGTCATGCTTAGGGCAGCCGGATTTCGATTAAAAGACATTCTGTCCCCCCATCAGAGTAAGAGGTGGAAAGGAATACAGATAGAAGTATCAAATTCCTTCTTGTAACTCTCGTGGTGGTGTAGGTGACTGGACCTCCTGCCTATATGGTTCGAATCTTAGCCCTGTCAGCTATATATATATATATATATATATATATATATATATATATATATATATACCGGTATATATATATATAGAGAGAGAGAGACAGAGAGAGAGAGAGAGACAGGTATTATAGATACATTGATGAAAGAATGAGGGAGATATCTGTATGTTTATCTGTATGATAATAATATTTGTAATAGATTTTGTTTCCGAGCCACCAGACAATTAAGCTGTAAGCACTCAGTTCCTTAATCTAACGTATCCTAAGTAGTCAACAGGTTGACTATGGCTGCCACAAAAGGGTTTACATATCTCCAAAAGGGCTAGAGCCGAGGCCACCGCGAGTACCAGGCCGCACGGATGGGACCTTTAAATTCTGTGACGTAGGCAAAGGTAGGGTTCATTTTCGCACTACCCTCACAGGTCAGTATACATTTGAGTGAGATATGGGGAAGATCTCGCTGTGTTTCCAAATTATTTCCCCCTTCTAAATACTTTATAAGTAGCCTATATTAAAACTGTGTTTACCCATACTCGACAAGAAGGTCATTTTAAGGAATTTTGAAGAAATTAACTATGAAGAAGTAAAAACAGATGAGGAAATTAATTTTAGTTTATGTCATACGAATGTTGAAGTTTGTAAGGAGGATATATTGATAGATTGATAGATAGATATAGTTAAATATATAGATACTATAGATAGTTAAAAAGATAGATTGAAAGATAGATATAGTTAAATATATAGATACAATAGATAGTTAAAAACAGGGTGAGAGTGAGTGCGTGTGTGTGTGTGTGTGTGTGTGTGTACTGTATGTGTGTGAGTAGTGCGTGTGTCCTTGTGTGTGTGTGTGTGTCTCTTAGAGAAATTAAAAATTATTGCATAACAGAACTGAAGATGGATTTCATACTAACAGGAACATTTCAAACAGACCATTTGGAAGCAAGATTTGGTCACTATAGGCAGTTAGCAGGAGGAAATTACAATATTTCTGTACGCCAAATATATGAGTGTGAAAAGAAGATACGGATGATGTCAGTGTTAAAACTAAGTTTACCCATACTCGACAAGAAGGCCATGTTAAGGAATTTTGAAGACATTAATTATGAAGAACTAAAAACAGATGAGGAAATTGATTTTGGTTTATGTCATACGAATGTTGAAGTTTGTAAGGAGGATATTGATAGGTGTAAAGACATCATCCCAGTGATAGTCTATTTATCTGGCTATTGCTGTTACTCTGTGATAAAGAAAATTAAATGTAATGCATGTAAAGAAATGATTACGTGTTCAGATAGTGGTGAAGACATCCCTGAAAATCTAAGTTACATTGCTGGAATTAGCAGAGGTTCTCTTATTTACCCAGATAGTGTGATAGCCAAAATGGTCATGTATTACTATATTGTTATTAAAAAACTTGTTCAACTTCCTGCCTTTCAAAATGCTACTAGCCAAAGAAATATAGCAACACAGCACACAGTTACGGCTTTAGCAGATGTTGATCTCCTGTTCCCTAATTATATGTGTGAAAATGGTCATAACACCGACAAAATAGAAAGTATGGTGGTATATGCTTCTACAAATGCAATTACTGTGCTAAAGAAAATACCATCCCAGCAGCTACCAGAGCTAGTAAGAATGTAGGCATGAAGAGAAAGCTTCAAACCTTAGACAACTAGACTATGTGTACTGTATTGAATAATTATTGTATTGTGAGTGTGTGTATGTGAGTGTGTGTGTGTGTGTGTGTGACTGCAGGTGTGTGTGTGATTGTGAAGGTGAGTGTGTCTGCAGGTGTGGTTAAGTAAGGGAATTGGATTTAAAAAGTATAATCCCGGAACGGAGATTGGATTAGGCCTAGTACAAAGGTCATTCCTTTATATGTGTGGTTGTGTGTGTACATTAATTATATGTTTATATTAATTTATATAGTAATACATTTAGTTGTTGTTGTTGTTGTTGTTCCCTAAGCTGCCTGGCCGAACAGCCCCGAGTCCCTGAGGAAGGCCATGGCCACGATCGGGCTTTCCCACAGAGCTCTCATTGAGTGTAGATTGTGTTGTTGGCGTAAGTGGTTGTGTGAAATGCAGTCTTCTATGATGTGTTTAATAGTATGGGGTGCTGTGTTACATCCCGGGCAGGCGTCGACAACGGAGTCATCCAGTCTCTTCTGATAGCTCAGGAGAGCTGGATGGTGTCCGCATCTCAGCCTGGCCAGGTGGACTCTGTCCTCGCGAGTAAGGGAGGATTCGGAAGGATGGATTTTGGGAGGTCGTGCATGCAGCTGCGTGTTGTCTGTGAGTGAGTGGATGGATCGGCGAGAGATATTAGTATGGATGTGCTTCTGGAAGTTGGTTCGGGGTGGGCAGGGAGGGAGAGAGGACAATAATTGTGTGTGATACCGTGTGCTGGGTGTTGTTTTGATATTTCTTGGTGTCTGTGGGTGTGTTGCCATGTAGTTTAGTGGGTGGTCTTGGTTCGTGGAGGCTGCTGCCAGGAATTGAGTGCCTCTCATGTCCAGATGGTCTTTGACTTTGAGGATTTTGGTTTCTTGATGTAGGTGATCTGTGGGTGCAGTAGCTGTGCAGCCTGTAATGATCTTCAGGGCTTTGTTTTGAATAGTCTGTAAGGTCTTATGATGTGTTTCAGCTAGGTTAGAAGCCCAGGCTGGGCTTGCGTATTCCATCACTGATCTTATGTATTGTTTATATACTGTGGTGGTAGTTTCTTTGTTGTGTCCAAATTTTGTGTGAGCAAGTGACCTGAGGGCGTTAAGTCTGGGTGTCAGTTTCTTTTTAATGTTTGTGGTGTGCTGTTTGAATGTCATATGAGTATCATATGTTACTCCTAGGATTTTGGGTGTGTGTGTATGTGTTAGGGGTGTGTTGTTTATGGTGAGTTGAGGGATGTATTCGTGTTCTCCTGTCCAGCTTGTGAGCAGGGTTGCGGTGGATTTGGCTGGGGCTAGATTAAGTCTGTTTGTAGTGCACCAGCCATGTAGTGTGTTGAGATAGGGTTGAAGGAGATCTGTTGCTCTTTTTGGGTCATGGTGTGTGCATGTGAGTGTTATGTCATCTGCATAGGAGGCTAAGTTTATTTGGGGCGTATTGGGTGTAGTTATATCGTGCATGTACAGATTGAAGAGTGTGGGCGATAGGACGGATCCTTGTGGGACTCCGTTTGGAAAGTTTCTGATTTTAGATGACTGACCGGCAAAAGATACGTGTGCACATCTGCCTGCTAGGAAGTTGGCCAGCCACCTTTTTGTGTTGTGCATGTTTGTGTTGTAGATTTTGTTTGTTAGGTTGTGGCGGGGGATGGCATCGAAGGCTTTCCTAATGTCGAGTGTGGCTAATAGTGATCTTTGTGGTGGTCTAGCTGAGATGATGCCATCAAAAGCTCCTTGTGTAAGGTTAGTTACTTATATGTATTTTTTCACGAATAATAGTGGATGTCGCTTATATTGGCTCTCCAGTAAGGCTCTCTTTATTGGCTGAGTATAAAATATAGTAACGTTTAATAGCATTTTGTATAATATTTTCCAGTAGGAAAACAGTAATAGTGATATACTTGTAATACGTTTTCATCTTGTACAAATACTTTTTCAAGGTATGAGTGTAATTTGTAGTAAATACCAAAGTATGTTGTTATCATATCGGCATAATAATATATAATAATATAATTTTGCGTACACAGTAAAAGATAAATGTAGTTTTATGTGTACTTTAATTTAAAACTAAACTGATAAAATATAAAAGGGAGAGTAATTATAGACTTGGGAGACAGAGCGGTCCGTGAATGTCGCACCACCTTGCTGACGTCACAGTATGGTCGACGCGGCCTGGTACTGGAGGTGGCCTCGGTAGAGCAGGAAACTAGGTGGAACCCAGAGGTGCATCAACACCTAACTTCCACAGCCAGGAAAGTTTTTCACAGAAACTTCAACCATGGGTAGCTGGGATCGAACCCGTGCTACCTGAGCCAAGCGAGTATAGTACATACAATGACTTAGTGCGCCCGGCCACAGTGACTTTTATATGTGTGTGTGTGAGTGCGTATGTGTGTGTGTGTGTGTGTGTACGCGCATGTTAATGTGTGTTTGTACGCGTGTGTGTTAGGATTATAATGCATAGTAATCATTTACTAATATTGGTCCTCACATTTCCCCATTAAGGGCTTAGAGTGCTTGGTTTTTTGGTCGATATATTTATCTATTAATTAAATTTTTAGTTTCCTTGCTAGACCTCCATCAAGCTTAGAAAAACACCCCCTAGACCCCCTTTCAAGATAAATTTGTACATTTTTCAATAGAAAAATGTCCCGGCCGAAGGCCGATTCCTTTTAAAATTAGAGGCTCGCTTTCGCTCGCCAGAAAAAAAATTGACACCTTTAGGGCACGAAGGGTCTTAATATTGACACCTTTAGGGCACGAAGGGTCTTAATATTGACAACAAAATGAGGCGAAAGGTCTCAAAATCGCCAAACTAACGGAACGAACATCTTAAAACCTCGAAACTAATATGCTAAACATGAGGGAGAAGGGGGTCCATAAAAAGCGAGTACTACCCCCTTATTCCGATGTTCCAGAAACCCAATATAGTTATCCTGATATACTGTATACAACTGTAGTTATTATAGTCTATGATAAGCTGTGATGGTTCATTATTTGGAATATTGAGGTGAGATGGGTTGTTTTTCTAGATCCTCTTCTCCCTCATGTTTAGACCCACTAATTTCATGTTTTAAGATGTTTGCCCCATTATTTTGTCGATTTTAAGACCTTTTGACCCATTTCTTTGTGAACATTAATACTTTTCGTGCTATTTAGGTGTCGATTTTAATCCTGGCGAACGATAGTGAACCTATAATATTAGAAGTATCGGCCTTCGGCCGGGACATTTTTCTACCGAAAAATGTATAAATTAATGTAAAAGAGGGATTTAATGGATGTTTTTGTTTTAATGATTGATGAAGGTCTAGGGAGGAAACTAAAAAATTATAATATCTATCTATCTATCTATTGCCTGACGCCGTGATCCCCGAAGGGGTGGCCACGAACGAACCGCCCCCATGCACCTCTGTCCCCAGTCAGTCGACGCCCCTCCTCCCAACCAGCACCGCCTTCATTCATATACTTCCTCACTCCATCCTTCCACCTCTCCCTCTCTGTCCTTCCACCTCGCTCTCGTACACCCTCTTAGTCAATCTCTCGCTTTCCATACGTTCCATATGGCCGAACCATCTCAAGTTGTTCCTTTTCACACCTTCCAGCACATCTACCTCCACACCACACCTCTTTCTTACTTCCTCATTCGTCTGTCTATCCCTCCATGTAACTCCGTACGCACTTCTCAAGTAACTCATTTCCACCGCTTTCACTCTTGATCTGAGTCTCTTCCCAAACGTCTATGCTTCGCTTCCGTAAGTTAGTGTCGGGATTACCACACGTCATACAAGGACTTCTTCACTTCCATACTGACCACTCTATTTCTTGTTACTGCTTTCAACGTTCCTACAACCCTCTTCCCCTGTTGCACCCTCCCCCGCACTTCTTCATCCATAGTCCCATCTTTACTCAACACATTGCCCAGATACTTAAAAGAGCTGACAATCTCCATAGCCTGACAGTTCAGCTTCACCTCACACTCTGTGACTTCACCCCTTTCGAAGACCATAGCCTTGCTCTTCCCCGCATTTACCTTCAAATTCCGTTTTTCGCGCACTGTTCCAAATTCATTTACCAGACCCTGCAACTCCCATTCATTATCGCTCATCAGAACTGTATCATCCGCAAACAGCAGTATAGGCAGCTTCCACTCATTTCCCTCCCTTTTAGGCAATACACCAACATCCACTGCTCTTCCTAGTATTTCTTTCAGGAATCCATCCATATATACAGTAAACAACCACTTGGACATCACACACCCCTGTAATAATAATAAATAATAAATATATAAAATAACCGAGTTATAAAAAATCCCTCCCCTTTAACTGTGCTCTCTGTAGCAATGTAAGGTCTAAACTACAGTATACTATACAAAATTATATATATATATATACAGTATATTATGTATAGTAGCAGGCCTCAGGCTGGGCTCCACTTGGCCACGGCGCTCATCTCCCGATATCGGTATATATACTACTAGCAGGGGTACCCGGCGTTGCCCGGGTAATCACCATAATCACCATCACTACTACCACCACTACTACTACCATAATCACCATCATCAATCACTACTACCACAATCATTACAATACTACTACTACCATAATCACCGGCCTCGACTTCCCTGTGCCTCATTAACCGGCGACCTCGATTTCGGCCGCTAAATTACCTCCGATTTAGGATCTGACCTCATCCGTACCCCCATTTTGGGGGGCTGCGAACAACTTTCGTTCCATACACCTTTTCGATCGGAGGCCTCCTTCTGCCCCAAACGGCAATTTTTTCTCATTTTTTTCGCTCCCGTATGCTACATAAGTTCTGCCGAAAATTTTATTAAACAAAAGTGTCTCTGATTTCCATTAAACTCGCCTAAAACCATCTCCCAAGCCTGGGCTTTCCAACGGTGCCCCACACTCCCACCTGGTACCAAAACTGTGGGAGGAGTTTAGTAACAAAGGTCGAGTAACTGACAAACAGACAAACATTGACTTTTATTTATTAAGATACTGTATATGTATACAATATATTAAGTAAGTAAAGTAGCAGCCAAGCCCGGGTAGCCCCTAGGTGAATTGTCGACGGCGAATGCCCGGCGATTGTCTTTTTTTGTCTATGTCCAGTATTCGCCGGCGAACCAAGATAAACATAGCCACGAAGAATGAAGGAAAGAAAGAAGAGAAGCAACAACATGGCCGTGTAACCACCACCTCCTCTAAACTTCACCTCACCAACTGATGTGCTCGAGTCGCCGCCATCACGCCCACTCTGCCGCCCATGCCCGGAAAAAATATACGCATTATCATCACCAATTCCGGGTCCAGCAAATGGAATCCAGATTACATAAACTTACGAAAATACAAAAAGCCTCAGATATCTCCTTTCCAGATGCGCCACTTTTCCACGCAGCTCCTCTCACATCATGACGGAAACTTCTGAGGAGTCTACCTCAAGCCCTTGATCTGCACCCCCCCCCCCCCCCCCCCTCTACCTGTGACCTTCTGACCCTCAACCAACGTACCTGGGACATAGCAGCATAACTCATGACCATCTCGACTTAACCAAGGTAGAGTTAGCAATTCGAAGGGCTGAGGTAGACTTACATGTGAGTCTTGAATCCGAGAATTACCCTCTCATTCACCTGAGTATTACATGCCATGGCTGTAGACCTAATTGTCTGAGAGTTCGTTTTCCTACCTAAGAACTATTGTCTCTCCCACCATGGTGCCTGAGATACATTAAGATAATAATAATAATGATAATTAAAGTTGCAAGCAACGTTGTGCGGGGTTCGAGCGGGGTTGCACACAGGGTATTGTGTTGGATACAAGGGCTGTGCCACATATATCAAAATATCATGTATCTCATCGGGCATGGAGAAAGTGCAGAAGAAATATAGTGTAGCCATTTTGGCTATGGCCACTTAGACCATTAACCCGGGAGCTGCGGGGAGACTCTTAAGAGTTCCCCCCGCGGACTGCGGGGAGACTCTTAAGAGCAGAGCTTTTGAACGCGTACCAAAACCGCGCGTTTATAGCCAGGCGGCTGAAAATTGGTGTGGGTATAGTACTACATGTTAACTCTCGACACCACCCCGCCAAACGCTCACCCCGCACTCATGCAAGCACCACTGCGCCAGTAACCAAGCACTAGTCATGGAGCCCACACGTCCCTCACGCTCGCTCCCTGATGACACAACCAGCCCTCCTTCTGGTGGTGTTAGCCACCGTGGAAGGCAGAGGGTGGCTGCTAAAGACCCTAGCTACCAGTACGACACGCCCTACAGCTCTGAGGACGAAAGACCAGCACCCAAAGCACAAAAAACACGTGCAAGCACGACAAAGGTACAGAGGTCATTGGTGTTTCGGGACACTGCCACCACGACCCAGGCCACTGCAACAACCACTACCACCACCACTGCCACCACTGCCACCCCTGCCACCGGTACCAGCGACGCAGGAGGCCGCCCTAGGGCTGCAGAACCTGCGAGGGCAGGAAAAATTAAAGGCACGGGCGTAGGGAAGAGAACCCGTACGCCAGCCACAGTGCCCCTACCTCCACCACCACCACCAGCCGCCCCTGGCCCGGCTGCCCCTGCCGCCCCTGCCGCCCCTGCTGCCCCTGCCCCTGCCCAAGGGAAGGGGAAAGGGAGAGGGAAAGTGACTGCTGGCCCTGCTGTCCCTGCCGCCCCTGCTGCCCCTGCTACCCCTGCCGCCCCTGCCGCCCCTGCTCAAGGAACAGAGAGAAGGGCGACAGGCACCACCATCATCTTGCCATGAAGACCACGCACCACTGCTGCCCCTGCCACCGCCCCTGCTGTCCCTGTCCATAAGACTCCCGCACGTGCTGGAGTGACCCGGAAAACTCTGACACCATCAAAGTATGCCGCCCTGCTGTTTGATGGTGATTCGCAGGGCATTGGCAGCCCGGGTTTCGATGACGAAGCCCTAGCACGGGACCAAGGGTGGGGGGATTTGGGAGTGGACAGTGGGAGTGAGTCCAACGTCGGTGACGAGAATGAGGAAGGGCATCGTCTGTCAAGTGAAGAGGAGGGTGATGATGATGCAGTGCTGTATCGCGACCATGGAAGCGATATTTCAGACGATGAAGGAGACGCAGACGACATTCTGATCCCTGGGCTGCCTTCGTTCGATTGGTCTGACGGGGTCAATTTTGTACCTGACGTGCCCTACTTCAATCCTGGGACGTCAGGATCAACTGACGACTGGCCCTGTGACGATCAAGCAAACGAAAGCGACTTCTTCCTCGCTTTTTTCGATATGGAGGTAATGACGTACATCGTTGCCCAAACAAACGCCTACTACAGGTGGGTGTTTGGCAGATTGGACGTCCTTTCTCCAAAAGCGAGAATACGAGGCTGGGTGGATACGACTGTGGAAGAATTTATGACGTTCTTTGCCTTGTTGTTCCTCATGCCTCTGATCAAGAAGCATGTGTTGCAACACTATTGGAAGCACGACCCTCTCATCGCCACCCCAACTTTCAATAAGTTCATGACTCGTGACAGATTTTTGTTGCTGCTAAGATTTATGCACTTTGCAGACAACAACAATCCTAATAGGATTGACAGGATATGGAAAGTTCGGGATGTGTTCACCATGTTGTTGGAGAGGTATTGGAAATACTTTTACCCCTTCCTCAATTTGGTGATTGATGAGTCGCTCGTGCTCTGCAAAGGACGTCTTGTTTTCAAGCAGTATTTCCCCTTGAAAAGGCATAGGTTCGGAATCAAGCTCTTCGTTTTGTGTGACTGCGAAACTGGAATAGTGCTTGACATGATCGTGTACACAGGCAGTGACATTGACATACTGAAAGCCGCTGCCAATGACCCCATGGGCATGTCAGGTGCCATCGTCAGGAAAATGTTGGCACCTTACCTGGGCAAAGGTCACATCATCTACACTGACAACTGGTGTACTTCTCCTGCTCTCTGCCAGTTTCTTCATGACAACCAAACGGGGTCATGTGGGACTGTCAGAAAAACAAGAAAGTTTATGCC
The DNA here is from genome assembly GCA_032716605.1 of Paralithodes platypus. Lineage (NCBI taxonomy): Eukaryota > Metazoa > Arthropoda > Malacostraca > Decapoda > Lithodidae > Paralithodes > Paralithodes platypus. The sequence goes on from CM064575.1 coordinate 32,051,851, forward strand.
AAAGTTCACAGGTAATGTCATTCCTCTCACAGATGCCTCCTCCAGTGACACACCTTCAGAAGACGACCTGGCCCAGGAACACCGCGAGAGGCATGTGCGAAGAAGGCGACGAAAGGGGCAAAAATTCAAGCAGCTCGAGAAGTGTGGGAAAGTGATAGCCCTGAAGTGGAAGGATAAGCGAGACGTCCACCTGCTTTCCACCGTCCACACAGGTGCCCAGGTGGATTCTGGCAAAATCCACTACCGAACCAGGAAGACCATCTACAAGCCCGACATGGTAGTGGACTATACCAAGAACATGCGCCTGGTGGACAAGTCTGACTGTCAGCTGTCAGGCGTTGAGTGTCTGAGGAAGACTGTGAAGTGGTATCACAAGCTCTTCCTCCACCTAGTTGATATCACGATGCTCAACGCCTACAACTTGTGGTTGGTGAAAAAGGATATGGCCCCAAACCAGAAGCTGAAATTCCGGGAGTTCGTCTACAACGTCTCATACCAACTCCTGGAGAAGTATGGCACCACCACTCACAGACGTACGGCATGGCGTGGGGATCACGTTCCTGACCGCATCCAGCTGGGTGTCGAAAGACACTACCCATTCAACACTGAGATGCTTGGCACTCGTCGCAGGCAGGCGCAATGCACCGTCTGCAGCTCCAGTGTCAGGAAACCCCATGTCACCAAAAGAGTCACCTCAATGTGCGCCGAGTGCAAAGTTCCACTCTGCCTGGGTGACTGCTTCAGGGACTACCACACCTTCAAGAATTATTGAGTGTCGCCCCCTGCCCTGCCCTGCCCTGGACTCGCCCCGTGCCCTGCCCTGGACTCGCCCCGTGCCCTGCCCTGCCCTGCCCTGGACTCGCGCCCTACCTTACCTGACCTGACCTAATTGATCACGCTACCTCATAATGTAACATATATATTATTTAATGTATAAGTTCCAAAGATGTCCCTGTGATATAGCTTTTACATTATATAATTGTATGTTTCATTATTTAGTTTATAAGTTTCAAAGATTTACATGTAATATGCCTTCTTTTTTTAGTATATCAATATATATGTTTGTTATAGCCTAAGTAATGGGTATATATTTTCTTACCTCAAATGAATTGTACAAAAATACATATGTTTCAATAAATCATGTCAAACCTGCTAAGATAATAAAATCAAACAATAAAAAAATAAAAAAATACAAGGTCATGTCATTGTATTCTTACAATATGATATATTCTATGAATATTTCATATTGTTTGAATACAATGGCATGATCTTGTAAAAATAAAATTTTATCAAAAATGTTCTAGACAGTATAAAACCTTCCCCATAACCTCCTCCTGGATTCAATCCCACTACCCTACCACACTTTGAGTTTTCCAGTCCGCGACCTTACCAACCATGCCACAGGAGCTCATACCAAATATCACTCAAAACTTTGTGTCTACAATCGAAATGACAATATACAAAAACAAATTAATTATCCCACCAATTTACGTTTGTAAATTGATGGGATTATCAATTATATCATGCCAAGGTTTATAAAAGTTTGTCTCTGTCAAGAATTAGTAATTATATAACTTTATTCTGTCAAAAATTGCCCAAACACTCAGCAAAATTGCCCCCCTCAGTGTGACTCCACTCATTTTCACACGGTCAAGCGGTGACCCTAGCCGCTCCTTGATGCTCCAGCTACAGCAGCTCTGTCTGGGAACAAAATTGGTATAAATACAATAATGCATAAAATACTCTTCACAAATACATTTGTATTGTATAATATTGTAAATAAAAATGAATAATAACTGTGTGGGTGTCGAAAATTGCTCAACCAGCTTTCTTATGTCTCGCCTACGCGCGTATATTGGATTATACATAGTCATGACTGTCATACAAATACTTGCAGTAGGTCTCGAATATACATTTAGATTGCATATTACTTGGAAATAAATAAGTATAAGTTTCTCTGGTGGCAATCTACCCTTTCGCAAGTGTAAGGAGACACCAGTCTATATTTAGCCGTCTATCACAAAAGGCAATCTGCCTGTGTTTACTGACCACCCTCGTTGCTGGTCTATAATATAGTACTTTATTTACAGTCAATGGCCTACATGTTTCTGTGGTACTTCACATGTGTCTAAAATGCAATGTCTGCTTGCATAAAAATGCAATTCTGAAGTCCATTTATACGTACGACATACGCATGTCTCAGTTTCTCTCTCTCTCTCTCCATTCCTGACTCATGTTATTGTAGACCTCTTGGTGGCAACGAACACCAGACACCTGGTAGACATAAGGTTCAAAATACAAACACATCCATACGCCTCGGGGGCCTCCACAATTATCACGAAGCTTTCTATCTATCTAGAGATCTCCCTGCCTGCCTTCCCTCTCTCCACGACTCACTCACTCACTCCCTGCATGCCTTCCTCCCACCCACCCACCCTTTCAGGCCTCCGTCTGCTAGAAACACATTCACAATTTGCGTAAATATCGCATCAATTGGTCTATATGCGGTATATTCCTTGTTATATGGGACGCCTACATACGTACACGTCTTTATTATAGCATGACAGTGCTCTAAATACAAGATATACATGATATTTATGGCGTAACACACCCTCTCCCCCTTTCATTCCCAGCACAACTCGCTCACACCTTGGTTCACGCATAGAAACTCATTGGTAATGTGCGTAAATATCGCATGAATTGGTCTATATGCGGTAAATATTTTGATATATGGCACGTATACATACGTACAAGTCTGTATTATAGCATGACAGTGCTCTAACTACAAGATATAAGTGATATGTATGGCGTAAACCACACTCTCAGCTCATAAATTGCCGCCAAACCTCCAACACATCTTCATTCCCGCCTAAAAATTATCTTATAATTCCCTTATATATTGCAATTTTTGGTCACTATGAGGCATATTCATTGTTATATGGGTGGCCTACACACGTATACATACTCTACATAGCCTAAAAGGGCTCAAAAAAGGAGATATACGTGATAATACGCGGTAGCCCACCCCCTCCTCCCTATCCTTCTATCCCCTGGGCGCGTGAAAATTCGGCAGGGAAATCTCGCCGCTCGATGACAATCTAGCCGCGCGGTGCCATTCGCTCCACATTTTTCAACTACGGACCGTTCCCCCCCCCCCCCCCCCAGACATTTTTGGGGGGGTCAAATATATATGGGCCGATGCACGCAAACATTCCCTACACGATGATGTACTTTTTATCGAAATTGGCAATGGGTCCCAAAATCATCATAGGTGCGCAGTCTTACCCTGTAGAAAACCCCCTGTGCGCACGTCTTAGGTTAAGGAGTGGGACCATTTTGGTTAAAGCTATTAATCCTGTACGAGTTGATGTTGTTGTTCCCTAAGCTGCCTGGCCGAACAGCCTTGAGTCCCTGAGGAAGGCCATGGCCACGATCGGGCTTGCCCACACAGCTCTCATTGAGTGTAGATTGTGTTGTTGGCGTAAGTGGTTGTGTGAAATGCAGTCTTCTATGATGTGTTTAATGGTATGGGGTGCTGTGTTACATCCCGGGCAGGCGTCGACAACGGAGTCATCCAGTCTCTTCTGATAGCTCAGGAGAGCTGGATGGTGTCCGCATCTCAGCCTGGCCAGGTGGACTCTGTCCTCGCGAGGAAGGGAGGATTCGGAAGGATGTATTTCGGGAGGTCGTGCTTGCAGCTGTGTGTTGTCTGTGAGTAAGTGGATGGATCGGCGAGAGATATGAGTATGGATGTGCTTCTGGAAGTTGGTTCGGGGTGGGAGAGAGGACAGTAATTGTGTGTGATACCGTGTGCTGGGTGTTGTTTTGATATTTCTTGGTGTCTGTGGGTGTGTTGCCATGTAGTTTAGTGGGTGGTCTTGGTTCGTGGAGGCTGCTGCCAGGAATTGAGTGCCTCTCATGTCCAGATGGTCTTTGACTTTGAGGATTTTGGTTTCTTGATGTAGGTGATCCGTGGGTGCAGTAGCTGTGCAGCCTGTAATGATCTTCAGGGCTTTGTTTTGAATAGTCTGTAAGGTCTTATGATGTATTTCAGCTAGGTTAGAAGCCCAGGCTGGGCTTGCGTATTCCATCACTGATCTTATGTATTGTTTATATACTGTGGTGGTAGTTTCTTTGTTGTGTCCAAATTTTGTGTGAGCAAGTGACCTGAGGGCGTTAAGTCTGGGTGTCAGTTTCTTTTTAATGTTTGTGGTGTGCTGTTTGAATGTCATATGAGTATCATATGTTACTCCTAGGATTTTGGGTGTGTGTGTATGTGTTAGAGGTGTGTTGTTTATGGTGAGTTGAGGGATGTATTTGTGTTCTCCTGTCCAGCTTGTGAGCAGGGTTGCGGTGGATTTGGCTGGGGTAGATTAAGTCTGTTTGTAGTGCACCAGCCATGTAGTGTGTTGAGATAGGGTTGAAGGAGATCTGTTGCTCTTTTTGGGTCATGGTGTGTGCATGTGAGTGTTATGTCATCTGCATAGGAGGCTAAGTTTATTTGGGGCGTATTGGGTGTAGTTATATTGTGCATGTACAGATTGAAGAGTGCGGGCGATAGGACGGATCCTTGTGGGACTCCGTTTGGAAAGTTTCTGATTTTAGATGACTGACCGGCAAACGATACGTGTGCACATACGCCTGCTAGGAAGTTGGCCAGCCACCTTTTTGTGTTGTTGTGCATGTTTGTGTTGTAGATTTAGTTTGTTAGAATGTGGCGGGGGATGGCATCGAAGGCTTTACTAATGTCGAGTGTGGCTAATAGTGATCTGTGTGGTGGTCTAGCTGAGTTGATGCCGTCAAAAGCTCCTTGTGTAAGGTCTGTGAGAAGAGTGTTTGTGGAGTGCAGTGGCCTAAAGCCATGTTGTGTTGGAGCTAGGGGTAGGTCGGATGTAATTAGTTGTAATACTAGGCGTTCCATGACCTTGGAGGGGGAGCAAAGGAGTGTGATGGGGCGGTGCGAGGAGGGTAGCGTGGGGTCTTTGTTGGGTTTGGTGAATGTGGTGATGAGACCATGCTTCCAAATGTCTGGTATTGTGTTGTGTGAATAACTGTAGTTTGATATGTTAGTGAGTGCTTGTATGACTTGTGGTCTGAGGTGTATGTTGCTTATGTTGTCTAGGTCACAAGCGGGTGAGTGCTTGAGATTGTTGATGATATGCTTTGTCTGGTGATTGGTGAAGGGTGTATAGTCAGGGTCTGTGGGGAATTGTACTTACGTCGGATGACACGTCGGTCGTCTTTGTGAGGTTTTAGGTGGCTGACATGTGAGAAGTGATTGATGAGAGTGTTTGCTTGTTGTTTACATGAAGGAGTAGAGTCTGTTGTTGTGATTGCAGCATGTGATTGTGTTGTGTTGCTGTTGGAAAGTGTGATGCTGTTTAGTGTTTTGTAGAGTTTTTTGGGGTTTGTTTTGTGATCAAGTGCTTGTAGGAAGTTATTCCAATTTAGTTTTTGTTGTTCTTGTATTTTGTTGTTAGTTTGGGTGTTGAGTGCTTGGATTTGTTGTGTGATGTCTTGTGTGTGGGGTGCTGGGGAGTGTTTCAGTATGTCGCGTTGTCTGATGAGGTTTTGAATTTCTGGTGTGAAGTTGGGGTTGTGTCTTTTTCTGTTACCTCTTGGAATGTGTTTCTTGTCAGTGTTTTGGATAGTTTTATTGAGTATGTGTACAGCATTGTTGATGTTAGTGATGGGTGTACTGTTTAGAGTTGTGAAGTGTTGTTCTGTCTCATTTGTGAATGCTTCCCAGTTAGGTCTTTTATAATTGGTGTATGTGTGTTTGTGGTTAGCTGGGTGTGAGTCTGGTTTTGGTAGTGATAATGATCGGGAGGTGGTCAGAACCTAAGGTTCTGACCACCCTCCAGGATGTTGTGGGGGCGAGTTCTGGGGAGCAAAAGGTGATGTCTGGAGATGATGGGTTATAGAGGGCTTGGTGAGGAATATGGGTATGTTGATGGATATCGTTAAGGATGATGAGGTTAACAGTTTGGTTTTGTAGTACCAGCCCTCTGTCTGTGTCGGGGTTGTCGACAAACCAGGCCGACGTCTTGGCGTTGAAGTCACCACCCGGATGATGTGTGGGGTGTTTGTGATGTGTTGTAAGTGTGGTCTGTATTCATTTGGTACTGTAGGGGATGTATGTGTTTATGATAGTTATGTTGGAGTTGTTGCCAGTTCGTATTTTAATTGATTGTATTTCTGTTGTGTTATCATTTGGGGGGAGGAGGGATTTGGTTTGTACACTGGTAACTATGTATGATATTTCTTTGTGTACCAGGGTGATGAGTCCACCGCCTCCGCCGACAGCCCGGTCTTGTCTGCTGGTGGTGAAATCATGAAATGTGGGTGTTTTTTGTGTTGTGCGGAGTTTTGTTTCTTGTAAGATGGCAATGTGTATGATGTGTTGTTTGATGAAGTGTGAGAGTTTGTGTTTCTTTGTGTTGATGCCATCTATGTTCAATTGGAGAATGTTAATGTTATGTGCACGATGTATGTTGGGTGCTGCTGCACGAGGATGGGGTGGGGGTGAGGGAGTACAAAGTACAAAGGAGTACAAAGGAAATCAAGCAACAACAGGTCTAGTGACCCTTCTAGGTTGCTTGTCCTCCAAAACACTGAGGATCAAGTGTCCAAACAGTGGTTTAGAGTGGGTAAGGGAACATTGGAAAGGGAATTACTGCCCTGGAACTAATGTCCGTGGCAGGATTAGGAAGTTAGTAGGGGACAGATGGGTTAGTAACTGAGGGGGGGATAAAATAAAGTTATTCATTTACAAACGCAGTCAGTCGCGGGTTTGATGCGAGATATTTGTCTAGGCGGAGTTTAAATGAATCAACGGTGATGCAGTCTATAACGTTTCGGGGAAGCCCATTCCACAAGTTGACGACTCGATTGAAGAAGAAATTCTTAGATTCGTGCGAGTTAAAAGATTTACCAATAATTTTGCAACCGTTTCCCCGCGTGTAATTAGATTGGTCGATAGTGAAGTACTTACTACAGTTCATATTGTCGATGCCTTTGATGATTTTGAACACTTGAATTAAGTCGCCTCTTAATCTGCGCTGGGTTAAAGGAAGTAGATTTAATTCTCTAAGACGCTCTTCGTATGGTTTGTTCTTTAGGCTAGGTATCATTTTGGTAACTCTACGTTGAACTCGTTCTAGCTTGTTTATATCTTTTTGGTAATAAGGGCACCAGGATTGAACGCAGTATTCCAGAAGAGGGCGGACTAAGGAATTGTAAAGGGTTAGGATAACTTCTTTGGATTTATGCTCAAATGACCTGCCTATAAAGCCAATTATTTTGTTTGCCTTCTTAACAACTTCTGAACATTGTTGACTCGGTTTTAGGTTACTCGATATTGTTACTCCCAGATCGGTTTCTCTGTTTACATTCTTAAGCTGAGTGCCATTCATCGAATAGTTTGCTTTCTCATTTAGGTATCCGATATGTAGTACTTTACATTTATCCGCATTGAAACTCATTTGCCAAATTTGGGCCCAACATGACAATTTATCTAGATTGTGTTGCATATCGTCAACTTGTTCTTTCGAGAGTACGCTATTTGCAATTTTTGTATCGTCAGCAAATTTTGAGATTGTACAGGTGAGACCCTCATCTATGTCGTTGATGTAAATTAGAAAGAGAATTGGTCCTAGTACCGATCCCTGGGGTACCCCGCTACTTACATTGGTCCATTTAGATGCCTTACCGTTTATCACTACTCTTTGCTTTCTGTCGCTGAGCCAATTTTCTATCCATTTCAACACACCGTCTTGTATTCCATGCGCTTTTAGTTTTAGCAGTAAACGTTTGTGGGGAACTTTGTCAAAGGCCTTTTGAAAATCAAGGTATATAATATCTACAGCTTTACTCTCATCGTAGAGGTTGAGGATATCGTGGAAGAAGTCTAAGAGGTTTGTTAAACAGGAACGTTTTTTACGAAAGCCGTGTTGAGTATCTTTAAGTATGTTATTTTCCTCTAAGTGATTTACGAGTCTGTCTCGTATGACAGTTTCTAGCATTTTACTTACAACTGAGGTTAAGCTAATTGGACGATAGTTACTGGATAGGGATTTGCTGCCTTTTTTGAATATCGGTGTTACGTTGGCTAGCTTCCACTGATCGGGCATAGTTACAGACTGCAAGGATTTATTGAATAGTAATGTCAGTGGTTTAGAGAGCTCATCCTTAGCTTCCTTTAGAACTCTAGGCGAGATTGTATCAGGTCCAGGCGTTTTATTTACCTTGAGTTTATCTAAACAATTCAATACTTCTCTCTCTGTAACGGTGATATTGCTTAAAACATCTGAATTATCAATCTGAATCGGCGATGGTGTAGGGATATCACTGAGGTCTTCTGTTGTAAAAACTGATGCAAAGAAGGTATTGAGGGCATTACTCATTTGTTCTTCGTCTTTGGTGTATTCTCCATTTTCATCGACTAACGGTCCAACAGTTGAAGTAACTACTTTTTTCTTTCTGATATAACTATAGAATTCTTTCGGGTTTGTTTTACTTTGATTCGCAATATGTAACTCTAAGGTCTTTTTACTTTGCTTAATTACCTTTTTGGCTTTGCGTCGTAGCTCTACAAATTTCAGCCGTTCTTCGTCATTTTGTGAGGATTTTAATCTATCATTAGCAAATTTTTTAGCAAGCAGGCAGTTTGAAATATCTTTATTCCACCATTTGGGCTTATTATTATGGCCTGGACGCCGAGTTTTCGATGGTATGCAGTCTTGCACTGCTTTTAGGTATGTGGCTTCGAATAACTTCCAAGATGTATTTATGTCGTTATTGTGAATTAAAAAGCTCCAGTCAGTTTCTTTAAACATAGCTCTAAGTTTATGGAAGTTTGCTTTCTTGAAATTAGGGACTTTTTCGATGCTACTATTTGGTTCGTTACTAGTAAACTTTAAAGTGAAAGTTATCGTATGATGGTCGCTGTTACTGAATTCATCACCAACATTCAAATTCTCTATTAATTCTTCTTTTGTTGCAAGTACAATGTCAAGAACGTTATTACCACGGGTCGGCGTTCCAACAAATTGATAAAGCGAACTCTCTTGCAAGTTCGTATACAAGTCATGTCCGGAGTGTGAAGTAAAAGTATCGCCCCACTTGGTCACAGGTAAATTAAAGTCACCAAAAATTACGGTATCTTGCGAGTTACTTATATCTGCAATTTGTTCGTAAATTTCTCGGTCAGTTTGCACTGATTGAGCTGGAGGTCTGTATATTAATGCAAGTATTATTTTGGTACCTTTATTATTCTTTATTAGCACAAAAGATGCGTCGACGTTCACAATTTGAGGTTTTGACAAGAGGGTAGGGTTAAGACTTTCTTTGATATAAAGTAAAACGCCACCTCCATTTCGATTTATTCGGCTTTTCTCAAACATTACATAACCGGGAAGTGAATACTCTGCTAAAAAGTCTCTATCTTCTGTATTGAGCCAAGATTCTGTTATGCCAATCACATCATAATTTTCTGTAAACACTAGCTCCTCTAAATCTGAAAATTTATTGCGTATGCTACGAGCGTTTGCATAGAAAACCTTTAAATTTGTTATTTTAGAACTCACGGAACGCGCTTCAATAATATTTTTGGTTCTTGTCGGATCTACATTTATGTTCATGGCTGTCCTCGGTCCTCGCTGTCTCCGGTCCTTATCGCTGGTGGTCCTCGGTTGCCTCTGTTTTTTTCTTGGCGTTGGATGATTTATGTCACTGCTGCTTCTTCTCGGATGGCGTTTTTTGATCCATGGCTGCGGACTGCTTCGTGTAGGAGACGACCCATGCGTGCTGAACCCACAGGGTTTAGATGAGTGCCATCCTTGCGGAACAGAGTAGGCTGGTTGTAGAAGTTGTCCCAGAGGTTGATGAATTCAACTTCTTCCCTCAGACACAAATGTTTTAGTCGGCTATTTGTGCTGAAGGCCTTGTCGTAGAATTTGTCAGGTGCGTCGATCTTGGGGAGAATGCCTGAGATGATGATATTCCTTGACTTGTTTTTGTAGTGCTGGATCATCTTGCGATATTTATCCATCAACTCTTCGGATCTGGTGCGCATGACGTCATTTGAACCAGCATGGATGACAAAAGGGGGAGGGGGTGGGGGTGGGGGTGAGGGAGGGGCTGGGGGTTGGGATGGGTGAGGGGGGGATGGGGATTGGGGAGCAGGAGATTGGGGGTTGGAATGGATTAGGATGGGTGTGGTGTGGTTGTTGAGTTGAGGATGTGGATGGTATGGGAAGGTTAGGTGGGTTAGGGAGGAGAGGTGGACAGGTTTTAGGGGGGGGAGTGGATGATATGGGAAGGTTAGGTGGGTTGGGGAGGAGAGGTGGACGGGTTTTAGGCGAGGGATTTGACTGGGAGAGGGAGGGGCATGAGAAACAGGTCCAGGTGTCCGTGTAGTGTTTCTTGGAGGCAAGTGATGTGCAGGTGAAGTGGGTCCAGTTCCTGCATGAATTGCAGAGAACTGAACCCTTAGTGTGGCGACTCGAAGTGATGGGTTTTGAGCAAGTTGGACATATGTATGTGTAGGTGGGTCCTGGGTTGCTCTCAATGTCTCCGGCTAGAAGAAGTCTTCGAGAAATGACAGCCGGAGAGTCATTTCTCAGTGTAGGAAAAACTGTGTGATGTGTGTGTGTGGTGTGAGGTGTGGAAATTCCCAGCGCGACTGAAGCCGCTCCAAGGTCTCCTGTACGAGTAGGCATAATTGCCCGAAATTGCCTTCATTCCCTGCTCATTTTCATGCATAAGCAAAAGCCAGAGCGTATACAATTATGTATTCGTGAAATTACGGTAATAGCTTTCAAATTACTCCTGAATCATCCCTGTGCGACGTCTGGTTTTCTTGTAAGGATCTTGCAAACGAAGGGCAAAATTGCTAAAATTACCAAATCCGATAGACCTAGGCGAAATTGCTAAAAATTACCAATTATTTTCTGTTTTCGCTATGTGTGACGCTGCACAAAAGTGAACTCTCTCACACAAACCTCAGTGTCGTGGCGGGGCCTGTAGGCTCTGGCTGACGTCCATCCGTGCTACTTGCAAAAGCTGGCATGGCTCACAGGCTACAAAATAGCCGGAAAATCGTCTCCGTCATATGAGGGGCCCCGCGGGAATGGGGTTAAGAAGTGTGGTTGTTTTGATTATTTGATAGGGTCACCATAAGGGTAATGGTGTGGCATTTTTTCTGTACAGAAGCTTGGCCTTTTTGGTTGGGGCTTCTTAGGAATGTGACCTTTTTCGTTAGCCATGGAGAAACTGCAGAGGTACAAATTATTATAAGCAACCTCATGTTAAAAATATTGTATTGATTGTACGCGTGTATGCCACGACAGAGGATATACTTGAAAGAAAGAAAGAGGAGTTCTGGATGAATGTGGAGGCGTGCCTGGAGAAGTTTGACAAGAACGAAATAATATTTCTGATTGGGGATATGAATGGTAAGGTGGGTGATAGGAAAGTTAAGGGAGTGGTGGGAGGGTGGGGGGTACCATCAGAGGTGAATGGGAATGGTAGTGCACTTGTGGACGTATGTGTGGGGAGGAGGCTGTGGATAGCCAACACCTTCTTCCGACACAGAATGATCCACAGGTACACGTGGAAACGGATGTTGACGATGAAGGATAAAACAGTGGTGGAACGAAAGTCATTGATTGAATATGTATGTGTGGATGAACGAATGAAGAAATCTGTGATGGATGCTAGGGTGTATAGGGGTATTGGAGGGGGTCTGTCTGATCATTATGTAGTGGTAGCTAAGGTTAGGATACAAAAGAAGTGGGTGAGGAGAGCTGGAGGGAGGCGAGAGGAGGGTGGAATGGTGAGGAGGGTGGAGAGGTTGCAGGAGGAGGAAGTCAGGGAGGAGTACAGGAGAGCAATGGAAAGACGACTAGGTGGGTTCGATCTGGAAGTTATGGAGGAAGTGGAGGAGATGAGCAAGGTGTTTAACCCGGCAAGCGCGATAGGCCTCACGGAAGGCTTCCTATAGGGAACGCGATAGGCCTCACGGAAGCAAGACCATAAAAAAAGCCTTCCATAAAAAAAAGGGCCTATCAAAACAAAGGAATTTGTCTCTAGGTGAGATAATTCCCCTCCAGTACTCATCCATGTAAATCTCACCCACCCCCCTCCCCTCCTTCCCCACCTTATTCCCCCCTCACTCCCCTCCTCAATTATCACCTATTTTTCCTCTTATTATCATCATTTATCGGTTATTTTTCTCTCCCTCGATAATGTAGCACAAGTGGGTTGCAGAAAAAGATCGTTATGCAACACCCAGACACCGGCCCACACCACCCCGCTCGTCTCAGTTACCTCACAGACAGCGAGAGAGGAGGGTTGCCTGTGGCTCTCTCTCGCCTGAGATTATGACCGGGTGGCCAATATCTTCGTTTTTCACCACCCAAATGCTTTTCCCACTTATTTTAGCACTCTTGAAGGTTCATATATACATCATATATGTAAAATAAAAGCATACCGAAAACAAATAATGCTCTATATTGTAAATATAACGAATTCTGTCAGAATCCAAGGCTAGAAATGCACAAATAACTACCCTAGCCCCTAGGTCTATTTCGCGCTTGTCAGGTTAAGGATGAGATCTGTGCAGCATGTGAGGAGGTGTGTGGAGTGAGGAGAAGAGGGAGGGGAGTGAAAGGTACAGCATGGTGGACAGAAGAGGTAAGAATAGCTGTGGAAGAAAAGAAGAAAGCATATAGAGAGTGGTTGGGTAGTAGAGGGAATGAAGATTCCGAGAGACAGAAACGAGAGTGGAGAGTAAGAGAGTAGTGAAGGAAAGTAAGAAGAGTAGATGAGGAATTTGGAAGGAATCTGAGTGTAAAATGGAGGGAGAGTAAGAAACTGTTCTGGAAAGAAGTCAAGAAAGTTAGGGAAGGTAGCAAGGGAAACAGTAAGGGTGTTAAAGATAAGAATGGGAGAATGCTAGCCGAGAAGCAAGAGAGAGTCGAAAGATGGAGGGAGTACTTCAGTGAGTTGCTAAATGTAAGGAATGAAGAGCCAGCAAACATAGCTGGATATGGTATGGGAGGGAGAAGAGGAGAAGTAGTGGAGGAGGTGGGGATCAGGAGTTCAGAAGTGTGGGAAGCCATGAAAAGAGTGAAGTTGGGAAAGCACCAGGAACAGATGGAGTGTGTGGGGAAATGTTGAGGTATGGTGGTGAGATAGTGATAGAATGGGTATGGAAAATGTGCAAACTAGCATGGGAGAAGGGGAGTGCACCCGATGACTGGAAGACTGGCATAATAGTCCCCCTATATAAGGGCAAAGGGGAAAGAGGAGTGTGTGGTAACCACCGAGGAATATGTCTTCTAAGCGTAGTAGGGAAGGTATACAGTAGGGTAGTGATTGAGAGAGTGAGAGTGAGAACGGAGAAATGGATAGGCGACGAGCAGGGAGGGTTTAGGAAGGGAAGAGGATGTGTAGATCAGATATTTACCCTGAATTGTGTTGTGGAGAAGTATCTGGAGAAGAAACAAAAGGTGTATGTTACCTCTATGAACTTGGAGAAGGCCTATGACAAAGTGGATAGAGAAGGTTTGTGGAAAGTATTTAGAATATACGGAGTAGAGGGCAAGTTGCTAAAAGCAGTGAAGAGCATGTATGAGGGTGCAAAGGCGGCAGTACGTGTGGAGAGTGAGCAGAGCGAGTTCTTTGACCTGAATGTTGGTTTGAAACAGGGGTGTGTGATGTCCAAGTGGTTGTTTACTGTATATATGGATGGAGTCATGAAAGAAATACTATCAAGAGCAGTGGATGTTGGTGTATCGCTGAAAAGGGAGGGAATTGAGTGGAAGCTACCTATACTGCTGTTTGCGGATGATACAGTTCTGATGACTGATAATGAATGGGAGTTGCAGGGTCTGGTAAATGAGTTTGGAACAGTGTGCGAAAAACGGAATTTGAAGGTAAATGCGGGGAAGAGCAAGGTTATGGTCTTCGAAAGGGGTGAAGTCACAGAGTGTGAGGTGAAGCTGAACGGTCAGACTATGGAGATCGTCAACTCTTTTAAGCATCTGGGCAGTGTGTTGAGTAAAGATGGGACTATGGATGAAGAAGTGCGGGAGAGGGTACAACAGGGGAAGAGGGTTGTAGGAACGCTACAAGCAGTAACAAGAAATAGGGTGGTCAGTATGGAAGTGAAGAAGTCCTTGCATGACAGTGTGGTAATCCCGATACTGACTTACGGAAGCGAAGCATGGACGTTGGTTGAGAGACTCAGACCAAGAGTGAGAGCAGTGGAAATGAATTACTTAAGGAGTGCGTGCGGAGTTACATGGAGGGATAGACAGACTAATGAGGAAGTAAGAAGGAGGTGTGGTGTGGAGGTAGATGTGCTGGAAAGTGTGAAAAGGAACAACTTGAGATGGTTCGGCCATATGGAACGTATGGAAAGCGAGAGAATGACTAAGAGGGTGTATGAGAGCGAGGTGGAGGGACAGAGAGGGAGAGATAGACCGAATGAGAGGTGGAAGGATGGAGTGAGGAAGTACATGAACGAAGGCGGTGCTGGTTGGGGGGAGGGGCGTCGACTGACTCGGGACAGAGGTGCATGGGGGCGGTTCGTTCTTGGTCACCCCTTCGGGGATCACGGCGTCAGGCAATAGATAGATAGATAGATGTTAAAAATATCTTATATATTTTTGTTTAGCTTTACTTGGCATTCCTCTTCCTCTATGTATCTAGCAATTTAACCCCCTCAAACTCCTTATGACGCGATGGTGTGGTAATTACCCCGGGCCAAAAAGCTCTAAAAGACGATCGAGTGATAACTCAAGCGAGCTTGAAATACGCAGGCGTTTCGTTCATGGTCACCCCTTCGGGGATCAAGGTGTCCGGCAATATATACCGGTAGGCTATAGATAAATTCATTTTTGGGCTATTTCTTCCATTTTATTTATCCTGTTAAAGTGCTTGATTGATTTGTGTGCTAATGAAGTTAGTATTTGGTGTAATTTTACATATTTCAGCTAAATCTGGAGAGCACATGCAATTTATTTGTGCATGTTCAGGAAGTATTGCTGGGGAAAGGGTTAACGTATTCATCTTTTGGGGTATTTATTCTATGTTTTTATCCTGTTTCTGTGATTGATTGAGTTTTGTGCTAATGTAGTTGGTATTTGGTATAATTTTACATATTTTAGATATATCAGAAGAGCACATGCAATATATTTGGGCATTTTCAGTCAGTATTGCTGGGGAAACGGTTAACATACAGTATTCATCATAGGAAGGGAAGAGGATGTGTAGCTCAGATCTTTGCCCTGAAATATGTTGTGGAGAAATATCTTGAGAAGGGACAAAAGTTGTATGCTGCCTTCATGGACTTGGAGAAGGCCTATGACAGAGTTGATAGAGAAGGTACCGGTATGTAGAAAGTATTTGGAATATACGGAGCAGATAGCAAGTTGCTGAAAGCAGTGAAAAGCATGTATGAGGGTGCAAAGGTGTCAGTATGTGTTGAGAATGAACAGAGCGAGTTCTTTGATCTGAATTTTGGGTTAAAGAAAGGGTGTGTGATGTCCCCGTGGTTGTTCAATATATACTGAACTGTATATGGATGGAGTCATAAAAGAAATGCAAGGATGAGCAGTGGATGTTGGTGTACCACTAATAAGGGAAGACAACGAGTGGAATGACAGAGTTGATAGAGAAGGTATGTGGAAAGTACTGTACTGAGAATATATGGAGTAGATGGCAAGTTGCTGAAAGCAGTGAAGAGTATGTATGAGAGTGCAAAGGTATCAGTACGTGTGAAGAATGAACAGAGGGAGTTCTTTGATCTGAATGTTTGGTAAAGCAAGGGTGTGTGATGTCCAGATGGTTGTTCTATATATACAGTATATGGATGGAGTCATAAAAGAAATACAAGGAAGAGCAGTGGATGTTTATGTACTGCTGTTTGCTGACGATATGAATGGGAGTTGCAGGGTCCGGTAAATATTTTTGGAACAGTATGCGAAAAATGGAATCTGAAGGTAAATGCGGGGAAGAGCAAGGTTATGGTCTTCGAAAGGGGTGAAGCCACAGAGTGTGAGGTGAAGTTGAACGGTCAGGCTATGGAGATTGTCAGCTCATTTAAGTATCTTGGCAGTGTACAGAGTAAAGATGGGAGTATGGATGAAGAAGTGTGGGAGAGGGTGCAACAGGGGAAGAGGGTTGTAGGAATGCTGAAAGCAGTAACATGAAATAGGGTGGTCAGCATGGAACTGAAGAAGTCATTGCATGACAGTGTGGTAATCCCGACACTGACTTACGGAAGCGAAGCATGGACGTTGTTGGAGAGATTCAAACCAAGAGTGAAAGGGATGGAAATGAGTTACTTGAGAAGTGTGTGCAGAGTTACATGGAGGGATAGGCAGACGAATGAGGAAGTACGAGAGAGGTGTGGTGTGAATGTACTGGAAAGTGCGAAAAAGAACACCTTGAGATGGTTCGGCCATGTGGAACGTATGGGAAGCGAGAGAATGACTAAGAGCGTGTACGAGTGAGGTGGAAGGACAGAGGGAGAAATAAACCGAGAGAGAGGTGGAAGGATGGAGTTAAGAAGTATATGCGTGAAAGCGGTGCTGGATGGGAGGAGGGGCGTCGACTGACTGGGGACAGAGGTGCATAGGGGTGTTTCGTTCGTGGCCAATCCTTTGGGGATCAAGGCGTCCGTCAATAGATAGGTAGATAAATTCATCTTTAGGGCTATTTCTTACATTTTCTTTATCCTGTTAGTGTACTTTATTAAATTTGTTGGTAATGTAGTTGGTAATTGGTGTAATTTTACATATTTCAGATAAAGGATGTCAACAGAATAACAAATGATGAGCTGAAGAGACGTTTAGGTATAAAGAGTATTAGCGAGGAGATGCGTACAAGTAAACTGGGATGGTATGGACATGTGGAGAGAATGGATGAACAAAATTGGGTGAAAAGATGCAGGTCTGCGATTGTGGAGGGAGCTGCACCAAGGGGTGGACCGAGTAAGACCTGGGATCGGACTATACGTGCCGATCTCAAATCCAAAAACTTGACAAGTAAAGCATCCCTTAACAGGGTTGCCTGGAACGCCGCCATTAGGAAAGAGACTGAAACTGCACGTCTGTGTGGAGCACTCAGTCTTAAAATGTTATGTACGTATGCATGTATAAATCTGAAGAGCACATGCAATCTATTTAGGCATTTTCAGTCAGTATTGCTGGGCAAAGGGTTAACATATTAATCTTTTGGAGTATTTCTTCCATTTATTTATCCTGTTAGTGAGTTTTATTGATTTCAGTGCTACTGTAGTGGTATTTGGTGTAATTTTACATATTTTAGATAAATCTGAAGAGGACATGCAATATATTTGGGCATTTTCAGTCAGTATTGCTGGGGAAACGGTTAGCATACTGTAGTCATCTTAGGAAGGGAAGAGGATGTGTAGCTCAGATTTTTGCCCGGAAATGTGTTGTGGAGAAATATCTGGAGAAGCGACAAAAGTTGTATGCTGTATTTATGGAGTTGGAGAAGGCCTATGACAGAATTGATAGAGAAGGTATGTGGAAAGTACCGGTACTGAGAATATACGGAGTAGATGACAAGTTGCTGAAAGCAATGAAGAGCATGTATGAGGGTGCAAAGGTGTCAGTATGTGTGGATAATTAACAGAGCGAGTTCTTTAATCTGAATGTTGGGTTAAAGCAAGGGTGTGTGTGATGTCCCGATGGTTGTTCAATATATACCAGTACAGTATATGGATGGAGTCATGAAAGAAATACAAGGAAGAGCAGCGGATGTTGGTGTACCGCTGATAAGGGAAGGAAATGAGTGGAAGTTGCCTCAACAGTACAGTACCGGTACTACTGTTGCTGACAACACAGTTCTGATGAGCGATAGTGAATGGGAGTTGCAGGGTCAGGTAAATATGTTTGGAACAGTGTGTGAAAAACGGAATCTGAAGGTAAATGCTAGGAAGAGCAATATTATGGTCATTGAAAGGGGTGCAACCATAGAGTGTGAAGTGAGGTTGAACGGCTATGAAGAATGTCAGCTCATTTAAGTATTTGGGCAGTGTGTTGAGTAAAGATGTGAGTAGGCCTATGGATGAAGAAGTGTGGGAGAAAGTGTAACAGAGGAAGAGCGTTGTAGGAACTCTGAAAGCAGTAAGAAGAAATAGGATGATCAGCATGGAAGTAAAGAAGTCCTTGCATGACAGTGTGGTAATCCCGACATTGGCTTATGGGAGGGAAGCATGGACGTTTCTGACTGGGATTGATCATTATTAATCATCGGTTATGCTAGTTGGAAAATTAGTGGGGTAGAATGTAGAGTTCGGGTGTACCGCCAGCCTTGTTTACACTACGCGGAGCGGCGGCGGACGCTGGCCATCATGTTCCCGTCTATTTGACTGCTTTTGGATACATTAATAGGTTGAGGGGGTTCACTCCCCCATGACATATTGTCATCATCATATATATTGCCAGCAGGAGGCAAATAACAAAAAAAAACGCCTTCAAAATAGACGCGAACTAAAGGCTGGTTCACACATAGCCGAGTCGGTGTGCGAGTCCAACACGAGTGATGAAATTTTGCTATTCAGCAATGACTCGTCGATACTCCTCAACACTCGTATAGACTCGTGCTACGCTCGTGTATACTCTTTGTTTACTCGACACACTCGTGGGTACTCGCCACGGGGTCCAAAAATTTCATGCATGCATGAAATTTTTGGGTCCCGTGGCGAGTACCCATGAGTGTGGCCTAAATACGTGTAGACTCGTGTACATACGTGTTAACTCGTGTTTGACTCTGAATAACTCTTCGTTATTCGTGTTAACTCGTGTTGACTCGTGTAAAACCGTGTAACACTCTTTGGTGATTCGTCGCTTTTCGTCATAATTTCGACGTTGACGAAGCAACACGTGTCTACATGCAACAACACGTATGTAACACACATGCAACACGTATCAACAAGAGTAGAAAGCACGAATGTGAGTGCCAAAATTTGGTGCCCCCATGATGCCAGAGTTTACACGATTCAAACACAAGTGAAAACACGAGTAAACAAGAGTAAACACGATCCACTGAGAAAAAAACACGAGTGTAACACGAAAAAGCAAGTGTCATTTGAAATACCGTTATTTCAAAAATGTAGGAAGAATCAACGAGAGTTTACACGGATGTAACACGAGTCAACACGTGTGCAACAGAGATCCAACGAGAGTCAACGCGTTGTCTTTCGTGTTGATCCGTATAAAAATTGTGTTGATCCGTGTAACAATCGCGTTGACTCGTGTTAGACTCGTCCATACTCTTTGTTTACGTGCCCTGAAATGTGGCCATTATTTTTCAAATTTTTGACACTCGTGTTGGGTTCGTGTTACACTCGTTTTGACTCTCAGTTACTCGTACAGACTCTTGCATGAACACGTGTTGACTCGTATTGACTCGAGTTAACTCGTGTTACACTCTCCTTGACTCGGGTGCAATTGCTACTCACGGCCGACTCAGCCTCCAGCGACGGCGATAATCGACGAGTGTGACTCGTGTTGGACTCGCGCACCGACTCGGCTATGTGTGAACCAGCCTTTAACCATGGTGATCGACATATGTAAACATGACGGCGGCGGTATCGGCGTCGGACACTTGCGATAATGTTCCCGTCTATTTTGAATGCCATTGGATGCAATAATATGTTGAGGGGGGGCTTTGCCCCCATGACGTGTTGTCATCATCATTTATATTGCCAGTAGGGGGCAAACAACCAACAAAATTGCCGCAAAGCCCTCCCCTCAACATATTATTGTATCCAATGGCAGTCAAAATAGACGGGAACATGATGGCAAGCTTCCGTCGCCGCTCTGTGCAGTGTAAACAATGGTGGCGGTACGCCCGAACTCTACATTCTACCCGGCGAGGCCTATATTGTAGGCTACAATAAATAAGTAGGCTAGGCTATTTTATCTATAGGCTATGCCTAGTCTAATATTACAATTTAAGGTAGCATTCAAGTTGACTACAGCAGGACTTACCCTTGACCAGGTATAGGCTATCCTAGTGTTTTACTAGGCCTATACCCCTTTGAAAGGACATTAGCCTAGCCTAAACTAACAAACCTTACCTAACCTATTATAGTAGGCTATTATGGGTGGGGGCTGCTGCCCCCACACCCCGATTTTTGGTGTATTTGTCTATTTTGTCTGTGAAGTGGGAATTTTTTCAATTTGTCGATAACGAAAATCCTCCATGCGGACTATAGCCTATGGAGACAATATGGCGAATCTATTGTTGCCTATTATCTCAAATAAATTGTTTCTCATAATGCTGCAGTAGTGTCGTTTAAAATACCAACCATTTAATTGTGTGCCTTCAAAAATTACCTAAATTAGGCTATAGGCTACTGGAAGATTAGAAGAATCTTTAAGAAAGACTAGGTTAGGGTTATTGTCGTGCCAAAGCTCGATTATAGTCTAAATATAAAAGGAAGTGAATAAAATGAAATATGCCGAAAAAAAATCGCCGTCAAAATAGACGCGAAGTTAACCGCGATGATCGCCCTATGTAAACATGATGACCGTACACCCGGTAACTACATCCATCCCATTAAAAGTTACTGTGGGACACCAAATATGTTGAGGGGGTCTCTGCGGCTCTGCCCCCCCACGTCGGCCCGTCACGTATTATGATGTACGGTAAGTCATCATCATCTGTGCTAATTCATAGGATCCCCAATTAAGGACAAAGTCAATCAACAGACGAAATAAGCTCCCAAATTACAATAACATAGCGGCCCGCCGTTTATGGGCGACTTTTTACACGTCATTTTAAATGTTACTTTCCTGCCCTGGTCTAGGCCTAATAGATTTTTCCAAAGAATCAAACTTAAATTAAAAGGAAGTAGCCTAGCCTACAGTTTATAGGAAGGCTATTCCAACATGCATTCCAGAACTTAGGCTAGCCTAGGCCTAGGCTATATGAAAATTTGTGGGTGGTCTGCCAAAAAAGAATCACTAGGCCTATTAGGCTATGG
The DNA here is from genome assembly GCA_032716605.1 of Paralithodes platypus. Taxonomy (NCBI): domain Eukaryota; kingdom Metazoa; phylum Arthropoda; class Malacostraca; order Decapoda; family Lithodidae; genus Paralithodes; species Paralithodes platypus. The sequence goes on from CM064575.1 coordinate 32,072,882, forward strand.
GTAGGCTAGTATGGGGTGCATTTTGCAAATTTTCTGAACTCTTAGACCTAGGCTAGGCTAAATTAAAACTCACAAAATCTGAGTAAAACCAGCACTAGAATTTTGCCTTGTCTTGTCTTGAGGCAACCTCAGGCGAATACTCGCCCACTCCAGCCCTACCGTAGTCGCGGAGATCCTATGTCACAATTAAATTAGTTTATAGTTAAGTTTAAAATTCACCACCGTGTCACTTTCACTCTAGGTCATTCGTAGAACCGTAACACTGTAAAGGCAACAACCCAATAGCAGGTCATCAGGTGGTGAACCAGAGACCTACAAACCACGGTACTAGGGCCAGAGCAATGTCTTGAAGCGAGGTGCCCTTATCAACCAACCCCAGACAATCCAGTAGGAGCTGTCGGAAGGAATCCATCTTTGAAGCCAGAATGGGACGCCCATCCACATGCTCAGTGACGGGACGAGGCGAGGCTTAGGAGGCATATGTAGGACGACCAGATGTAGGATGTGGAGGGGAAGAGGTACCGTACGACGATACATGGGATGCGGAGACTGCGGAGGGAAAGAGCTCGTCAAAGTCATACGGTTCCTCAGGACCTCAACAATAACCGGGGGACGGCCGGTGCGGGCAATGGTCGATCGCCGTAGTTAATGTAAGTTCGCGTCTATTTTGACGGCGATTTTTGTTGTAGTTAGGCTAGGCCTAGGCTATTTGCCCCCTGCTGGCAATATATATGATGATGACAATATGTCATGGGGGGCGATTGAACCCCTCAACATATTATTGTATCCAACGATCTCTAACCTCTGTATCTCAAAAAGGGCTAGAGCAAATTGGCTGTAAATTTCCACATCTAGGCTATTCCTTGACAGATTTGCTCCCTCCAATTAATATTTATTAGCATAAATTCAGCCTAGTTTAGCCTATAAAACAAAAACTAACATTTGTTTAGCCTAGGCCTACACATAAAAAGAAAAAACCCACTCGTACTGCAATTATAAGCATAAATATGAGTATCTTAGTTACAAAGCAAATGTTTTTGTATAGCCTAAAATAAACCATAAAATTTTCATCTTTCAACTGTTGAGGTCATAAATATAAAAAAAATCTAATACATTAGGAAAAAATGCGTTAAGAGTTGTGTTAGCGGGTCTATCGTCCCCTTTATTTACGTAGTCGCACGCTCGCAGTTACATTCGCGTCTAATTTGACTGTGGTTATTTGCCCCTGCTGGTGATATATATGATGATGACAATAAGTCATATGGGGATAAAGCCCCTTCAACCCATTATTGTATCCCACGGCCAGGCGTTGGGTAAATTGTTTTGTTACCGGCCGGCGGATTGAGGGTGGCTTTACCAATAGGGGAACCCCTATTGTAATCATTAAACCTGGGATTTCATCCAAATTCTTCTTACGCGCCGGTTTCGACGCAATAACTCCAGAACCGCTTTTTTGGATCGGGATCAAACTTTCACAAGAGGTGCGTTTTTGTATTGGGCAACTTTTGATATGCTAAACATCCGGCATGGCAGCCAAACAGGTCCGTGGGAGCCGATTTCCCGAAAAACTTGACGCCTAAATACCGTCTCTCCCACTCACAGGAAACGACTGGGCTTTGGCATACGCACTCCCCTACTAATGCTCCGCAAATTTTATAGAGAAGGTTTTGCTTTTGCACGTGGGTTTTTTTCCGGCAATCTTGAAAAAACCTCGAATTCCACTTAAAATTCCACATCATAGGGGACGAACCCCTAATAATAATAATAATAATAATAATAATAATAGTTCTTAAAGCTAGCGCATGCTAAGCCAGCTAAGAATAGCCCAATAAGGCCGATTAGGCATATTTCCAATGGGGTCCTGTACTACTACCCCATCCCCTTGCTCATGAGGGACGGTAACGATTCAGTGCTTGTGAAAAATCTTTAATGTGACGAGCGTGGGCGCAATCCTGCGACCTTCTGGGTGGAAGTCCAAGACGCTAGTCACTACACCAGCGAGCCTGCTTTTCTAGGCTTGTAGTCCCCAAAGCCCTTCAATATCAATTCAACACTCTTGGATAAGTCTTTGCCATGGCAAAATCGCTACAATAGTTAGGGCTTTGCGAGACACTGTCACCTAAACGACACTCTGCATATAAAGTCCTTAAATCATATGTGCCAAAACCATGGTCGAGGGCATATGCTTCTAAAAAGGCCTAAAAATCCATACATCAGGGTTCTTTGAACACTCTTAACTCCCTCAGACATATTATGTTCCAGTAAGTCCGAGGAGGCACTTGACAAGTATTTTGGGTCTTGAATTTGGCTCATGAGTGTTGTCGAAGCCTTACATTTTTCGCGATTTCCATCCACCAGAATGCTGTTTATTGTGATGTATCATATATCAATGGAAAGAGGAATATTTATAGTACATGATAAAACAAACAAAAATGTAAATAAATCGAAATATGAAAGTGTAAATGAGTCCGGAATACAATTATTTCCCATGCAATTGTCTTCACACCGTCCTAGCTCTAAATTGTGAGTGATGACTATATATTTTGTTTTGCTCAAATAATAGTATTTTTTCTCCTCTTTCCAAATCTGAAAACAGAAATTGTTTATCTTCAATAGTTCTCAAGCAGTGACCGATAAAAGAAAAAAGATTTTGATTTATATGGTTTATAACATTTTCGATTTATTTCGTTGCTACGAAGTGTATGGTTTTAAATTTAGGCTGTATGAATACGGCAAATAATGCTGATGAGTATAAAACAAACTAGAAGTTCCTAGGACAAATACTTTTTGCGCTATGAATATTTGAAATGAAGAGCCAAAATGCGAATATTTACGCTTCACCCATCTCTGTTCCGGCGATGCTAGCCGGGTTCCGAGCTGTTCCCCACCTCGTGGTTGCGTTATTTGCTCGGATACGTATATAACTGTATATATCACCGGAATCGGAAAATTGTGCTCTTTCCAATGGTGAAAACCAAAATAATATAGCGTAGGGCCTAATTGGTTCGCGAGCTATGCGCAATTGTTTCCATGCAGTGATTGAAAAAAAAAAATATATTTTGATTGATATGGTTTATAACATTTTCGATTTATTTCGTTGCTACGAAGTGTATGGTTTTAAATTTAGGCTCTATGAATACGGCAAATAATGCTGATGAGTATAAAACAAACTAGAAGTTCCTAGGACAAATACTTTTTGCGCTATGAATATTTGAAATGAAGAGCCAAAATGCGAATATTTACGCTTCACCCGGCTCTGATCCAGCGATGCTAGCCGGGTTCCGAGCTGTTCCCCACCTCGTCGTTGCGTTATTTGCTCTGATACATATATAACTGTATATATCACCGGAATCGGAAAATTGTGCTCTTTCCAATGGTGAAAACAAAAATAATATAGCGTAATTGGTTCGTGAGCTATGCGCAATTGTTTCCATGCATTGTTATTGTTATGAAAATATATGAGAATGTTTATACAGTTGTATATCTTTGCCACAATATACAACACTTTTATATAATTTGTGTTGCCAATAATTGTATAATGTTCATAGAAGACATGTCATTCATGAAGCTTGTCAATTTTTTCCTTACCTGGTAGGGCCACAACCCTTTCCAACGAGAAGGGAAATGGCTCCTGGGTTGACACTGAAAAAACAAAATAAGAAAGCCAGGTTATCTTCAGGTAATAAATTCAGAAATAATTCTATTGTACACGTAAATAAAATAAAGTAATGTATATATATATATATATGTATATATATATATTATATATATATATATATATATACATATATATATACAAGGTATCAAACAAAATATAAAGAATGGTAAATGGTAATGGTAATGTATGTGTGTGGATATATTTATATATATATTATTATATATATATATATATATATATATATATGGTGTCAAAACCAGAGAAATATGTGCAAATTTCCAAGCCACCCCAAGAGGTACTGCACTGGACTCGTTATTTTTTTTTAGAGTGGTTTCCCCGAGGCCTATATCCACTGTAGTGCAAAATGTAGTAGAAATTGATTTTTTTTTTTTTTTTTATGATGATGATGATGAACTGAATGATGGTGATGATGATGGGTGAATGAAGGTGGGGCCCCGAACCTCAGGAAGTGATGATTGAATGAATGAATGAATTATATATGGGGGGATAGGGGTATAATGGGGGAAGAGGATGAGGAGGGTGTATAATGGGGGAGGGAGGGGGCATAACTTAGATAATACATAAATACGATTATATACTATATGCTATCATAATAATATACATACTAATAATAG
>CM064575.1:32077274-32281874 GCA_032716605.1 Paralithodes platypus
CTTTTATCAACTTCATAATGCTTGTTTTCCAATTTCAACCATCTGCTTGAAAAACAAATAAAACATAACTAATAATAATAATATACTGTATATATACAGTACATATTATACTGTATATTGTAGTACTTATTTTCTTATTCCAAATATACTACTACGGTGGGGAATAATTCGACAGTCATTTAGAAGTTCGTATACTTTATTTATCAAAACTTACTACTAACCTCGTAACTAGTTCTCTGTTCGGGCCGAAATGAGTTCAAGACACAGATTGAATATTTCGTCGACCCACCATAGGCTGTACGTTGGAACTCTAGAGCTCCAGTTACAATATTTGGATTCCCGCTATTCAGGTATTGACTCACTTCGACTTCGATCCAAAGTCACGTTACTAGTCTCTAAAATAATCTAGTTTTACCGGGCCCTGCTGTGTCTACTTCAGAGACCAGGGCATTAATAAATCTGACCTTTATTTCCCTATATAGAACAAGAAATGTATTATTAACTAAACTCCAAAATAAGGGAACTTTACCGGGCCCTACCGTGTCTACTCAGAGACCAGGGCGTTTCTACCTCTGACACTTTTAGATTATATATTCTCTTAACCCTATACAATATATTTACTCAAAAGACCAGTAGCGTTACTACACTTGACCTCGATTGCCCTATCTATTACACTCTTAGATTATATGTTCTCTTAACCCTATTACCAATAAATCATATGTCACATTTTTTTTTCTTCTATATTCCAACTACTCCCTCTCGGGCATAGGCTGAGAGCCTGTACATTCCACCGCTCAACACGGTGAAGCCCGTGAGGTCTTGTTTCAGTCTGGGGAGTGAGACATGTGAAGCATCCATCATGGCTCGAAGCAGCTCCATCTCTGAAGCGGCTGGTTGCTTCGTTCAAGTGCTTCACCGTCTCACCCTCCAGACTCAGACCATCACTCTCAGAACGCCACCTATTGAGCAGTGAACTCACTATATACCACCTATTCAATAATAAAACTCAGTAAATGGCTTAATATGATCAGTACCTCAAAACCCCTACAAGAACAAGATTCACCGCTTTAATCCTCTACATAGATTCCATGATTACATATCCTTGACTTAATGCTGGTAACGCTTACCAATATAATTGATAATGTTTCCTTTATAACAAAATATTTCGTAGATCATACGGACTAGTGTCCTCCCTACCTATTTATCAAACTAAATCTGATCTAATTGCAACTATTCTTTATTTCCCCTGAGCCTTATAGTTGCTTATCTATTTAGGAATTATCCCCTCTTAATTTTAATATCTATTTGCTGTCCTACCAGATCCTATACTATCGATAGCTAATCAGCATGGAATAACAAGAATAACTATTATCCTATTAACACATCATCATTTTATTTATGTACATCATTCTAGTATCTTTCTCTTTAGTTTGTCCTATAAGAACACGTCAATTATTATTTATGGAACCACTGGGTTAGTCAAGCATTTTCTCTCTTTCTTTCACCACCTCCAAGATGGCCAATAGGTCAACTGGAAATCTTCGCTCCCATCTACTATCTGTCGTCCCTCTTGAACTGCTTGGTTGTAGGTATGCAAGCCAGCGATGTGACGACAGGCGGCTTGATACTGAAGGTGTATCCGCCTAGTAGGGGAGAGCGATGCTAGGCCCGAGGTGGACTTTACTGGAACAAGTGATGAGGGCTGGGAGGCTGGAATAAGTGGATCCGAGGTTCCCTGAGTGCCCAAGCAAGAGAGAGAATGGGGGTTGCAAGAAGTTAGCCCAGCGGAGTCCGAGAGGTGAATGACCCCGGCAGCCTCCCCCACCCCCTTGATATAGTCCCGCCTCCCGCTTCTGGCGCTGTGATTGGCTGAGCCGCCTGCTCGGCCGCGCGACGTTCTGGCAGCGCAACTTGAATATTCCTTTCCTTCGCCTCCACTCTTCTCTCTCCATAATACGTTCCTGGAAGCTGGTTGTGAATGTCTTTTAGTGGCTTACGGGAGTATAGGGCTGGCACTGATGCATTAGATCCATTGCAACCAGAGGAAACGGCCTGTGAAGAGAGCGAGAGCGAGTTTAAATGTGAGGCGGTACACGTAGCAGTCAGCTCCGCAAAACGGAGGCTTCTGATTGGTTGGCCGGGAAGGCGTGGCATGTTTACTTGGCGAGCCCGGAATGTCAAACTCAGCTGGTTTAAAAGGAAGGTTAAAGGGAGCGCGTTGATTGGCTGGTGGCCTCTTACCTTATCACTCCCTACTAAATTAAGGCGAGCTCCTGATCGCCGTAATACGTTCCTTTGAAATCTCTACCATCACTCTGCCAATCCACCAGTCCACTATGTTCACAAATACATCTGTGTAACTGTAGTGCTGGATTTTGATTCCCAACCGTAGTTTTAGCCAATAGGACTTGCCCTGGTTGACTGAGGAGTTGCTTGAATGCTCGGGTAGTTTGCACTCTCTGTCCCTTTCCATCGACCAGGGTCAGTTGGGATAGGCATGGTGCCTTTCAACTGGCAGGCACACGCCTCACCTATTTATACCCTCGTCCGGATACCTGATTGGTGGACGGCTAATTCTACCACTGAGTGTAATATTGTCTGCGGGGCCCATTGGCTTAGATAACTTTGCTGGACTCTTACCTGGGAAGTTAGTCGTTCGGTTCTCATGTGACTCCTTCAATTTAGTTGAAGGAGAACCAAGTGGGTTTTTATCCTCAGGAAATACATCTTTTTCCCTTACTTCTGCTCGGAAACACTCTTCCTCACTACTTAAGGGCTTATTGAAATCTCTCGGGGAGTCTGAAACTTCGCTTTCGGGGGCCGTAGACTTATCATCATTGGTACGTTCACAATAATCTCTCTCCCCACTTGTCGTAGTTTCCTCGTCTCCCCCATCCTCCTCTTGCCCGGACCCAGAAAGACTCGTTTGGCTTGCGATTGAAAGACCTCCAGAACGGAGAGTCCTCAGTATAATTCCTTCTCAGATTGTGACCTTCAGAGCTGAGGGTGTATTAGGGTTATCTGCCCCAATTTCTAACTCCTCCTCACTTTCTTCCGCACTACTCCACTCGCTCAGTTCTGGCGGTAAAATACCCTCATACCGTTTGATATGACGGATATGGGTAGCCGACACAATGCCTCCATGATGCAAGTACAACACTTGGTATGGCCCGTTTATCTCCACAACCCGGAAGGGACCCTCGTATTTCTCCTCCAGCTTACCAGCTCGGGTGGGATCATGTCTCTTTACCAGAATATATTCCCCCCAGTAATATTGATTATCTAGGGTAAGTTTCTTGGACTGTTGCTGTGTAACATGGTTATGAACTTGTTGCCGTCGCTCCCCTTGCTTCCTCAGATAATGTTCTGGTTGGAAGTATTTGGTGGAATGAACGGGGTAAGGTAGTAGTCGTTCCTGAAGCAGTTTCAGAGTGATTCCAAAAATAATCTCGTAGGGGGAATACCCAGTAGTTCTACAAACAGTGGTATTTATCCTCCAGACAATCTCTGGCAGAAGTTCTGGCCAACCTCGGAACCCCTTTGAGCTCAGACTAGCCCGTACACAATTCGCTAGCACCCTATGGCTCCTTTCACATACACCGTTCTCCTGGGGATAATACGGGGAGGTGTGTTAAATTGGGTAACCCAAGGTATCTCCCAAGTGTTGCCAGATTTCGTTACTAAATTCTTTTCCCCTATCACTCAGAATGCATCCAGGTGTGCCATATACAAAAATTACCTTTTCCAAGATAACCCTAGCCACGGTTTCAGCTTTCTTGTCCGGAATGGCACAAGCAACCGTATATTTTGAAAAGACGTCGACACAGGTTAAAATGTACCTTTGTTCGTCTGTCTGGGTAGGGGTCCCATAATGTCTACAGATAACTATTCCCACGGTTTACCTGCCGTAATGTGTCCAGGCGACTGTTTAAGTCCCCGTCCATCTTTCCCCCTTTGACATCCCAAACAATTTTGGATATGCATGGAGCAGTACTGAGTATGAAGACAAAATTAATGCTACCATATGTGATCTGCGTAGATTGCTACAGGAAGCGGAGGACAAGCAAAATAGAGTAATTCTAACGGGGGATTTTAATAGTGGTAATATTGACTGGGTGGAACTCGATGCAAGATCAAATGAACATAGTTGGAGTCATAGGTTGCTAGATTTTATGATGGATTTCTTTATGCATCAACATGTAAACGAACCTACGAGAATGAGAGGACAGGATGAACCATCAATCTTGGATTTAATCTTTACTAGGACTAAAGAAGAGGTAACATCAATAGAATATTTGCCCCCCTTGGGGAAAACTGATCACGTCTTATTAAGATTTGACTTTATTATTCACTATGATATTGATGAAGAAAAGGAAGTTCACAAGGAAGAGAGGTTCAATTTTGGAAAAAAAAACTATAGTATGATGAGGGAATTATTTCAAGAAACTAATTGGGACCATGAGCTTCATGACCAAGACATAGACCGACAATATGAACAATTTTGTGAGATTATTAACCCCCTCAAACAGAAATAGTTAACTTACTGGCGAGGAGGCGGGAGACACGGTATTATTGCCACTGTGCCCCACAACTGTCAAAACCTCACTGCGGGACCGTTAGAAGTCGGAGAAACTTGGGGTTGCCACCAATCAACAGATTTTCATCTAACTTACCTAACTTACTGAGCTCATATGACGCTCAATCGCGTCATAAACTTATTAGAGAGCTCTGAAGATAAGTTCATATGACGCTCTAGCGTCATATGAGTTTTTTGGCATCAGTTCCATATGACGCAATAGCGTCATATGAGTCTGAGGGGGTTAACGACGGAGTGACAAAATGTATTCCAAAGTGGAAAACGGGAATTAAACAGAAAAAACCCCAGTGGTTTAACAAGAGATGTAGAACGGTAAAAGAAGAAAGAGACCTTCTATGGAAAAGATATAGAAAACAGAAAACAGAACAATCGTACCATCGATACAAACAAACAAGAAATGTTTACACAAAAGTCAGGAGAGAGGAGGAAGAAAACGTTGAAAAGAATATTATAGAGAAATGCGACAGTGACCCACGTCTGTTTTATAACTATGTAAGAGGGAAAATGAAAGTCAAGGATAAGATACAACAATTAGTGGTTGATGATGTTAATTATGACAAAGAGGAGGAGATGAGTGAGGTACTAAACACAAAGTTTCAATCAGTATTTGTAAACAAAACCGAATTTGTAAAGGAACCCGCAGGAGCTGGAGAGCAATTAAGGATGGATAACATACTGGTCACCAAGGAGGACATTCAAGCAAAGATAAATAGTTTGGACAAAAACGATGGGCCCAGACAACATCTCTTGCTCGGTATTACATGAATGTGCTGCAGAATTGAGCCATCCACTATGGCTGATCTTCAGTAAATCACTGCGAGAAGGTAAGCTCCCAAGATTATGGAAAGTGGCTAACATAATTCCTTTGTATACAAAAGGTTCAAGAGAAGACCCTCTGAACTATAGACCTGTATCCCTCACACGTGTCGTGTGTATGTTTCTGGAGAAAATTATTAGAGAGAGATGGATACAGCATTTGGAGGAAAGGAAAATGTTAACAGACAAGCAGTTTGGTTTCAGATCAGGGCGATAATGTGTGTCTAATTTACTAATTTTTTATGATCGTGCTACAGAGATAGTTCAAGAGAGAGATGGATGGGTTGATTGTGTTTTTTTAGACTTTAAGAAAGCCTTTGACAGTGTACCACACCAGATACTTGCATATAAATTAGAGAAACAGGGAGGAATCTCAGGACAGCTTTTGAAATGGATGATGGATTTTCTAATCGTAAGGAAAATGAGGACAGTCATTAAAGATAAGTATTCCAGTTGGGTGGATGTAACAAGTGGGGTGCCACAAGGGTCTGTATTAGCTCCTTTAATGTTCCTGATTTACGTTAATGATATGCCTACCAACATAAGCACTGGAAGCTACATAAGCATGTTTGCCAACGATGCCAAGATATTAAGAAGAGTTCAAGATAAAGAGTCCTGCACAGCCCTTCAAAGTGATATATCTAAATTGTACGAATGGAGCCAAGCATGGCAATTACAATTTAATGCAGACAAATGTCACATAATGGAGATGGGTGATAGCGCTCGACGACCACACGGACAATACAAAATTGGAGAGATTTATCTTGAAAAGTCACGAAAGGAAAAAGATTTGGGTGTGACAATAAACTCAAAATTATCACCTGAAGATAATATAAATGAAAAGGTGAGAAACGCATATGCATTACTGGCAAACATAAGAGTTGCATTCAAATATGTAGATGGGAGCATGATGAAAAAGCTAATTGAGGCATTCATTAGACCCCTCCTGGAATATGCTGCTGTGGTGTGGAGCCCTCACTTAAAAACACATATTAACAAGTTGGAAAAAGTACAGAGAGCTGCGACACGATGGGTACCAGAACTAAGAGGTCTATCATACAAGGAACGACTGGAAAAAAATAGCTTAACCACACTAGAAGAGAGGAGAGAAAGGGGGGACATGATTACTCTTTACAAGTGTGTCAATGGACTGGAATTTTTCGATCGGGATAACTTCATCACGCCAGCAGTAAGAAGGACAAGAGGGCACAGTCGGAAATTGGCAACGATGCGAGGCAAGAAGGATGTCAGAAAATTCAGCTTTCCAACAAGGTCAATTGAGAAGTGGAATGCCTTACCGGAAAAAGTAGTGTGTGCCAAAACTATCAATAGCTTTAAAGAGAAATATGATCAAATGAAACAAGCAGACGGGACACCACGAGCTTAGGTTCAATTCCTGTAAACTTACAAATAGGTAAATACATATATACTTTATATATATATATATTGTCACAATGACCAGGGTCTTTTAGGAGTAGCTAGACTCGAGTGGCGCCAGACTTTCATGAAAGCAGCTGTGCCAAGTCTATTAGAAAGACCTGGTATTGTGAGTTTCATTCCGATACCCTTCCAATTGCACATGACTAGTTTTGCCGTGCCTCTAAACGTTTTTGTCTCAATAAACATTTGTGTAGGATGAGCCAATAGAGTGTTATTAGTTTTGTATATGAAGTTTTTTTTTTAGTGGCAACATTGTAATTTGAAAGCTAGAGGTAAGTGGGGGAGGGATCAATGTTGCTCTCGTCTCGGGAGGGGGGGAGGGGGCGGCGAGTTTGCCAGCCCCACGAGTTTCATTTAATTATGTGACCATTGCAAGTTTAGTTGTGTTGCAATATCAAGATGTACTTTATTTTATCTGCCACGCTGTTTTAGTCAATATGTTAACACAGGAATACGTTAGTATAAGTTATTCTTGTGAAGTGTCTTAGTGTTATCATATCTTGTGGTGATATATTGCAACCCCTTTAGTTTGAGCCTGGCTCCCGCTAGCTACGCCAGGGCCAGGCCTCATCATTCTCTCGTAGGCGGCTAGACTAGATAGTTGGTGTCCCCTCTCTCTTGTGACCCATCAGTCTGCCCCTTTTGTTTGTCCTTGCTTACATAGCCTAATAGTAACGTAACGTAATTAACAGAGAATCCTAGATATTAATTTCTTCTTTTAATTATCCTTTTCCTCTGATCAGCATTTTATTATACTTCCCTTTGTTTTATATATTATGTACCTCCGGTGGCTGACTTCGGAATCCGTGATAGGGAAGAGCTGGGAGGCTTGCCTGGGTCCTTAATAATAAGCACTGTTAATCCCATAGACAGTCCACTCACACACACATCCATAACCCCTACATATTTTTCCCGTGTTTGTGCTTAGGACCCGGTAGCAACCTTGACGGTTCTGCTCCAGCAATTGTTTTTTCCCTATCTCGGGTTTCGAACTGAGGCAAAGGAGTGTTTAATATTAATTAGGAATCCAGCTTCAGTCTGGACCGCCCCCCATAGATAAGTGAGTGTGGGAGGTGGACTCTAAGAGTTCATTGTTTCGGGCAGTATATCACTGGGGGGCCCAGGGTGAGCAGGATATACTGGTGTGATATTAGAGGTGGTCAGGGCAACTTGTTTCCACTAATATCACCCCGAGGTTAATAGTCATATTAGGACACTGCCTTGTATTGTTAGACCATTATTATATGCAGTATTATTATGTGCAACTCTCTTGGGTTGAGAGTGGATTACCGTTGGCTGATTTGCGCACGGTTTAGTACTGACGAGGGCGCGCATAGCCTGTTATGCTCGAAGTACACCTGCACTATTTTTTTCGTTGATGTCTGCTGGTAGCCTATATTATGTATTTAACTGTTTTGATTATCCAACCCAGCATTGCTAATTCCGGTGTTGGTTTCGAGTTCTCGTAGCTAGTAAGTTACATGAGTATTTCTGTTCTACTTATTATTCAGAATAGGAGCAGAGCAGTGTGCACCTTAACCCTTGTCTATCGGGGCCCGACTTAAGTCCGTATCTAAAAACCTGGACTATGTGGTGGGGCCCGACTTAAGTCTGTGTGCAATTTTGGCGCAATATTGGCTCTGAGAGAGAGCCGAGCAGTGGGAAGAGCGTAGGTTGCCTCATGACCGCTCGCCACGACCGTTGTGGGCCCACTGACATGTACTCCACACTACTCCACCCTCTCTCACTCGCTACACACGTAATTATGTAACTCAATGACCGTATTTTAGCGATTTTGCCCTTCGGTTGCACGATCATTGCAAGACAACCAGTGATCGTAGAAGGATGGTTCGGGTGTCATTGGAAAGCTCAATTTACGCCCTTTCAGGGATACATACTTGTATTACGCTTTGGCTTTTGTTTATGCATGATAAAGAGCACGGAAACAACGCCATTTATGGTAAACAAAAAAAGCTGGGCGGCACGGTCAAATATATCGCCTAGGCCGCTCGTTGAGTGTTAAGCCCTAAGAAGAGCCTGGAAGCATTCATAGTGCTCTTACCTGTTGTGTCGTGGTGTTGTTTGGTAGAGAGACAAGGTGCATTTCTATTAGTAATTATTTTCGTATACCGTCTCTAAGCAACTGAGGTCCAGATTCGTAACAGTAGCGACCTTACCAGGATAATCAGAATAGTACAGCAGTATTAATAAGATTTATTTTGATCAGAAGATTTTTTTTTAGAATAGGTGCCTAGCATTTTATTTTACTATGTCTGAACAACAAGCAAGAGAGGAGGGGGAGAGTGTCGTGCCGTTGCATATCACCAGTGAGGAGGATGTGAGAGTGATCCTTCGGAGTTCTCCAGAATGGGCACAGATGCAGTTGAGAAGGGTGGAGGAATTGAGGTTGATTGCATCAGTGTTGGGAGTAGAGGGGTCTCTTCTTACCACGAGGGAAGCATGTCAGCAGTATGTATGGCAGTATTATTATTATCTTGTAGAGGAGGCTGAACCACCAACTGTGCCAACAGGAGGCTATATCACACCTGCACGCTCTCCGCTGTGCACATCCAGTCATTTTAATGATAGCATAATGTCTTCCCAGTTAACATGTCCTTCTGTTGTTCCCCCGTTGTTGCCTGACGTGCCCCCTGGTGTGCCCCAACTTACTCAACCCCATTTTTATCCTCTACACTCTACTCCTGGCGCTGGCTGGGTGGCACAGAACCAGGATACACCTCCCCCCCCCAATTTATCCCAGCTGGACTTTCTACGATTTAGCCACGTTACCGTCTCGCTTATGTTCCTACACCACCCCCTACTTTTGCCCCGGTAGGGCTATCGAGTGATGCTCTAGTACAACTAGAATTGAAGAAATTGGAAATGCAGGAGAAAAGAGAAGAGAAGGAGAGAGAAATGCAGGAGAAAAGAGAAGAGAGATAGATGATGGAGAGGTTAGAAACACAGAATGACAATAGAGTTACAAAGAACCAAAGTTGAGGTAGACGGGGGTAGGTACAGAAGGGGAAAAGTTGGCACGGTACACAGGGAGGAATCTAGCGAGTTAAAGTTGTCTCGTAGCCTGAAGCTCGTTCCCGCTTTTGACGAGGAAAAAGTCACTGAATGGTTCCAGCGATTTGAAAAGAAAGCACGGGAGTTCGAGTGGCCACGGGAACGCTGGGCGGCATTGGTCGCAAATGTTCTCAAGGGAAAAGCGCTCGAGGCATATGATAGGATGTCAGTAGAGGACTTAACAGAGTATGATAATTTAAAGCAGGGTATCCTTAAGGCTTATGAAATCAACCAGAAGCCTATCGCCTTAAATTTCGTAATGCAAGGAAGAAGCCTAATCATACTTATGTTGAGTTTGCTAAGTACCTCCGTGATTGTTTGTCTCGTTGGCTTTTGAGTGAAAATGTAACCAATTTAAATGAGGCAGTTGAGCTTTTCCTGCTAGAACACTTTACCAACGATGTCGAAAAAGAGATTTGCCAAAAGATCCGTGAGAAGCGCCCCGGCAAGCTGTTTGATGCTGCCGTGTGAGCTGACGATCGAGTGTTGGCAACCAAGGGTTTTACTGATCGTGCCAGATATGCCCCCACCACGACTGCATGTGACGAGAAGTACCGAGCAGGTGGAAGTGGAGGGTACAGTAATAGTGGCCCTGGTCCCACACGTAATAATAACGGTGGAGACAAACAAACATCACAAAATGCAGCCCGACCTGATTCCAGTGTTGTTAGGTGTTATGGGTGTAAACAGACCGGACATATTAAACCAAACTGTCCCCAGGCAAAGTCTTCTGCAGCGCTTGCTAAGCCTGTGTCGTTAGTGGTTGGTATCCAGGGAGGAGGGGATGAATCTTTGTTACCGAGATTGTAGGCAGACCGAAGGGTGAAGCATTGGGTGCCAACGGCCGTGGCACAGCCTGCCCTCGACAAAGTGTCTCAACTATTACCAATGCAGGTCCAGAAGCCTCGCTCGCTTGGTGCCGGGCTTTCGTTCATTAGGGTGAAGTAGAGTTGTGTGGGAAGGTGTATCCAGTCAAGGTTCTTAGGGATTCGGGAGCTAAGCAGTCCATGTGTTTGAACTTGACGGGGAAGCCGATAAAATCTGACGAGTTTGTGTTTTGTCGAGGTGTAAACACTGAGGCCTGTTATAGTCTCATTCCTGTTCATCTTAGGTGTCCTGTAGTCACGGCGACGGCGAAGGTAGCGGTCGTGGACACATTACCTGTGGAGGGGATTGATTTTCTGCTTGGAGCAGATATGGCAGGGAGTAGAGTCTTTTCACATCCGGTAATGGTGTCGGAGCAGGTACAGCCGGAGGAGAGGAACAAGGAGGCTAAGAAGCTGCCTCCCGATTTGTTTCCGGTGTGTGCGGGCACGAGAACTATGACCCCGGTTGCACAGCCGGAGGAATTGTTTGGGGAGGAGATAGATCTGCTCAAGGGGATGTATAGTAATGAATCTGCATTAGCCATAGATTCGACTGATCTGCAGGGTGCCGAGGGTGTGCAGGACGAGGAGGAAGGCTCAGCGAAAAGCTCCTCACTCGTTTCGCCCGTTGCCAGAGGTGATACTGAAGGGAGCGATCGGGTCCCTACGGGAGGATCGGTTGATCCTGTATCATCGAATCAGACCGACTTGGAGGCTATACCTAATCTTACCGCCGTGGCACCGGGGGAGATTGGTGAGGCGCAGCAGAGTGATGCTCCATTAACACACTTGTTTTCTAAGGTCGGGGAGAGTACTCCAGACAGACGTAAGACCCATCAGCTCTGCCATATTAACATGTTGAAGAGGTACTATCGTGTGGCGGGCACACAGGCTATGTCACCTAAAGGGGCTAGCCGAGAGAGTTGCCTGGGCGCCGATCAGTCACCTGCTGGTGTTACGGGGAGTTGTCAGAGGCAGTTTGTGCTACTGTATCCACTCAGAATGGGTCAGTAGAGAAAGTTGAGTCAGATCCGGTCAATTTCTTGCCTATGTTATTGACTGGAGAGTTGGAGTCAGAGGTGCAGGGTGAGCCCAGGCCTGGTGGATGGTGGTTGGATAACCCGGGTCCCGGGGCTAGCGGTTCATGCACTGTGGGAACGCCAGGCAAGGCTCCTGCAGTGCCTCTCAACTTCCCTCTGCACTCTCCCCGATTCTCCGGTCCCAGGGACCAGGATGCCGTGTCTCGTTGCCCTGTCCTGGTTGTAGAAGGCATGAAGGAGGAGCAGGAGGAGGAGAGGGAGCTTTTCCCAGGTGAGGCTGTGCCGGCTGGGACATGAGCCGAGAACGGGTACCTGGCCCTGCGGGAGAAATTGACCCATTTCCCTCCGGAAAGGGTTGAGGAGATGTTTACTACCTTGTGGGCTTATCCACACGTGTTTGGGGATGCACTAGGTTTGACATCTTGGGCGGTGCATGACATCGATGTGGGGGAGAATACGCCCATAAAATTACCACCTTATAGAGTTAATACACAGAAGCAGCTCGCTCTTGACGCTGAACTGAGGTATATAGTTGACAAGGGTCTCATCAAGAAAGGCTGGAGTGAGTGGTCATGCCCAGTAACTTTGCAGCCTAAGCCTGATGGTAAGATCCGCTTCTGTGTCAATTTTCGCAAAGTAAATTTACTCTCCAAGACAGATACCTACCCTTTACTGAGAGTTGATGTCTCAGTAGGCAAGATTGGGGCAGCCACATTCATCCCAAAAGTGGACTTAGTTAAAGGCTACTGGCAAGTCCCACTAACTGAACGTGCCAAGAAAATCGCTAGTTTTGTGGTGGGTGGAGGAGTGTATCAGTGCCAGGTAATGCCTTACGGCTTGAAGAATACTCCCGCCACATTTCAGCGGTTAATGGACAGGGTTGTGCATGATGTCCCCAATTGTTTGTTCTACATAGATGATGTTGTTGTTTATGACACAAATTGGACCGAACATTTGGCCAATGTGGGTGAGCTTTTCCGGAAGTTGTCCGAGGCTGGTTTGGTGGTCAACCTGGCAAAGTGCGAGTTCGTGCAGGCTCCGGTGCAATATCTGGGTTATGTTGTTGGCCACGGCCAGGTCTGTCCCCCTTGGGCGAAGGTGGAGGCTATCCAGAGTTTCCGAGCACCTCATAATAAGAAAGCCGTACAACGTTTCCTTGGCATGATAGGCAATTATCGCCGGTTCATCAAAGGATATTCCACCGTGCTTGCCCCATTGATAAATTTGCTACAAAAGAACAAACCATTTAAATGGACAACCGAGTGTGAGCAGGCTTTCAAAGATGTCAAAAGCCTCCTCTGTTGCCATCCTATATTACGTGCCCCAGATTTCAACAGGCCTTTCGTCTTGGCAGTAGACGCGAGCGATGTGGGTGCCGGCTCTATGTTGATGCAAGAGTTCAGAGATGATGTTGAGCACCCCATTTCCTACTTTTCGAAAAAGTTTAACCGAGCACAAAAGAATTATTCTGTGATCGAAAGGGAGTTGCTAGCTATTATTTTGAGTTTACACCATTTCGCTGTTTATTTGCCACCATATGGGCCCGTGCTCAGAATCTACTCTGACCATCATCCTCTGCAGTTTCTTAATAGGCTCAAGGACAAAAACCAGAGACTTACTCGCTGGAGTATGATGTTGCAAGAATATCATCTCGATGTTAGGCACATCCGTGGTATTGATAATGTCCTGGCAGACTGTTTGTCCCGTGAGTCCTCTGAGGGGTGATAGGAGAGCACGAGGCTATTTAGTAAGTAAGTCATATTTACTCATGTTAAAAAAAAAAATCTATAAATGTAAAAATACAAAAGACTGTCAATGTAAATATTTTGCAGTTGTAACCTAATGATGAAAGTTTTGTTTCAAGCTCCAAAACTTTCCCCCCCCCCGGGTGAGGGTGTCACAATGACCAGGGTCTTTTAGGAGTAGCTAGACTCGAGTGGCGCCAGACTTTCATGAAAGCAGCTGTGCCAAGTCTATTAGAAAGACCTGGTATTGTGAGTTTCATTCCGATACCCTTCCAATTGCACATGACTAGTTTTGCCGTGCCTCTAAACGTTTTTGTCTCAATACACATTTGTGTAGATAGAGCCAATAGAGTGTTATTAGTTTCGTATATGAAGTTTTTTTTTTAGTGGCAACATTGTAATTTGCAAGCTAGAGGTAAGTGGGGGAGGGAGCAATGTTGCTCTCGTCTCGGGAGAGGGGGGAGGGGGCGGCGAGTTTGCCAGCCCCACGAGTTTCATTTAATTATGTGACCATTGCAAGTTTAGTTGTGTTGCAATATCAAGATGTACTTTATTTTATCTGCCACACTGTTTTAGTCAATATGTTAACACAGGAATATGTTAGTATAAGTTATTCTTGTGAAGTGTCTTAGTGTTATCATATCGTGTGGTGATATATTGCAACCCCTTTAGTTTGAGACTGGCTCCCGCTAGCTACGCCAGGGCCAGGCCTCATCATTCTCTCGTAGGCGGCCAGACTAGATAGTTGGTGTCCCCTCTCTCTTGTGACCCATCAGTCTGCCCCTTTTGTTTGTAGTATTAATTGCCCAACAACCTTCTGGATACAAATGGTACAAAATGAGACTTACCATAACGAACTGAGAGTGTTCAAGTTTTTATCAAGCAATGGCTCTAACAATGATCAACCATCTGAGTTGTCTAAAAAGACACTCAGAGTAGACAAAAGTAACACATCAACTTCGGAGCTGTCTAAAAAGACCCCCGAATATAACAAAAGAGAAAAATCAATTTCGGAGCTGTCTACAAAGACCCTCAGATATAAATTGATTAATCAGTTGGGGGTTAATTCTTGATGAAAACAACCTTGTCAGATGTAGAGGGAGGTTACACAACAGTTTGTTAGGTTACGGTAGTAAGCATCCCATTGTGTTACCAAAGTCTCACTGGTTTACAATTCTAGTTATTATGGACGCACACCAGAACACCTTGCATGGAGGTGTAGCGGATACTCTTATAAGTATTAGAAGTTTCTGGATACCAAAAGCAAGACAGGCCATAAAATCCATCATTAAGAAATGCATCACATGTCGCCGATATGATGCAAAACCTCTGAAATATCCAGGTCCACCACCACTACCTACAGAATGAGTCTACGAATCAAGACCCATTAATGTTGTGGGAGTAGACTAATCTGGTACTATCCAATTACAGAATCCCAGCAATGAAGACGGAAGTGATCCAGCTAAAGTATATATATATGCTTATTTACGTGTGCCACCACAAGAGCTGTACATTTAGAACTAGTTACAGACATGCATGTCAGCTAATACGTTTTTGAGACCTTTTAGAAAATTTGCTGGTAGAAGATCGTGTCCCAGTTTAGTAATTTCCAGGTTGATGCATAGTGCACAACCCAGTTTGGCTGTTACGTTGGCTAAGGAAGTACTGTTTTTGAGTGGCTGTTATTAGTGCTGTCACAGAGTTGTTGCACTCCCTCGTTTTATATATATGTATCCTACTTGTTGGTGTATTTAAGATACACGCTTTGGTGTCCTGACCCTGCATTATTTCTGTTCTATATTCGACGAGCATCTTAGAGCATCAGACGTTTTCAGAAGATTCCATATCTGACTTCCAGTGTTTTCATAGAGCATTGAAGAGTTTAGTGTTGAGTTCAGACTCACACTAAAGTTAACGTAAGCATAAACTCCTTTATTAAATCTTGTTATAGTTTATTTAAGCATTGTTATTACTTGAGAGCATTTTATTAACGTAAAGTACTCCTGTTGTGAGTAGGCTTTGCCGTCACCGGAAAGCCTTTGTAGAAGTGCACTAAACCCAGTTAATTGATACCCCGTTATCCAGTAGATTAACTCTGGAGGGTTTAAGTGTTTTGTTCACCGGCGTAATAGTTCGAGGGTTTGGAATTAGCGTACCGTTGTTGCAGATATAGCCTATCTTCTAGTCCAATATTAAGTGCCCTTGTTTATTTCGTAGTGCCGGTCGTAACAAATGGCGACCTTAGACCAGTATATAGTGAACTGAATATTGCAGTTTTTTTTTTGGAGAAATCTTATTGCCATTTGGGGTTGAATTTATTTCTCGCAGTGTTGGCAGTGGACATTGTTTTGAGGATATATGAAACTTGTTGGAGTTTATTGGTGACCTAGTATTGCACTCAAGAACATCTTCGAATATTTTTTGTGAATAAAGCTACGCGAGAGTTTGGCTACTTTTGTCTTGACTTGAGATTTTTTTTTGTTGACTCCATCATGGCACTGGACGGGTCTGAGCATAGTGAGGGCACAGTGCGAGAGACAGGCGAGGAAGTGGAGTTGTTTAACGGCGTTCGGGTGGTGAACAATGAGGAGGATGCTCGGAGATTTTTGGAGGAGCCTGTGATGGCGGACCGGGTGTCGGGACTGGACCAGTACGGACTGCAGTGTGCAGCCACGGTCTTATGGTTTTCTGGTACTAGCGGTTTGTCGAGAAGTGAGCTGGTTACCTGTGTGCTGGGTGGGGTGCAGGGGGGTTTGGGTGGAGAGGGAGCTGGGGCACCTTCGTCCCAGACCCCATTCCACTCAACTCCGATCATGGCGCCCCTCGGGGTCCGGAGCTGAGTACGTTTCCGCAGGCTGATGTCCGCTGGCGGTTGGGTATGCCTCTAGATGACTCATGGGGTGGGTCCCCAATAGTAGCACCCCCTCTTCAAAGTTTGTCTCCCTAGATGTTGCTTCAGCTCGAGCTCGCCAAACTTAAGCAGCAGTCTGAGTTTAAACAGGCTGAGCTCGAGCAGCGAAAGCATGAGGCTAAGCTCAGGCAGCGAGAGTCTGAGCTCAAGTATAGGTATCAGGCTGAGTCTGCAAGGTGTTGTGCCGATATTGACCTAGAAAAAACTCGTGTAGAGGTGACGAGGAACCGGGCCATCCAGGGGGGTCGACCCCATGACCAGTCCCTGTCGCATCTACTAAAGTTGGTTCCAGTGTTTGATGAGTTAGGAGTTACAGAATTCTTTCTCCGTTTTGAGAAAAAGTGCCGGGAGCACCAATGGCCCGAGGAGGAGTGGGCAGCCCTTGTTTCGTCACGATTGACAGGGAAAGCACTCAAGGCGTATGATGCTTTGCCCCTAGATTCCTGCGTGAATTATGAGGCGTTGAAAGAGGCTGTCCTGAGGGCGTATGAGCTACAGCCAGAGACCTATAGGCTGAAATTTAGGGCTGTTCCTTTGAGAAAGGAGAGTACTTTCCAGGAACACACTAGAGAGCTGTCAGATGCATTTGAGAATTGGTTAAGGTCGGAGAAGGCAACTACTTTTAATGCAGTGAAGCAACTAGTGTTGTTAGAACAATTTTTCAAATGTACTGGCAGTGACTTGACTCTTAACCTGAAAGAAAAGCAACCTAAAACTCTGCAGAAGGCGGCTGAGCTGGCTGACCTCAGGGTGTCATTGATTCGTGGGTGCGGGTCTGCACAGAGAGCTGAGGCAGGTAACCAGGGGCGTACCACTCCACCCCCCACCCGAATTAATGACACAACTAATTACACATTTAAGAGTACTGGTGCCAATTTTGGTCCCAAGTCGAAACCCTTCCTGTTAAAGAAAGGCCAGGGCCCTTCCTCACCTCAGAGGAAATCCAAGAGCGAAGTGGAGTGTTTCAAGTGTCATGAGAAGGGGCATATTGCGCGCTCATGTCCGAGCACACCGCCTACAGCAGTGGTGTCACTAGTGAGCAACATCGGTGTGTCTTTGAGGTCTTCCGCGTTTGCCCGGGGTAATATGTCGGTTGCGAAGTCACAGTCGGTGCAGAAGCAGCAGGAGGGCTCGTCACCCGTCCGAGATGCTTTTTGTGGTCATAGGGGGCACGGCACTGTGAGGTGGGCTGGTGTGGAGCATAGGCTTGAGTTGCTGCGTGATACGGGCGCTTCCCAGACACTTATTAAGAATTTCACTGGCAAGCCTATTAACGCGGCTCGGATTGTGGTGGTTCAAGGTATCAATGCTACGCGGCCTTACCCGCTGGTCAGAGTGGAGCTTGAGGTGGACGGTGTGACACAGGAGTTGGATGTGGGTGTTGTGGAGAAATTGCCAGTTGAAGGGGTCGACCTCCTTCTCGGTAACGACTTTGCGGTGCCTGCTTCCGAGGTTCCACCCTTAGTCGTTGCCGAGAGGGCGGCCGACACGAGTAGGGAGGGGCAAGAGGGGCTCGAGAGATCTCAGGCCGCTCAGGTGTCACAGCCTAGTAACCAGGTTTCAGACCAGCGGAGGAAGGGTCGGAAGGAGAAAGTCAAGGCTGGTGGTCGGGTTGAGAGTTTGGACCCAGCGACACTCCTTGGTGACTCGGTACTTGCACCAAAATTGAGCTCCGGAGTGGCCCCAGAACCTGTCCCCCCTAGTGACATGGTAGGGCGTGATGGCACTCCGCGACAGAGTAGTTCCCAGGTACAACTAGAAGATCCTAGTCTTGAGAGTTGTGGGAACGGGGCTATTGAACTCGACGAGGACGGGAAAGCATGCCATGTGAACCTGTTAAAGAAGTTGGTGAGGCGTCCACCTGAACAGCCTACTGTCCCTGTGTTGGTCTGCAGCAGCCAAGATGGAGAAGGAGAGGGGGGCAGTGAGGCACAGGTGGAGGAAAGTTGGGATTGTCATGTCTCGGCGGAGCAGTGGGCGGGGGACACGAGTCAGGTGGCTGTGGAAGCGCTTGAGCACCTTCCCGAGCAGCAGCGTGCAGCGATCCAGCCCCTGCTCGGTTCATACCCCACTGTTTGTGCCGAGCACCCAGGCCTCACAACTCATGCGGTGCACGATGTTCCGCTGGCAGGTCACTTGGGTGTGAGTAAACCGTTGGCCTCGTTGTTGAAGTTGTTCAAGGTGGGCGACGAGGCTGTGGCATGGTTGTCAGGTCAGGGTCGACCCATGGCTGCTAAGGGTGGTGGTCAGTATCAGGACATTGAGCAGATTGGTGAGGTTGGCTGTGGAGTGGATGCCCCCGGTCGTCGCATAGCCTCCCAATGCTGCTCTAGTAGAATGCAACAGCCCTACCATAGACCGACTGTATCTGGCCGTGGCGCTGAAGGCGGTGATGCTGCGCAGGCAGATGTAGTCGCAAGGAATGCAGGGCTGGGCATGTACGGTATCGGCGGGGAAGCATTAGCACTTATGAACTATGGGAGTGACTGCACAGGTGGTCTAGATTGTCCCTCTCATGACCTGGCTGTTCTAGGGACAGAGGTGGAGAAGGAGGGAGATTATAGTTTAGAAACTGCCATCCCGGCTGGGTTGTGGGAGGGCAATGAGCATGTTGTTCTTCGAGATAAGTTGCAACCTCTTGTTCCTAAGCGTCAAGAGAAGTTGTTTACCAGGCTGTGGCAGTACGTCCGCATGTTTGTTGATTCTCCAGGCCTGATGTACGGGGTAGAACCCGACATGGAGGCTGGAGACAGTGCAAGGCTCAAATTGGCTCCCTACCGTATAAATCCTGCTCGACAGCCTGTCGTAAAAGCAGAGCTGGACTACATGTTGAAGAAGGGTCTGAGGGATAAGGGATATCGTGAGTGGTCGTTGCCAGTGACTTTGCAACCTGAGTTGAGTGGCAAGATCCGTGTGTGTGTTGATTGCAAGAGTGTTGGTGCATTATCCCTGACAGACGCCTATCCATTACCCAGAGTTGACGACCCCATAGACCGCATCGGGGCTGCCTCGTTTATCACTAAGGTGGAAATAGTGAAAGGTTATTGGCAGGCCCCGTTGCCGGAGAGAGCGAAGAGAAGTGCCAGTCTTGTGATGTACTGGGCAGTTTATCAGTGTCAGGTGTGGTTTTGCTGCCGGAACACAAGTTGGATGTGTGGCATGTTAAGGGCACTGATAATGTTCTGGCTGATTGTTTGTCACGGGAGGGTATGTTTTAAGGAGAACCCTCGCCGTTCAGTCAGTGTTGGTTTGAGTTTGGAGAAAAATTAGGCTTGCCCTTGTAGTGCAAAGCCGCCAAAAACACTATTAAAAATATAAAAACTTTACATAAAAACTCTTTCTTTTTGATAGTATATAAGTGTAGTATGTTACAGCAAGAATCTAAGACATCCTGTGTTTTTGTCTTAGTAGGCTAGGCTTGGTGAAGCTTGCTTGTTGAGCGTAATATTGTTAAGTGATATTATTATTTTGGGGAAGTGTTGTGTAGATTTGTTTTTATATACATTGAAGTGTTTTATGTTTGTGATTGTGCCTTGTTTTCACAACTTGGGGGAGTAGCTGGATGAGGCGGGGTTGGTGAGCATTCTGTCTGGTCAGATGTGGCGTTTACCTGAGGTTAAAACGTCCCACATCTTGGGCGGGGTGTTACGCTGGCCAGCTTGCCAGAATGTACTCGTACTCGCTAGCGCTCGCCAGGGCAGTGAAATGGGCTACAATAATCGTAGAACGATGTTCTTTCTTTCCTAGTGTTCATGTTGTCACAGACAGATTAGTGTTTGCCTTTTTTCTTGTTTGTGACACGTGGAAGTATTTTATATCATTGATAGAGTATAAGATATGTAGTGTGATAGTTAAGGAGAAAGAGTCGGAGGAGAGAGCGGGGTGGTAGTGTGTATGTGTGTATATACGTGTGCATTCCTAGCTTGGGCGGGGGTTCCCACGCTCGTGATTGGATGGCGGGCCTGGCGTGTCATATGACGCCTGCTCTTCATGACGTAGTCGTCTGTGATTGGAGGCCGCTGTCCTAGCGTGGTGGTGGGGGATCCTGCCCGCGTGTCTCCTTAGAGCTTGGTATGGTGCGCTTGGTCCTAGACGTCCCTTGCATTCTGTCCCCAAATCTAACCCTCTTTACTGCTGTTCCTCTCTCTGAACTCCTTCTTTCCAATACTTCTTATCTTTATTCACTTATCCATCCCTTCTGGTTCTAGCATACGACTTCCATAGTCGGCCAGTCGTATTACCAGCGCCAGTTCTCCCAAATATGTTTTGCACTAGCTTTAGGGATTATTAGAGTCATAGTCACATGGTATCATCATATTGGGGTGCTTCTAATTATTGAGTTGTTCTTTCCTACTATTTAATGCAAGACAGTGGAGGGTATCCTTGGTCGTTGTCTGAGTTATGTATGTGGCAAGTCAGAGCCTGTACGACTTCGACGGAGCTTAGGTAGCCTGTAACCCTTGTGCATATGTTTTCCTTTGCGAGTGTAGCAGCATATAAGCGAAGGGCTTTTGCCTACTCTTGCTCGTATGTTTGCTACCTCATTTTGTTGACCTTTGTGGAGCGTCAGGGCAAGGCCAGATACTTGTGATCTGGACTTACCAAGAGAGCCTCCTAGTCACTTACGTAACATAAGGGGAATCTGTTCAAGGGGAGACAGTAGGCTACGAGCATGCTTGCACTCTGCCTAGGTTCCTTGTACCTTTGTTGCCACTGCTAGACTTTATTAGTGAGAAAGACAGCATTGTGTTTATTAACTTTAATTGTGTATGCTTTAGGAATTATTCACGACTTATTTTAGCCTAGGTTGATGCATAGTGCACAACCCAGTTTGGCTGTTACGTTGGCTAAGGAAGTACTGTTTTTGAGTGGCTGTTATTAGTGCTGTCACAGAGTTGTTGCACTCCCTCGTGTTATATATATGTATCCTACTTGTTGGTGTATTTAAGATACACGCTTTGGTGTCCTGCCCCTGCATTATTTCTGTTCTATATTCGACGAGCATCTTAGAGCATCAGACGTTTTCAGAAGATTCCATATCTGATTGCTGTAGGACTAGACTTCCAGTGTTTTCATAGAGCATTGAAGAGTTTAGTGTTGAGTTCAGACTCACACTAAAGTTAACGTAAGCATATACACCTTTATTAAATCTTGTTATAGTTTATTTAAGCATTGTTATTACTTGAGAGCATTTTATTAACATAAAGTACTCCTGTTGTGAGTAGGCTTTGCCGTCACCGGAAAGCCTTTGTAGAAGTGCACTAAACCCAGTTAATTGATACCCCGTTATCCAGTAGATTAACTCTGGAGGGTTTAAGTGTTTTGTTCACCGGCGTAATAGTTCGAGGGTTTTGAATTAGCATACCGTTGTTGCAGATATAGCCTATCTTCTAGTCCAATATTAAGTGCCCTTGTTTATTTCGTAGTACCGGTCGTAACAGTATATCCATGTAAATCTCTCTCGTGTTTCTTTTCTTTGCTTCTAATATGACTTATCTGTTTCCCTCGTTACACACACACTCACACAACACTTTGATATTTTTCTCTCTCTCTCTTCTCTCTTAGGTTAGCTGACCAGTGTACCCATAAAGGGTTGACATTTGTGGATACATATGATGAGTTCAATGGGAAGCGCAACCTCTACCTCCGTGACGGTGTACACTTAAACACTAGTGGTAAAATCAAACTTAGTGATTTCCTAAATCACCATCTTTACAGCTTGCTGAGGGCAAGCTAAAATGTATAAAGCAACCCACAGCAGGAAAAATGCAAACCTTCATCAGCATCTGATCTCCAACTTCCAAAAAGAGGTCCCACAAAAGGAGTTATTCCCTCTGAGAGCAAGAATACCTCTCAACAAATGACAGAGTTCCCTAGTAGATTGAGTGATGACCTGCAGCTCCCTCTAGACTCTACAATTCAGTTGCCAATTTCTGAACCACTAGCTATTGGTTCTTCTACCTCAGGTGAGGATTCACCAAGTATAGCAGAGTGCAACACCTCTGATTATGTACAGAGAAATAGAATAGTGTGCAAGAAAATTTACTACCTCCAGAGACCCCTTTCTCTTTGGAAAACGGGGTAAGTAAGGAGGTTCTAAGAAAAACCTGAATCCCCTTAAGGTAGTATTATTTAATGCCAGATCAATTAGGAATACATTCTCCGAACTTCGGGCTTTGTTATCTTCAAAATGATTCGATGTAGTGGCTATCACTGAATCCTGGATTCACAATGATACCAGAGATTATGTTGGTGAATTTGAAATACCTGGATATAGAATGTTCCACAAAGACCAAACGATGCAGAAAGGGGGCAGAATTCTATTGTACATCAGAGATTTTCTAAACCCAATCGACTAAAAGATCAGGTCAGAACATGAACTGCTAGTAGACCTCAATCTAGGTAAATCTATCTATAGGATTCTTCTGGTGTACAGGCCTCCACTTCAAAATGTTGAAAAGGATGAACTTCTGTACACAAGACTGAGTGCTGTTATCGAGGGTAAAACCAGTGTGATCTTAGGTGACTTCAATTGCCTAATCAACTGGGATGCATGAACTGCCCATGCTGAAGGTAGGCGTCTTGTGGACTTTGCTATGATAACTTTTTGACCCAGTGAGTGAATGAGCCAACTAGAGGGAACAATATACTTGATCTTGTGCTCACCACTGAAGATGAAAGTGTGACCAGTTTATCTGTTACTCGGAGGTAGTGACCACAATCTATTTAGGTTCTTTCTTTGCACCTTTAGCAGCAGACCCACCAGTCCTCAGAGTGCAAAACTAGATTTCCGTTGTGCAAATTTTGAAGGCCTTCGGGGAAGCTTATCCCAGATCAGACTTGAGGGTGAGAATGTTAATGCGAATTGGCGCTCATTCAAATAGCAGTTATTGGCTCGACAAGCTGCATTCGTTCCTACTAAACTTACCAAATCTGGCTAAACCCAACCAAAATGGTTCACAAGTGACATAGCTTCAGCAATTAGAAAGAGAAAGGTTGCATACAGAAAGGCCAAAATAAGTCAAGACCAAAGTTATTTAGAGTCCTTCAAAAATATGTGTAGAAGAGGAATCAAAGCGGAATGAAGAACTCTGGGTTGCAGCCCTCTGCAAAGAGAGTCCTAAAGAGTTCTTCAGCTATGTGAACACCAGACAGCCATTCAAAAGTAGCATTGGCCCTCTAAAGGATCCAACAGGCCAATTACAAACCTCTGACACTGATATAGCTAAATCCCTCAATGACTATTTTGCTTCAGTATTCACAAAGGAAAATACCAGTGACATGCCAAGTCCAGGATTAGTGAATGAGGGTAAAGTTCCTAGCAGAATCAGATGTACCCCAGAAGATGTAGGAAACAGAATAGACATGTTAAATAGGTTCAAGTCTTCCGGCCCAGATGGCTTTCTTCCTTGAGTTGTATGTGAAGTGTGAGATGAAATCACACCTTTCTTAGCAGACATATTCAATAGATCACTAGAAAATGGAGAAGTCCCTGTAGACTGGATACTGGCCAATGTGACCCCAATCTTTAAGAAATAGGATCACAAGTGTCCCAAGAATTATCGGCCAATTAGCTTGACTTCTATCATATTAAAACTCTTAGAAGAGATACTAGTAGATAAGATAGTTGACTACCTAGAAATCCACAGTTTAATTACAGATTCTCAACATGGATTCAGGCGACACCGATCATGTCTTACCAATTTGCTGGAATGTGTCCATGCAATGCTGAGTGAGTATGACAAAAGTAGAGCCATAGATCCTTTACTTAGATTTTGAAAAAGCTTTTGACAAAGTGCCTCATTGCAGGCTAATGTCAAAAGTGAGTGCACTACAGAGGTCACAAATTGAATAGAAAGTTGGCTAACAGGTAGACAACAACGAGTGGTAATCAATGGTGTTTCTTCTGAATGGACTTCAGTCACTTCTGGAGTTCCACAGGGATCTGTCAATGTCAGTGACATCGATATTGGTCTGTTGAGTGTGATCTGCAAGTTTGCAGATGAGATATAGCTTGGAATGAATGTGAAAGACCCCAAAGGGGTTGAACAGCTCAGGATGGACCTCAACAGGCTGGATGAATGGTCGCAGGCATGGCAGATGTCTTTAAACTTGAAAAAGTATTGTGACGCTTCTGCATAGTAGCCACGTGCGGGCATGCGCACACGTCGGCTGCCCAGCCGTTTAGAAACCGGCTGGCGGCAGCCGGCCGGCCGGCTTTTCCTTAGTATATATCCTACGACAAGGTAACTAATGTCTGGGATATTCTTATGTTGTTTCACAGCTTGTAGCTGCCCTTATTCTTAACCAACGCATCTTAGTATATTTTATTCTCGATAGTTGATTGTTTCATTATAATATATAAAATGTAAGTCTAGTGAGAGTGGGAGGAGACGAGCGGGAGAGAGAGACCGGCTGGGGGACGTTGCTTCGCGCGGAGAGTCCAGCTTGGGACGAGCCTGATGTTGCCATATGCATTTGATCGCAATGTTAGGCTTAGTTTCGACTCACGCAAGGGGTAGAGGATTTTGACCCGGCAACTGTGTTGAGTGTTGCCAATAGCATGGGATGTATTTCGCATGCCTAGGGTGGGGTCCAGACAGATTCAAGACTCAGAGCTCACCTCACTGTCGTACCCTTCGGACCCCCTTGATATCTATCCCTCTCAACCCCACTTAGAAACTTTCTCTCTTACTTTGTATACCTTCCTTCCACTACTTCACCAATCTATTTAATTATCCCATCCCCTTGATAGACCTTATATCTATTATAGTATTAACGACAAGCTCTCAGATAACTAGATAGGATTGTGGGCCTTATGCAGAGATTTAATTGTTAATGAGACCTAGGAAGCTTTTTTGTTGTCTCATATTTGGTGGTTTCATGCTTGCTAGTGTGTTCTTGTGTCTGGTTAGCAGGGGCTAGACCGGAGGGGAGGCTTTTTGCGATCCTTTAAGTAAAGTCTGCTGGTGTGAGTCCTGTGGACCCGCACGACTTTACTAGGATACCCGTGGGAGTCTGGGGGCATTTTCTTGTCTGTGTCCCTGTGTGTCTAGTGTTGTGTTGTGTGAGGGCCCTTGCCTAGTCCACTCAGCACTGCGCTAGCACGTCTTGCTTTTGTTTTAGGGTCGCCAGGAGAGAGTCAGATACTTGCGATCTGAGTCTCTCAAGAGAGCACCCTTTCAATTAGAGTAATTTGGCGCACAGACTTGGAAACGTCCCTAGGCTAGAGCAGGTGGCTCAGCCCGGGTATCCGAAGCCTATATCCTTCCAGCTAGACCTCTGCCACCTGACAGATTAACAGCTAGGGGTTTATCATCTCTGTATGCTTGTTATTGTGCCACAGTTTACCGTTTTTGTGAGCATTGTGAGTCAGGGTGTGGCTTAGAGACTCTGTCCGAGCAGGCTTGCCTGACTAAGAGTGAGAAGCACACCTGTATGTGGTTATGTTGCGAGTTGCTGCCTTTATTTAATTATACCTATGCCATTATACACTGTATGGCCTATCACTAGTATTTATTCCTGCTTATGAGTTAAAAGTTCTCTAAATCCGTAACTTACTTTCTTTGCTAAGCATCAGATCCTACAGTAGCCGCATGCAGTTTAGAAACCCGCATCTTATCTACCTGTACGATGTTTTGAGGACTGTTTGCTTTCACCTTCTTTCACGCAGGGGTGATGAGTTGTATTAATGAACGTAACGTTAAATGTACTTTCTTCTAGTTTGTTATTAAATTGTTTCTGCAATTTAATTCCGTTATCTATCTTTTCCTTGAAGCTTTAAGTCAACTTAATTGTGTGATCTTTTATATAGCCTGCTTGACTATCAGCAGTCTATAGTGCGTGCACCCTGTAACCGAGTCATAGGATACCTCGTTGTCCAGGCAGGACTCTTGACGGTTTAGGGTGGTTTGTTGCCTGGGTTTATAGATAAGGGTTGGATCTAGCGTTTTCCGTTGTTGCTTGTTGCCGCATACCTAGTCCAGTGTTTATATATCCCAGGACGTAACAAATGGCGACCTTGCATAGGATTTACTGAACAGAGGAATATAGTGGTCATTTGTTTTGAGATTCCTTAGGATTAGAGGAATACAGTGGACATAGAGTTTTTTTTATGGAGCAACCAATATAACACATTAAAGACTTTAAATAACATTAGTATATACATACTTGCATAGGAGATAATGCACATTCTATAACCGTGATAATTACTGCAGTACACAAACATGTCTAATACATCGGAACACAGTGATGGGTCAGGTCATGATACAGGCTCGGAGGGAGAAAGACCTGTGGAGTGGCTAGTCGATAGCGAGGAGGGTGCTAGAAGATTTTTAGAGGTGCCCCTTACCGCTGCCAGGGTGTTGAAGCTGAGTAAGTATGGCTTAAAGTGTGTGGCAGGTCTTCAGGGTCACCAGGGTTTAAGTGGCATGAGGAAAGATCAGCTGAGGACTTTGATATTGGGTTTAGAAGGGAGAGACTTGGGTAGAGAGGCGACTGGGGGCCCCGGTCCCCAGCCCCCCCTCCACTCTACCCCCATATCAAACGTCAGGATGCCTGAATTTAGTACATACCCCTAAGTTGATGGTCAATGGCAGCGTGGAATTCGATCACAGGGACCCTCTCCATTAAATGCACCTTCCCCTCCTCAAGGGTTGACTCCAGATTTGTTGTTTCGGCTTGAGATGGCCAAGGTTGAGGTTGGTAGAGCTCAGGTTGAGGCTACCGAAAGACAGGCTAGAGCTCAGGTTGAGGCTGCCGAGAGACAGGCTAGTGTGCAGGCTGAGGTTGCTAGAGCTCAGGCTAAGGCCGCAGAGAGAACAGCTATACGAGAGGCTGAACTGCAGGCAGAGTCTACTAGGTATCGGGCTGACAGGGAGCTGGAGAGATCTCGAGTGGAGGTAACAGGGCGAAATATTGGGGGAGGTAACAGACATCGGGACCAATCATTGTCGCACCTGCTTAAACTAGTTCCTGTGTTCGATGAATCATGTGTGACTGAGTTTTTTATGCGATTTGAGAAGAAGTGTCAGGAACACCAGTGGCCTCAGGAAAAGTGGGCAGCATTAGTTTCATCAAGACTCCTAGGAAAGGGGCTAAAAGCGTATGATGCACTACCTTTAGAGTCCTGTGTAGTTTATGATGAGCTAAAGAAGGCTGTGCTACGGGCCTATGAGTTACAACCAGAAACTTACCGCTTGAAGTTTCGGGGTGTTACTAAGGGCAAGGATAGTACCTTCCTAGAACACGCCCGGGACTTGTCTGATGCACTACGACATTGGCTGCGTTCCGAGAGGGCAGCTACTTTTGAGGAGTTGAGTGAGCTGGTTCTCTTAGAGCAGGTCTTTAAGTGCACAGGCGGGGACTTAACATTAAATATAAAGGAAACAAATCCTAGAACTCTCCAGGAGGCAGCAGAAATGGCTGACCGCCGACTGCCATTAATTCGAGGGTGCGAAGCAGCAGCTAGGAGTGAGTCGGGTGCAAAGGATCGTACCCCTCCCCCTCCCAAGAATTTTGATACACATAAATACACAAAACCATGTAGCACTGACAATAAAACTGAACATAAACCAAATACCGTCCCGTATAAGAAGTCTAATGGTACCTCCCACTCCCAAGGGAAACCAAAGAGTAAAGAGTGCTTTGCATGTCACAAGGAGGGTCACTTAGCAAATGCTTGTCCGAACAAGCCACCGAACAAGGTTGTGTCATTGGCCCGCAGCATAGGGGTGTCGCCTATATCTTCTGAGTTTGCCAAGGGTAGTTCGTCAGAGGTTGGGACACAGCCTGTGTTCAAGAGTCCGTAAGGCTCGAACCCTGTCCGCGACGTCTTTGGGGGTCATAGAGGGCATGGTTTTGTGAGGTGGGCTGGCGAAAGGCGAGGAGTTAAGCTATTGCGTGATACGGGGGCTTCTCAGACCTTGTTAAAGAACTTTACTGGTAGGCCGATTAACGCTGCTCGGGTGGTGGTAGTTCAGGGGATCAATGCTACGAAGTCCTACCCGCTGGTGCGGATGGAGCTGGAGGTGGGTGGTGTGGCGAAGGAGCTGGATGTCGGAATTGTAGAGAACTTGCCTGTTGGGGGCGTCGACCTCCTCCTCGGCAACGACTTTGCGGTGCCTACTTCTAAGGTTTCACCCATGGTCGTTGCCGAGAAGGCGGCCGACGTTAGTAGGGAGGAACAGGAGTGGGTTGAGAAGTGTAGCATACAAACCATGGCGTGTGTTGTGACGCGTTCTCAGACATCCGGAGCCTTGCAGCCACCACCTCAGTCTATCAAACCGCGGAGGAAAGGTCACAAGAAAACGGGAAGTGTTGGTCAATTGGAGAGTTTTGAGCCGGCAGTGTTTCTTGGTGACTCATTATTGGCACCTATGTTAGAGTCTGGAGAGGCCCCGGGGCCTGTCACCGCTAGTACAGGTGCAGGGCAGGAAGAGACTCTGCGACAGCATCGTTATGCGCAGCGTGAGGAAAGGATGGCTCAGCGGGACATTGGAGGTGGAAATAAATTATTTAAGATGAACTTGGATAATCTCGCACCTGCTGATATATGTTCCTTGCAGCTGGAAGATCCTGAAGTCAGGGCGTGTGGTAATGGTGCTGTCGAACTGGAGAGCGATGGTGATGTGCAGCCTGGTGATTTTTTCTTGTCCGAGGGGATCTTGTATCGGAGACATCAGGATCCCAAGAAAAAGTGGGATGGCGGGTCAGGATTAGTGGACCAGTTAGTAGTACCGAGGGTGTGCCGTGAGAGCTTATTGAGATTAGCTCATGATGTGCCTTTGGCAGGGCACCTGGGGGCACGTAAGACAGAGGCAGCTCTGAGCAAGCTTTTCTGGTGGCCTGGGTTAAAGGCGAGTGTCGTGTCATGGGTGTCACAGTGTCACACTTGTCAAGTTGTTGGGAAACCCAATCAGGTCATCCCGAGAGCCCCGTTACAACCCATCCCTGTCATTGGGCCGCCCTTCAGCAAGGTAGTTATCGATATGGTTGGCCCATTGCCCCCCACTAGTGCCGGCAATAAATGTTTACTAACTGTAATGGATGTAGCAACACGGTATCCAGATGCTTACCCCATGCGCAACGGGATGGCTAAGACTGTTGTCAAAAACCTACTTGTCTATTTCTCTCGTTATGGCTACCCTCAGGAGATCCAGTCTGATCAGGGATCCAATTTTACTTCTGCTCTGTTTAAGCAGACCATGCAGCAACATGGGATAGTGTCTGTGGTGTCATCTGCCTACCATCCCGAGAGTCAGGGAGTTTTGGAAAGGTGGCACTCGACTCTCAAGAGTATGTTGCGGTGTTATTGCATGGAAAATGGGAAGGACTGGGATCTAGGTCTCCCATACGTTTTATTTGCTGCGAGAGAAGTACCTGGGGAGAGCTTGGGATTTAGCCCGAACGAGTTGGTTTTTTGGACACAGGGTCAGGGGGCCCCTCCACATAGTCAAGGAGATCTGGGAGGGAGTCACAAAGCCATGCTCGCTTCTAAAGTATGTTGTTGAAAGCCGTGAGAGAATGCTAAAGAGCCTGGAGGTAGCAGGTCGGAACCTTAAGAGTTCACAAGCTCAGATGAAGGACAGATACGACCAGAAGGTGAAGCTGAGGGAGTTTGAAGTAGATCAGGAGGTACTGATACTACTGCCTCTGGTGGGACACCCCTTGTCTGCCAAGTATTCTGGTCCGTATCGGGTTGTAAGGAAGGTTTCTGATCACGACTATTTAGTAGCTACTCCTGATCGTAAGAAAAAGAACCAACTTTGCCATGTAAATCTGATGAAAGAGTATGTGAGGCGCCCCTCCGAACCTCTCGCTGTCCCGGTGTTGATCTGCAGCGATCGTGGTGGAGAAGGAGGAAGGGACAGTCAAGCTGCGGGGGAGGAAAATTGGGATTGTCATGTTTCCGCGGATCAGTGGGCGGGGAATTCTAGACAAGTGGCTCACGAGTTGATATTGCACCTGCCTGAGCAACAGCGTCTAGCTGTGCAGCACTTGTTTGATTCAAACCCAGCTGTTTTCGCGGAGTATCCTGGCCTCACTACTCAAGCGGTGCACGATGTCGATGTTGGGGACCACCCGCCCTTTAAATCAGTGCCATATCGTGTTCCCCCTATTAAATTACCAGCACTTAGGGAAGAGCTGGATTATATGCTGAAACGTGGGCTGATTTCTGAGGGTGCAGTAAGGTGGACTTCCCCCATCACACTGCAGCCCAAACCAGATGGCAAGGTGCGGTTTTGTATAGATTTCCGCAGGTTGAATGGTTTAACCCCCACAAATGCCTACCCTCTCCCTCGCGTGGACGACAGTGTGGATAAGATAGGAAAAGCCAAGTTCCTCACTAAGATAGACCTTGTTAAGGGTTATTAGCAAGTGCCCTTGTCTGAGCGAGCGCGAGAGGTGTGTGGGTTTGTGGTGGACGGTGCCACATATCGTTGCCATGTTATGCCATACGGGCTGAAAAATGCCCCTGCAACGTTTCAGAAATTAATGAACGACATTGTAGCCGACATTCCCAACTGTACGGTGTACCTAGATGATGTCATAATATACGACGATGATTTTAACAGTCACTGTGCTCACATCGGACAGCTTTTTAATAAACTGAATGAAGCAGGTTTGGTGGTAAACCTGGGTAAGTGCGATTTTGTCAAAGCCACAGTTTTGTACCTGGGGTTCGAGGTGGGGATGGGTCAGGTGTGCCCTCCACAGACAAAGATCAAAGCCATCGATCAGTTTCCCCAGCCTACGACTAAGAAACAAATCATGTGGTTTCTAGGTATGATAGGCTATTATCGTCGCTTCATCAAAGGCTATTCGACTGTACTTGCACCTTTAACTGACTTATTAGCTAAGGACAAGAAGTTCCGGTGGTCTCCTGAGTGTGCAGAGGCGTTTTCCTTGGTGAAACACCTGTTATGTACCCACCCCATACTCAGGGCCCCGGACTTCAGCAGACCTTTTCAGCTGGCGACTGATGCCAGTGGCGTAGGGGCTGGGGCTGTCTTGTTACAGACAGATGATGAAGGTATCGAACATCCAGTGAGTTTTTACAGTAAAAAATTCAATAGTGCACAAAGGAATTACTCTGTAATTGAAAAAGAACTCCTGGCGATAGTGCTGGCGCTCAGGCACTTCGATGTATATGTTCCTGCTTTCGGACCAGTCGTAGTGGTTTATATCGATCATCACCCTCTGAAATTCTTGAATCAGTTTCATAACCGGAATATGAGGCTGACCAGGTGGTCACTCATGCTTCAGGAGTATAATCTGGACATACGCCATATTGCTGGTTCTGATAACGTGATAGCGGATTGTCTATCAAGGGTGGATGATGTTGGTTAGACTGCCACAGTATTGAGGGTTGAGTGTGGAGGAAAATAGGCTGTCACTGTAGTTCAGCCGGAAAAAAACAAATTAAAAAAAAGCTAAAACCTTATAAAAACTTTATTTTTATAACGTGTAGAATTTTGTATAAGATGTTGTAGAAGTATCTAAGTTGAATGTTTTCGCTTATTGTCGCTAAGTTAGTTGAACTTGCTCGGTGGAGCGCAACAGTCTTTATTGTTTTTATATATAGTGCCTTGCGTCGCAACAGTGTGTGGTACTATGAGAAGCTTTCTGTTAGACATGAAGAACTTAGTCAAGGGTCTTATATCTTGGGGGAGGTGTGACGCTTCTGCATAGTAGCCACGTGCGGGCATGCGCGCACGTCGGCTGCCCAGCCGTTTAGAAACCGGCTGGCGGCAGCCGGCCGGCCGGCTTTTCCTTAGTATATACCCTACGACAATGTAGCTAATGTCTGGGATATTCTTATGTTGTTTCACAGCTTGTAGCTGCCCTTATTCTTAACCAACGCATCTTAGTATGTTATATTCTCGATAGTTGATTGTTTCATTATAATATATAAGATGTAAGTCTAGTGAGAGTGGGAGGAGACGAGCGGGAGAGAGACCGGCTGGGGGACGTTGGCGGAGAGTCCAGCTTGGGACCAGCCTGATGTTGCCATATGCATTTGATCGCAATGTTAGGCTTAGTTTCGACTCACGCAAGGGGTAGAGGATTTTGACCCGGCAACTGTGTTGAGTGTTGCCAATAGCATGGGATGTATTTCGCATGCCTAGGGTGGGGTCCAGACAGATTCAAGACTCAGAGCTCACCTCACTGTCGTACCCTTCGGACCCCCTTGATATCTATCCCTCTCAACCCCACTTAGAAACTTTCTCTCTTACTTTGTATACCTTCCTTCCACTACTTCACCAATCTATTTAATTATCCCATCCCCTTGATAGACCTTATATCTATTATTGTATTAATGAAAAGCTCTCAGATAACTAGATAGGATTTTGGGCCTTATGCAGAGATTTAATTGTTAATGAGACCTAGGAAGCTTTTTTGTTGTCTCATATTTGGTGGTTTCATGCTTGCTAGTGTGTTCTTGTGTCAGGTTAGCAGGGGCTAGACCGGAGGGGAGGATTTTTGCGATCCTTTAAGTAAAGTCTGCTGGTGTGAGTCCTGTGGACCCGCACGACTTTACTAGGATACCCGTGGGAGTCTGGGGGCATTTTCTTGTCTGTGTCCCTGTGTGTCTAGTGTTGTGTTGTGTGAGGGCCCTTGCCTAGTCCACTCAGCACTGCGCTAGCACGTCTTGCTTTTGTTTTAGGGTCGCCAGGAGAGAGTCAGATACTTGCGATCTGAGTCTCTCAAGAGAGCACCCTTTCAATTAGAGTAATTTGGCGCACAGACTTGGGAACGTCTCTAGGCTAGAGCAGGTGGCTCAGCCCGGGTATCCGAAGCCTATATCCTTCCAGCTAGACCTCTGCCACCTGACAGATTAACAGCTAGGGGTTTATCATCTCTGTATGCTTGTTATTGTGCCACAGTTTACCGTTTTTGTGAGCATTGTGAGTCAGGGTGTGGCTTAGAGACTCTGTCCGAGCAGGCTTGCCTGACTAAGAGTGAGAAGCACACCTGTATGTGGTTATGTTGC
Organism: Paralithodes platypus; assembly: GCA_032716605.1. NCBI lineage: Eukaryota > Metazoa > Arthropoda > Malacostraca > Decapoda > Lithodidae > Paralithodes > Paralithodes platypus. Next base: position 32,110,758 of record CM064575.1, read on the forward strand.
GAGTTGCTGCCTTTATTTAATTATACCTATGCCATTATACACTGTATGGCCTATCACTAGTATTTATTCCTGCTTATGAGTTAAGAGTTCTCTAAATCCGTAACGTACTTTCTTTGCTAAGCATCAGATCCTACAGTAGCCGCATGCAGTTTAGAAACCCGCATCTTGTCTACCTGTACGATGTTTTGAGGACTGTTTGCTTTCACCTTCTTTCACGCAGGGGTGATTAGTTGTATTAATGAACGTAACGTTAAATGTACTTTCTTCTAGTTTGTTATTAAATTGTTTCTGCAATTTAATTCCGTTATCTATCTTTTCCTTGAAGCATTAAGTCAACTTAATTGTGTGATCTTTTATATAGCCTGCTTGACTATCAGCAGTCTATAGTGCGTGCACCCTGTAACCGAGTCATAGGATACCTCGTTGTCCAGGCAGGACTCTTGACGGTTTAGGGTGGTTTGTTGCCTGGGTTTATAGATAAGGGTTGGATCTAGCGTTTTCCGTTGTTGCTTGTTGCCGCATACCTAGTCCAATAGAAAGAGCCCAGTGTTTATATATCCCAGGACGTAACAGTATATTAACCCAAGCGGCTGAGTCATTATATAACTTTACTTCATAAGTACTTAGGTGAGGATTGTTGAGTTAAATTGCCAGAGAAAGGTTGTGTGATTTCCCGTTTGGTCTCTGTGGTTGTTGACAGTTTAACAGAGACTTTATAAAGTTTGGACCATTTCCTGCTCTGGTATTTTACATAGGAATGTCCCCCCTCCATTTGTCCTCGTTTTCTTATGTCTTCCCTTTCCTAGCGGTATTTTGGCCTTTTATTTCTCTCACCTGTTCTATACTTTTGTTCCTTCTTTACGTTTGTGAGTAGCATGTTTAGAAATTTTCGGTCTATCGTTGTTGTTGCTGTTTTGTTATTGTTGTTGTTGTTTCCTCCGCCAATGAAGTTGAACGGAGGTTATGTTTTTGCCTCCTTTAGTTTGTCTGTTTGTCTGTTAACAAAACAAGATATCTCAAAAAGTTGTGAACCAATGTTCTTGTTTCTAATCGAACATGGATTGCAGAATAATAATTTTATTCTACTGAACTCTTGATTGAGGGAGGTATATGATTTTGGTATTGTTTGAGTTAGTCGTTTATTTTGGGCAACTGTTGTCGGTCTGCTTTTAGTTTGAGAGTTCAAGGTCAAGGAGCGATTATTAACGGTCAGGTCAATGGGTGGGTGCGATTATTTACGGTTGGCTGATTTGGTGGAGGTTAATTACAGTATTTGCAGGGGCTGAGGGCATGTTTTTAATGGGTCGCAGACTGGGGGGGAGGGGGGAGTTCTTCAGGTCAATAATCCTCCAGCTTACGCAGAAAAAGTGTTTCCGGTTTAGTGGGGCATTCGTGGACTTTGTATACAGTTGTGCTCAAAATAACACTCATGTATCCTACAACTGCTTCGGATAAATGAAGACCGTCTCTTGTATAGGGACGATTTTCCTTGGGATTGTCTCCAATCTTCTACAGAGAGTGCATTTTCTGTGTCACACATTTCTTTTACTGAAATGTGCTCGATTATTACTGTAAGAGTTCGCGTTCAACCTATGGATGATTCCGTTAATCACGCATTTTTCTGCCTTTTTTTCATTATTTTGACAAGTTTTTCGTACTTACCTAGTATGTCTTTTATAGAGACCAACCACCGTCGAAGCCATCATTGGAGCCTACGTTTGCTACTACACAAGATCCTGTCGGTATGGTAGAGTTACACATGCTGTTGGTGATGTGTTCAAGCTTTCCTCCAGGAATCACATTTACAGTTCTCTTTTGTTTGTTTATCATGGCAAACTCTACTCCCTGTCCACGGAGAAGGCTATCACTGTATACTATGGAACAGGACTCTTTTTTTTTGCTGGCTGTGAACTTGTGTTGTGAACTTACATTGTTTGTTTTGGGACTTGCTGCTCTGCCATTTGTTGTTGTTCTTTTCCCTTGAACAGATTTGTGTCTACCATTTTGTTTATATTTTGTTTTTGTATCCTTTTTCATTATCATCAGCAGGAACAGCATATTTATTTTTCGTAGGGATACCCGGTGTCTGTTTCCCCTTGTTCTGTTTCCTGCTGTGACTTACCACCTGGAATGAATCAGATTGGTGTGAAGTGCTTACCTTACTATAGGTAGCGCCAGCGAACTTGACAATAATCTGGACCCCTTAACTTCTTATACCTTGAAATTAATGAAAGTAATTGGGCTGACATTTCTATCATTTGGATAGAGTCGACCAGGAAATAGGTGTGTATATTTACAGCCAATTTGTTCTAGGCCTTTTGAGTTACAGAGAGGTAAGGGGTCAAGATTATTGTCAAGTTCGTTGGCTCTACCTATACCAAGTTTGTTCTAACTTTTCCTTTAATATGGAATTTTTTTGACAGAGTTCGCCCACTCGACTCTTGTATGCCTCAATTGTGCATTTTAAAGAACTGAAATTTCTCATTTGAAAGGCACAAAAAACATTTGGTGTCCAGGTTAGCCGTACCTGGGGAACCACTGGGGATAATATTTCTTTTCACATTTTTCACAAATTACTCGGATCGCTGGCATGATGATAGAGATATTTTACACTTGATAAACACAAATAAAACACTAATATCAGTCACTTCCCTTTGGCTGAAGTACATTTCGTTGCTTTATCTGCTACAAGCCGAAGTTAGTCCTAGTGACCGCAGGGGCGTGGGTTAACACCGGGAGGGAGAGAGAAGAATTTATAACCGTCCTCGAGGACAAAATGAACTGAGAGAGAGAGAGAGAGAGAGAGAGAGAGAGAGAGAGAGAGAGAGAGAATAAGCTTATTCTTTCATCCTTGTTTAAACAGTTTGCTTAATTTCTTTTACCAGAATTCTGGAAGGTTGACACAACCCAAATAAGAACATGAGTCTCTGAGAGAAGAGGTAAAGCTGTATACACACTTTATCTCTGTATACACACTTTATCTCTCTCTCTTTCATACACATACACACACACACACACATACCAACACCTTAGCATACTTCCACACCACATACGCGCACTCACTCACATGCACACACCAACACCATAGTATACATCCACACCACATACACGCACTCACTTACATACACACACCAACACCATAGTATACATCCACACCACATACACGCACTCACTTACATACACACACCAACACCATAGTATACATCCACACCACATACACGCACTCACTCACATACACACACCAACACCATAGTATACATCCACACCACATACACGCACTCACTTACATACACACACCAACACCATAGTATACATCCACACCACATACACGCACTCACTTACATACACACACCAACACCATAGTATACATCCACACCACATACACGCACTCACTCACATACACACAAACACCATAGTATACATCCACACCACATACACGCACTCACTTACATACACACACCAACACCATAGTATACATCCACACCACATACACGCACTCACTTACATACACACACCAACACCATAGTTTACATCCACACCACATACACGCACTCACTCACACACACACACCAACACCATAGCACACATCCACACCACATACATACACTCACACACACACGCATACCAACACCATAGCATACCTCCACACAAAGGAGTACAAAGGAAAACAAGCAACAACAGTTCATGCGACCCCTCGAGGTTACTTGCCCTCTAAAACACTGCTGTTCCAAGTGTTGCAACAGTATTTCAGAGAGAATGTTGAAAAAATGTGAGAAGGAAGTGCTGCCCTGGGGCTTAGTTCATGGCAGGGGAAATTATATTAAGATATATTAGGTTATTGAACGAACACCACTAAAGAAAATATTTATTCAATTACAAAATAATGCAGTCAACCCTGGGTTCCGGGCAGAGTGCTTGTCTACGCGAACTTTGAAGGAATCAACAGTGTTGCAGGCTATGACATCTCGGGGAAGCCTATTCCACAAGTTGACGACTCGATTGAAGTAGAAATTCTTTGATTCGTTAGAGTTGAATGATTTACCACTGATTTTGCAGCCATTTCCCTGTGTGTAGTTTGATCGGTCTATCGTAAAATATTAACTACAGTTCATGTTGTCGATGCCTTTAATGTTCTTGAAAACTTGAATAAGGTCACCTCTCAATCTGCGCTCGGTTAATGGATATAAATTTAGTTTTTTAGGACGTTCCTCATATGGTTTGTTCGGAAGACAGGATATCATCTTGGTAACTCTACGTTGAACTCGTTCCAATTTGTCTATATCTTTTTGATAGTATGGGCACCAGAACTGTACACAGTATTCCAAAAGTGGGTAGACTAATGAATTGTAAAGGGGTTTGATTTATGTTCAAATGATCTACCTATGTAACCTATAATTTTGTTTGCCTTCTTAACAACTTCAGCACAATGTTGACTTGGTTTTAAGTTACTGGATATTGTTACTCTTAAATCGGTTTCTCTGTCTACACCCTTTTGCTGAGTGTCATTCAACGAGTAGTCTGCTTTTTCATTGCGATATCCAATATGAAGCACTTTACACTTATCTTCATTGAAGCACATTTGCCAGATTTTAACCCATTGTGAAAGATTGTTAAGATTATTTGCATATATTCAACATGTTCATTTGTCAGTACGGTATTTGCGATTTTTGTCATCTGCATCCTTTGAGACTGTACAGGTGAAACACTCATGTATGTCGTTAATGTAAATTAGGAAAAGGACTGGCCCCAGCACTGATCCTTGAGGTACACCACTAGTTACATTGGTCGACGTTGATGCTTCCCCATTAATAACTACTCTTTGTTTACTTTCACTGAGCAAATTTTCTATCCACTGTAGAACGCCGCTTTGTATTCTATGTGCTTTTAATTTCATCACTAACCGTCTGTGTGGAACTTTATCAAAGGCTTTCTGGAAACCTAAGTATATAATATCTACAACTTTCTTTCGTCATATAGATTTAGGATGTCATGGAAGAAGTCCAAAAGGTTTGATAAGCAGGAATGTTTTTTGCAAAAACCATGTTGTGTGTCTCTTAGTATATTATTTACCTCCAAGTGATTAATGAGTCTGTTTCTTATTATTGTTTCTAGTATTTTACATACTACTGAGGTCAAGCGGCTTGGACGATAATTGCTAGGCAAGGATTTGCTACTTTTGTTTTAAATTGGTATTACGTTCGCAAGCTTCCACATATCAGGTATTTCGCTGGTTTCCAAGGATTTGTTGAAGATCAGTGTCAGGGGTTTGGAGAGCTCGCATTTAGCTTCTTTAAGAAATCTAGGAGAAATCGCATCGGGTCCAGGAGATTTGCTTTCATTGAGGTTATCTAAACATCTCCATACCTCTGCCTCAGTAATGCTGATATTTCTAAGAAATTCCAAATTGTTTGTCTGTACTGGCGGTACTGTAGAGATGTCACTTAGGTCTTCTGATGTAAAGACCGATGCAAAGAAGTTGTTGAGAGTATTGCTAATTGTGGCATCATCATTGGAAAGATCTACATTTTCATCTACCAAGGGTTCAATCCTTGAAGTCACGACTTTCTTCCCGATGAATTATTTTGGGTTAGTCTTGCTTTGATTTGCAACATGTAACTCCAAAATGTTTTTACTTTGTTTAATTAACCTATTGGATTTACGTCGTAGATCTCTGAAGGCCTGTCTATTTTCATTGTTATCGGAGGTTTGTAATCTCTCATGAGCATTCTTTTTAGCGAGTAGTCATTCAGTTATTTCTCTATTCCCCCATTTAGGTTTGTTATTATGTGCATATCTTCTGGGGGGTTTTATGGTATGCACTCACGTACTGCGTTCGTGTAAATATCTGTGAAAATTTTCCATGATTAGTTTATCTCATTATTGTTTAGAAAACTCCAATTGGATTCGTTAGATTTTGTTCTGAGTTTATGGAAATTTGCTCGCTTGAAATTCGGAACTTTCTCATTGCTGGTATTGAGATTATTGCTATTAACCTCTGAAGTGCGCATGGGGGTAATTAGACACTCTCCCTGTGCGCATGTATTTGAGGTGTTTCCGTCACTAAAATATTCATTGTACCATTAATAGCATTAATACATATCCATATGCGCCTATTATGGGTTGATTATAAAGGTATTAACCTGAAACAACAATAAAACGAGTGAAAACAGCGTTTGGATGGTCAAAATCGGAGATATAGCCCGCGAGTTGTATAATGTATGGGTGAGGCAAGCTGCTTTCCCGCCAATTTCCCCCAAGGCCACTGAGACACAGTCGATCGATACTCTCTCTCGCTCTCTTGCACTCGCTTGCCATCAGTGATGACAACACCCTGCTTGCAACTCGCTAATGTTAGCACGAAAATATACCTCAGAATAAGGGAATAACAGGGAAAATAGGTGATAAATGAAGGAGAGGAGGAAAGTGGGGAAGGAGGGGAGGTAGAGGACTGAGATTTTGCATGGCCCAGGGGCCATAAAAAAATAAAAATATATATATATTTTTTTTTCGATGTCAAAAGTTGATATTTTTTTTCACTCACTCTTAAGAGTCTCCCCGCAGTCCGCCGGGAGAACTCTTAAGAGTCTCCCCGCAGTTCCCGGGTTAAATGTTATACTGAAAATGATCGTACGGTGATCACTATTGCAGAATTAATCACCAAGAGTCACGTTATCAATCAAGTCTTCTTTTGTGGCAAGTACAAGGTCAAGAACACTATTACCGCAGGTTGGAGATTGAACAAATGATGAAGGGAGCTTTCTTGTAGGTTGGCATACAGATCGTGTCCGGAGTGTGAAGTAAGAGTGTCGCCCCACTTGGTCACTGGTATATTAAAGTTGCCAAAAATGAAGTATCGTGTGTGTTACTTATTTCTGAAATTTGCTCGTTAATTTCTTGGCCGGTTTGCACTGATTGGGCTGGGGGCCTGTATATTAATGCTAGGATCATGTTTTTTCTTTAATGTTTTTTATTAACATATAAGATGAATCAATATTTACTATTTGAGGTTTTGACAAGAGAATTGGGCTAAGACTTTCTTTGATGAAAACTATAACGCCGCCTCCATTTTTATGAACTCTGTTTTTCTCAAACATTACATAGCTGGGAGATGAAAACTCTGCTAAAAAGTCTCTGTCGTCCGTATTTAGCCAAGATTCTGTTATGCTCATTACATCAACATTTTCTGTAAACACGAGTTCCTCTAGTTCTGAAAATGTATTGCATATACTTTGAGCGTTCACATAGAAGACCTTTAGAGATGTGGTTCTTGATATCACTTGATGTTCGCCACTTTTCGATTTTGCTTATTTTGGATTTGTATTTCTTCCGAGATTTAAGTTGTCTTCCCTTTCTGATGACTGTTGGCCCCGTTTCTTGAATGAAGGTTCTTTACGGCATCATTCAGCAGACGGCCCAACCGGACAGCTCCTACCGGGTTTAGGTGGACACCGTCTCTTGAGAACAAATGTTGATCGTGGTAGAAATTATCTCAAATGTTGAAGCCGATGTTCTCTTCCCTGAAGATGTTGGCGAGTTGACAATATATATTCGTTGCTGTGGACCAGAAGAGATTCTTTGCGTTAATCCGGGGAATGATGCCTGAGATGACGATCCTGCTAGATTTTTCCTCGTACTTCTTGATAAGCTGCTTGTATTTTGTCAAGAGTTCCTCTGATCATGTGGGCTGGACGTCATTTGATTTGACATGTATGACATAGGTTGTGTTTGTGGGGGCCAGCCTGGTCACCTCGTCCACAGCAGCAGCGACGTCGTCCACGCCGCCACCCGGGATACAAAATCGCTTTCTGGTCCTCGGTGACCAGGCGCAGAACTCCTTGAGCTGGCCGAGTACCATGGAGTCCCCCACAAGCCGTACTTCCTCCATTTCTTCTTCTTCATCGGTAGCGAGAATTTGGAAACGGCTTTGACACATTGTTATAGGGATGACCTTCTTGGTAGCAGTACCTGGGCGTATACTATTTCTTGCGTGCTGAAAATTATCTTCATCAGGAACGAGGGTTGGGGTATTGTCAGAGGTCTGGGTATTGGTTGAGGTTTGAGGTGGCGCTACATCCAACCTTTGGGATTCTGAATCCCTGTGTCTTGTTGCTGGCATGGAGGCTTAATTTCTGATGTTTGCACTCAGGAACTCTTCAAGATTATTAACTCTGCGGGATAACACATCAATTAATTGGAGAGCCTTTCCTTGCTTCTCCTCTTGTTCTGCCTGCTGGACACAGAACCTGCAGTTCGTCACGCTCTCGATCTCGAAGATTATCGTACCGAAGCGTCCGTTGCATGACCCGTAGATTAGACATCTTGCTGTGGACTTCGCAGTGGTGGTCAAGGCAAAAACAAATTTTTGGAGTGCTTGGAAATAAGCTACCAGGGGTGATAGCCCAGTCAAAAACAAAGATTCTGGAAGAAAAGAAAACAAAAATAGGCTACCAGGGAATAGCCTAATCAAAAACAGAAAAAGATAATTCCGTAAATCGCAGGAATAAGCTACAAGGGTTCAGAATAGGCGACCGGGTGTGATACGCAGGAATTGGCCGACTGACACAGCTAGGTCACAAAAACAAACATTCTGAAATACGAAGAAATTGGCTGACCGACGTAGCCTAGTCACGAATACAAAATTGCAGGAGTGCTAAGAAACTTAGCCGACTGACGTAGACTAGTCAGAAAAAAACAAAAAAGGCAAAAAAACACACGCACAAAACAAAAAACATACTGGAATACGTAGAAAATGGCTGACTGACAAAGCCTAGTCACAAAAACAGAAATTCCAAAATACGAGGATAGCCTATTAACAGAAACAAATAATCAGGAATGCAGTACACACAAATAGGCTAATGTATCATGCAACTACTTACAATAGATTGGCTGGCTATAGGCTAGACTAGGTTTGGGTTAGGTTAAAAGCTTGGCAGGTTGTGTTAGCTAGGTTAGGCTAGGTTAGTTTTTACAAATACCACCCTTACCTTATTAAAGCAAAGTCAGTCTGAGGAGAAAGAGTCAAGAATATATCTAGGGGGAAAAGATAAATAAATGCACTTAGATTTGGTACAAAATTGGCTGGAATGTAATATGTATCACCCCCCAAAAAGTGCATTTACAAACTGGCTGTAGCGTTTGTCCCTGAGGCAGGTTAGTAAACAATGTTGTTTATTAACAAATTAATATGTAAAGCTTTACTTACATACAAGACAGTTTAATAGATACTTAATAGATACTTACTACAATAGGTAATGGGTAAAATTAGGGGCTACAATATTATATACAAAAGTAAGAGAGTGTTTGTTTACAGAAGAAACTATAGATGGCGATGGTGTCGCCCTGTCCGAGCAGGTGTCTTGTGATAAACGAAATGTTTATCAGTTAATATACAGCAAACTATCGTGTAGTGTTAGTTACTAAGATACAGTATGGTTAAACGAATAGTTAATAATAATGAATAGTTAATACTCAGATTATGATAGAATATCCTGGGAGCGTCTGCAGCGTCTAGTGGTAGCGTCAGGTAGCCACACCACATACATACACTCACACACGCACACACACACATACATACCAACACAATAGTATACCTCCACGCCACTTACATGCCAGTGAAAGTATCTAGGTATATTCATGAACATCTCTCTCGTGTGTCTTTTGTATGACTCTAATATGACTTTTCGGTTTCCCTAGTCTCATATACACACACACACACACAACACTTTTTGTCTCCCTCTCTCTCTAACACACACACACACACATACACTCTCTCTCTCTCTCACGCACACCCACCCACCTACCCACACGCACAACACACATACACACGCGCACACACTCACGCCAAGAAAAAGGAATGTTAAGTAAGGGTGACAAACGTAAAAGCCAGAGAAAAGGTACAAGAGCCAAGACCAAGATGTAGCTTATGTATGAGGAATGAATCGAGGGGAACACAACAGCCTTTTAGAAGAGACAAGGTGAACACATAAAAGAGAGAGAGAGAGAGAGTGAGTGAGTGTATTTGTGTGTGTGTGTGACAGAGAGAGAGAGAGCGTATGTGTCTATTCGACGAAACACAATATTTATTTTAAAATGAGGATTTAATATATACTGGACAGTATAATTGGTGAATATCGGTCCATAACTGTGTAAGCTGCTTATACTGGCGGAGATATGCACTTTACCGACAACTTTCTAAATTGAATCACTTCTTCCTTGGCGCATATTCTATCTGCCCACCAAATTTTGGTTCATAAAATACCGGAGCAGGAAATGGTCCAAGCTTGATACGATCTCTGTTAAACTGTCAACAACTGCAGACACCAAACAGGAAATCACACAAGCTTTTCTCTGGCAATTTATATTAGCAATTCTCGTTCTGGTACTTCTGAATTAAATGTATATAATGATTCAGCCGCTTTGGGTATATATTTTCAGTCTAGTTACCGATACCCAGCCAATTAGATTGAGAATACACAAGTCCTTAACCTAACTTATCCTAAGCAGTCAACAGGTTAACTTTGTCTGCCACAAGAGGGCAGTGAATCAGGTGGAACCCAGAGGTGGCGTCCCATCACATGGGTCCAACGATTGAGTACCGTCTGGAAATAACCTTCCCCAAGTAGGATTTTTTTTCTCATATATTATGAGAACAGGTTGGCAAGCTTTTATCATGCCATAGCCTAAACATTCAATCAGCAACTCACGCGCATTCTGTGAGACACTCTACATATACATGATATTTGTGTGCTTGCCAGGATGAGCAATTATGTGATGTGGTATGATGTTATGTGATGTATGTTATGTGGTGTGGTGTGATGTAATGTGATGTTATGTGGTGCGATGTGTTGTGATCTATCTATATTGTTTAGAATGCCAGTAATAATAAAGGTATATACCGGTATAGTGTATATTAGCACAAGGACTAATAAAGAAGGTCACCACCTTTATTACCTGTCACATCTTAATGTTACCACCAACTAAGAGAGAGAAAGAGATAAGGAGTACTAGCTTTCTCTCCTGTTCTCGCCGTCGCTATCTCTCTCTCTCTCTCTCCTCTGGTCAGCATATCACTCTTCTTTCCACATTCCCCCACCGTCCTGTAATTCACTGCATGCCCTCACTGCTTGCCAAACAAATACTGTGTACAATATTCTGATGGTCATATTTAAGGGAGCCCACCTCGCTTGTGTTCTCTTTCTCTCCCTCTCTCTTTGGCTTGTATCCATTCGGCCCCATTCAGCCTACTGTTTTAAGACGTTTACCCCCATCCAGGTGTTAATATTTTCGTGGCGAGCGGTAGCGAGCCAGCATATATATATTTTTGTTTTGACAGCAAGGTAAATTTGTACATTTTTCGATAGAAACATGTTTCCAGCGAAGCCGGATTTCTCCATACAAAGCTGGCTCGCTATCGCTCGCCAGGAAGAAACCAAAACCTGGATGGGGATAAACGTCTTGAAATAGTTGGCTGAATGGGGCCGAATGAATACAGGCCAGGGAAACAGAGAAAAGGAGAGAAAGAGAAAACAAGCAGGCGACCCCCCTTAAGCATAAATTTCGCTTTAGTATATTATAAACATTATGTAAAGCCCTTTTCTTATGCTACACCGTTCCTAGTGACCAGAAATTGGGTCGATGATTCACACGTATTAATTAAAATAGAGATATCTATAATTAATTCTACAATAATATATACCGTAATAGAAGTAGTATTATAATATACATGAATAAATGTTTGGAAGGACTTTACCCGAGAGAAGTGGACAGAAATAATGGCCTTAAATTAGAACAACATACATATTATAAGTTAAAGATATGCTTGGTGAACCTTTGCCTTGTCTAGCGGGGGGTCTGTGGCCGTTTTGGGCCTTTTCAGGCCATTCTGACTGCTATATCAACCATCAGCATGAAAGGAACTGTATTGTGCCGAAAACTAGGCGGAAATCGCTACACAATGACACCACATACAGCTACGTAGCACTCGTGGAGCCCTGACAGTGTTACCTCAAAGATGGAAGTTTAGCGGATTTTGCTACTTTGTTAACTTTTCGCGAACTATTGGTCACACTGTCATCCTCCCGTGCGGTGGGGGAACTGGAGTTAGTGTGGGCCGGTAGGCCACATATGTCGGACGTATGGTTTATTACTGTTCCACCCATTTTCACTCGATTTTCACCCATTTTTCACCCGTTTTTTGCCAGTTTCTTTAACTCGACTTATGTTGTGGGCCGCCAGTAAAGGGTAAGGAGGAAGAGAATATCCAGTGAGACACCCAATATATGTTATACCATTTTCTTAACAATTAAGAAATATTTCGCAGTTCCTGCAGTATTATAAACGTGAAAGAAGAAACATATATTAGGTAGCATAGCACGATTGGTAGTATGACGACCGGAAGTTCTGCCAACTTAGCTACTTTCCCGCTAGTTCTAGAGGTATTTACTTCGATATAGAGGCAAATGTTTACATCTAGTGACATGAATTCTAGCGATACTCTGGAGGTTTGAGCCATTTTGGAGCGTATTGTGGTATTATTCTAGCAATTTTCGGCACTTATTGCCTACCAGACTTGATTTTGTAACCCTGACTGTCGAACGGGGCATTTTAAATGGCTTACGGAAGTTAATCTAAAGCATTTGTTTGTTGATTATCCTCTTCCTTAATATTGTTGTTACTCTATTGCTGATTGTGTCATTGTTGCCATTCGTACGCCTTTATTATGTCAAAGCAGAGCTACATTAATACAATTTACCAAACCAAAATCTTCTAACACCTTTACTGTATAATGCAGCTCCACAAATAGCTCTTTGAAGCCGAGTGAAAACCTCGGGCCAAGTTTTCCGAAGTGTATCTTAAGGGAGCCCACCTCGCTTGTTTTCTCTTTCTCTTCCTCTCTCCTTCGCTTTTATTCATTCGGCCCCATTCAGCCTACTGTTTTACGACGTTTACCCCTATCCAGGTGTCATTGTTTTCCTGGCGAGCGGTAGCGAGCCAGCATATATATATTTTTGTTTTGATAGCAAGCTAAATTTGTACATTTTTCGATAGAACAATTTCTCCGGCGAAGTCGGATATCTCCATACAATTCTGGATCGCTATCGCTCGCCATGAAAAAACCGATACCTGGATGAGGATAAATGTTCTAAAACAGTTGGGTGAATGAGGCCGAATGGATACAAGTCAGAGAAAGAGAGAAAAAGAGAGAAGGATAAAACAAGCCGGTGACCCCCCTTAAGAGTGGCGATAATATTCTGTGTCAGGAAAGGGTGTGTAAGGTGACTGTATATGCTCTACATTAATAACAAGCATTGCACACACTCAACACCTTCGTCGGTCACTTTAACGAATCCTAGACATCTCGGTACAAAGGAATACAAAGGAAAACAAACAACAACAGAACTAATGATCCTTCCTAGGCTACTTGTTAAAAGAATTGAATGATTGTCACAGCGAACAACTCGAGGGTGAAGATATATGGGTGAAGTATGATATGTATATATACAGTATATATATATATATATATATATATATATATATATATATATATATATATACTGTATATGTATGTATATCCCGTGAATATAACATATCACTATTACCCACCGTTAATCGCGCCTGTCCACAATCTATCTTCCTCTCTCTTCCTCTCTCTCTCTCTCTCTCTCTCTCTCTCTCTCTCTCTCTCTCTCTCTCTCCTATATCAATTAGTTCAGACTCCCACTATGGGTGACAATATATTAGATTTAGTTATCACAACTCACGAATATATAACGTCAAACTTACAAGTTGGTGAACATTTAAGTGGATGTGATCATAATAACATCAGGTTCCAGATCAACATGACTCACACCACCACTATTAGCGGTACATTCATACCTGACTACAACAAAGCGAAGGACTAGAAACAGAGGTAAACTATATCCATACACACATAAATAGTCTCTCTAGTACCGAAGAAGCTTGGATAACGTTCAAAGATCTTTTCTGTACTGCCCAAAATAAATATATCCCTATGTGTAAACGACACAATAAAAGTATAAATAAACCCCTATGGTACAATAACAATATTAGTAGAGCAATTAGAGAAAGAAATCGTCTACACAAATTAAAAAGGGATACAGATAATAATTATTACCATCCAAAATCAATACTCAGTTGCGAGAAGGAAAGTTAAATCACTAATTAAATCTGCAAAGAGGATTACGAAATTAAAATTGCACATGCAAGCAAATCTAATCCAAATCTATAGATATTTAACCCTTGTCTAGCGGGGGGTTTTGGGTTAATTTGGGCATATTCAGGCCCTCATGAATGATAAATCAAGTATCTGCATGAAAAGAAATGTATTCAGCAAAAAAATAGGCGCTAAAAGCTTCAAAATGAGACCAGAACGAGCTACGTAGCACTCGTGGTTCTCATACAGTGGTACCTGTAACATGGAAGTTTAACGTATAGCGGTATATTTTTTCCAGCTACGCTCACTACTGGCTACACTGCCGGCCTCTCGAGAACACAGGGAGGGTGAGTCAGTGGGCGGCGGTAGGCCCTGGGAGTCGGACGTGTGGCCCGCTGCACTCCCGGCCATTTGCACTCGATTTTAACCCTTTAAAAGCCATAATAATGATCCTAACTTGCTGCAAATTGGCGCCCGGCTATAGCCGGGCGAGCCAGTTAAGGGTTAAATAGCAATAAACAAATTAATAGTGGCATTGGCCCGATACATAATAATCGAGGTGAATTAGAATCAGACAGCATGGACATAGCTGCTACTCTTAATCAACACTTCTCTTCTGTATTTAATACTGCCAATAACCTAAATGTGCCACAAGAAAATAATCAAACATGCAACTATGTTCTTCAAAATTGTATTATTACCCAGTCACTCACGAGCCTTCTGCGTGTCCGTAAGAGGCAACTAAAGAGGTTGGGTCGGTGGGCTTGCGACCAGCACCCGTGAAAAATACTTAAGCAATGAAAAACGAACGAACAGCCTCGGTGGGGGCGGTTCGTTCGTGGCCACCCCTTCGGAGATCACGGCGTCAGGCAATAGATAGATAGATAGAACTAATTCTATCTATCTATTGCCTGACGCCGTGATCCCCTAATTAAAAAGTGGTGATGGGCTGGTCTATCAGAGTGAGAACTGAGCGATCTATGCCATACCCATAGCTTACTCTGACTGTTCCTTTTACTTATATATTTTCTAGATCTCAAGTGACGGCGTCTCTTCCGTGGATTGACCTCCCAATCTACCAAGATTGGAAGCCAAAGTGTCACATTTTTCCTTTGCCCCTTAACTTTCTCTTCATAATTGCTGAGGGGCACAGGGCCCTGGGTGGGGCTTTGGTTTCCCGGGCATTTCCGCACCCTCCTCAGCTCCCCGCCATGGAGTGGCTTCGGTCACCCAGGCTTTATTGTGGTCGGCAGGGAGGGTTCTGTGGGGGCGCTCGGCTATGGCCTTGGCCTTGCTCGGGGCCTTGGGGCTGTTTGGCCAGGCAGCTTGGGGAACAACAACAACAACTAATTGAAAAGATTGACTCACTTCATGTCAATAAATCACCTGGGCCGGACATGTTTATCCCTAAAATTCTTAAATTAGTCAAAGAAGAAGTTGCAGGGGCACTAACCATAATAGTAAATATGTCACTCAAACAAGGGCATGTACCCACTGATTGGAAGATCGCCAATATAACACCAATAATTAAAAATAGTGACAAAACACTACCAAATAACTAAGGCCGATTAGCTTAACTTCCGTAATTGGAAATATATGTGAATCAATCATAAGGGATAAATTCGTATTATTCCTTGATAACAATAACCTTAATAACAATAGTCAACACGGATTCAGAGCAAAGAGATCATGCCTAACTAATTTAATAGAATTTTATGACAGCCTATACAAACTAAATGACTTCACCAAAAGCCTCGATATACTGTAGTGTATCTAGACTTTCAAAAGACCTTTGACAAGGTCCCGCATGATCAATTATTACAAAAAATAAGAGACATAGGAATACATGGCAAAATGCATGATTGGATTAAAAAATGGCTAAGTGAAAGAAAGCAATCTTATGAGTGTTTCTAGCATTTTACATACAACTGAGGTTAAGCTAATTGGACAATAGTTACAGGGTAGGGATTTGCTGCCTTTTTTAATATCGGTGTTACGTTGGCTAGCTTCTACTGATTCCAGACTGCAAGGATTTATTGAATAGCAATGTCAGTGGTTTGGAGAGCTTCCTTTAGAACTCTAGGTGAGATTGTATCAGGTCCGGCCGATTTATTTACCTTTAGTTTATCTAAACATTTCAATACTTCTCTCTCCGTAATAGTGATATTGCTTAGAACATCAGAATTATCAATCTGAATCGGCGATGCTGTAGGGATATCAATGGGGTCTTCTGTTGTAAAAACTGATGCAAAGAAGGTATTGAGGGCATTACTCATTTGTACTTCGTCTTTGGTGTATTCTCCATTTTCATCGACTATCGGTCCAACAGTTGAAGTAACTACTTTCTTCTTTCTGATATAACTATATAATTCTTTCGGGTTTGTTTTACTTTGATTCGCAACATGTAACTCCATGGTCTTTTTACTTTGCTTAATTAATGTTTTGGCTTTGCGTTGTAGTGCTATAAATTTCACCCGTTCTTTGTCATTTTGTGAGGATTTTAATCTATCATTAGCAAACTTTTTAGCAAGCAGACAGTTTGTAATCTCTTTATTCCACCATGGGCTTATTAGTATGGCCTGTACACTGTTTTTTCGATGGTATGCAGTCTTGCACTGCTTTTAGGTAAGTGTTTGTGAATAATTCCCAAGATGTATTTATGTCGTTATTGTTAATTAGAAAGCTCCAGTCAGTTTCTTTAAACATTGCTCTAAGTTTACGAAAGTTTGCTTGCTTAAAATTAGTGACATTCTCGATGCTGCTATTTGGTTCGTTACTAGTAAACTTTAACCTATTAAGCGCGAGCTGTATGTAGTGAATACCCTCTTGCCAGGCGGCAGTATTAGGCCTAAAATCGTAATTTTACGATAAACGATCGTTAGTACCTATTTATATGCGCCTATTTTATGTTTAATAAGAAGATATTAACATGTAATAGGAATAAAAGAAGTGGGAATAGAATATTGGGTGTGTAAATCGCAAATTATTGCCAAGCGTCCAGTCATGAAATGTGAGGCGGAAGCGACGAATACCCTCCCTCTCCGAAGCCTAGAAGCAGACTAAGTCTCTCTCTCACACTCTCTGTCACACCACGCACTCGGTAGGTGCAGGAACATGCCTTGGAACCGGATTGAAGATGTTGGCGCGGTAAATAACCCGATAAACAAGGGAATAAGAGGACAAATGGGTGATAATTGAAGGGGGGGGGGAAAGAGGGGTTTTTGACACATATGGAGGAGTGATAGAAGGTATGGAGGAAAATTATCTCACAATCATCATCATTCCTTTGTTTTGAGTGCTACTGGGGCCTTTTAAAAGGCTTTTTTTAGGCCTTGGATCTTATGAGGTTCGTCGCCTTTGCCCACCAAAACCTCGCAAGAGTGTTCTCACCTTCCTCGGGTTAAACTGTAAGTTATCGTACAATGGTCGCTGTTACTGAATTCATCACCGACATTCAAATTCTCTGTCAATTTTTCTCTTGTTGAAAGTACAAGGTCAAGGACGTTATTTCCACGGGTTGGAGATCTAACATATTGATATAGCGAACTCTCTTGCAAGTTTGCATACAGGTCTTGTCCAGAGTGTGAAGTAATACTATCTCCCCACTTGGTCACAGGTAAATCGAAGTCGCCCAAAATTATGGTATCTTGCGAGTTACTTACGTCTGCAATTTGCTCATAAATTTCTCGGTCAGTTTGCACTGATTGAGCTGGAGGTCTGTATATTAATACAAGTATTTTTGTGTACCTTTATTATTCTTTATTAGCACAAAGGATGTGTCAACGTTTTTATTTATTCAGCTTTTCTCATATATTACATAACTGGGAAGTGAATACTTTGCTAAAAAAGTCTCTGTCTTCTGTATTGAGCATTCTGTTATGCCAATAACATCATAATTTTCTGTAAACACTAGTTCCTCTAAATCTGAAAAGTTATTGCGTATGCTACGAGCGTTTACTTAGAAAACCTTTAAAGTTTTGAATTTAAAATTCACGGAATGCTCTTTATTCAATGTCCTGGTTCTGGTCGGATCTACATTTATGTACCTGTCTGTCCTCGGTCCTCGATCCTTGTCCTTGGTTGTCCTCGGTCCTCGGTGTCCTCGATCATCGTCTCTGGTGGTCCTTGGTCCTCGCTGTCCTCGATCGTCATCCCTGGTAGTCCAAGGTCCTCGATCATCGTCCCTAGTGGTCCACGGTCCTCGATCCTCGTTCCTGGTGGTCCTCGGGCCTCGCTGTCCTCGATCCTCATCCCTGGTGGTCCTTGGTTGGCTCTGATTCTTTTCTGACAAGCCTTTACTGGGTTGTGAAGCAGGCGGCCAAATCTTGCTGCTCCCACCTGGTTCAGATGGATGCCATCTGCTACAAACAGATGATCTTCACAGTAGAAGTCATTCCAGGTATTTGATGAATCCAACGTTTTCCTCCCTGCAGAGGTCAGCCAGACAACGATTTACGCTAGTGGCTATGTTGAAGAATCGGCTGTTCACACCGATCCTTGGGACGATCCCTGAAATGATTACTTTGCGTGACTTTTCCTTATACGTCTGAATCAGCTTTCGGTACTTCAGCATGAAGTCCTCCGATCGGGTCCGCTGCACGTCACTAGATCCAACATGTATGACGTACATTGTGCATGACAGGGCTAACTTTGAAACTTCGTTGACTGCAGCTGCAACATCGTCCACACCGCTACCCGGGATATAGAAGTGCTTCCTGGTCCTGGGTGCCCTGGCACAGAACTCCATAAGTTGTCGACGAACCATGGAATCTCCTACTAGTCAAATATCTTCTATTTCTTCTTCGTCGTCTAAGTCTGCACGAATCTGGTAACGCTTCTGGCACATGGTTTCGGTGATGATCTTCCTTGTGATGGGGCAAATGTTGTTTCTCACGACGCGGAAGTTGTCCTGAGGAGGAGCTGAGTCATTATTTACATTTTCCTGAAGTGGTGCATGCACTGAAGCGGGTACCGTTATTTTAGGCGTTGGGCTGTTGGAAGATGCTTCAGTGGTAGTAATTGATTCATTTGATGATACTCCTACGTTGAGCATCGCAAATTCTTCGAGTGTTTCCCACTTCTTGGTGAGAGCATTAATTTTGACGTTGGCTTCATCCAGTTTAGCTGCCAAATCTTCTCGGAGCTGGCAGAATCGGGAGACATGAAGTTTGGGGCAGGCAAACATTGTTGAGCCAAACCTACCGGAACAGTTCGTGCAGGTGCGAGACATGGTGACAATAACAAAACTTCAAATAACTTCACTCACTTCAAGTAACTTCTAATCACTTGTCTCACTTCAGAACACTTTATTCACTTCACACACTTCAGATCACTATATTCACTTCACTCAATGTATATCACTTCACTCACTTTAAATCACTTCACGTCACTTCTAATACAATTTAAGCCTGAACATTTTACATTTACATCAAGTCAATAATACACCCAGAATGAAAAGAAAAATGACAGCACAAGGTTTACTAGAAAGTACAAAAGTAAATGTGAATGGGAGGTTAAATTAACCTACTATGGGTTTCAGAGGCCGTGAGGCATCGTTTTTCGGGAATAACTTATTAACAAACAGTTGGATCAGTATATTTTGTCAGAGCTTGTTTCACACCGTCCCCTAATTTTCGTCAATATTGTGCATTACCAGAAGTGTAGAATTAAACCACTTGTCCTTGTGTCATGAGGTTAAAGTCATACCTGAATTATTAGGAAACGGACAAGGCTACCGTGGCGTATCTGTGAAACCATCAAACCATTATTGCTCCTCCATCAAACACGGTCGTTATCAGCCACCACCCAACCCTACTATTTTCGTTACATGCAGGTTATATGTCACTATCAAATACAAATATATAATAATAACACATAATTTGTTAATAAGTTATTCCCGAAAAAACAAGCCTCACAGCCTCTGAAACACATAGTAGTGAGAAACTGGAAAAACTATAGTAGTATAGTATATACAGTGTTCGACACAACAAAATAATGGAATTTGTAATATCCCTGACATAAATGTAATTGGCCTATTAATATGATGACACGTATCAGAAATGTGCTTAAATAGGCTATCAAAAAGTATCTCAGTACCTCAAATTATTCTAAACCATTATTAAAACTATCTTATCAAATGTCAATGTGTGCGATTTATATAGTCAACCAAGAGAAAAGGTTCAACTAGGTACAGTAATGGCTAGACTGATATATAAACTACAAGAAGAGGGTTATTTTGTTGATGCGTACACAGGTGGTGCTGGTGTTGGCGGCGGCGCTTTATTTGGCAAAGAGAATTTTGAAAAACAAACGTTTATTAGTCAAAAATATAGTTACAATGTCATGCAAGATAACTACTGGGTGATTTACTAAGCACGTAAGTACAGTGAGGGCAAACATTACTACAACAAGGGCTAGAACAGTATAATATGAAATAAGCAAATAGTTTGTTTACAATCGTGCGTCTTCACTACCCGGTACTAATGTAAACAGTGGCAGTCTCGATAAACAAACGTTTATCAGCAAAAAACACAGCAGAATAAAATGCAAAGCAACTAATGGGCGGTTTAACTAGCACTTAGCTACAGCTCATGCAAACAAATTAAGGAATGAGCAATGTAATACTCAAAATATGGTTAAATTTCAAGCGGCGGGCGAAGTGGTGTTATTACTTCGAGTTGAGCCGGCAAGGAGGAAAAAAAGATTGTATAACTTGTTTTTTAAGTGAGGTAAAGTGTTTGTGTGACTCGGCCCTAAGGTGAAGTTCTTCATAACTCACAATCAGTTAGAGGTAGTGAACACACTCACAGACACTCACTACAATGCTAAGCAGAGAGCAAAGACAGTGAATGCAGATATTTCATGGCTGAAAAATACTTCTTACATTCTGCTACGGTATATCATATAATTCTTCATCTGGAATACGAACTGTACTCTACCAGTATGAATAACATTATTCCTATTTTATTCTTGCTAATTTCAGGCTATCTTGTTCAAAATAGGTAAGACTTCTAATAGTCAAGAGGGGTAAAACTACCTTGAGTATCTTCTTCTGTAAAATATATTTTGAAGTTATATTTTGTCCATCATCAGCCGGTATGATTAAGTTAAGGTAAGGCCTCCCATATTCAAAGAGTTAATTTTCTGCCTACATGTTTCAATACAATTAGAAATTTACAGATTATTGAGAATGGTAACCAAATAATAGTATGGCAAGTTCCAGAAAAGGGACTGAATATGAACCACGTGCCACGCAAACGACTTACTGTACCTGTGCACTGATTCCTGTATACAGCTTATGTCAACTACTATAACCTCAAAAGTCTTACATAATTATTATCAATCGTAATTTATTGAAATACTAACAAGAACGTTGCTTATTCTCTTTTTTTTGGATTTGAATGCTCAGTAATCTTTCAATTTATGCATTTTAGTTATCACGGTCCTTTTCGTTATGTGTTGACGAGTTGACAAGCAAAGCTTGTGATATGTTTCACTCTTCTATTAGTATTACAACAACCAGTGTTCTTCAGAGCACCCTCAGTGCATATCCCATCTCCTGCGGCGAGTAGGAGGCACCCGCCTTTCAACACAGTCCCACTCATATTCGGCCCAGCTCTCCAACCCAAGAATTAGCAAATTTTCTCGGTCTTTCTTCTACTCAACAAACTCTCTCTTTTAATTAATCTTTCCTTCATCCTATGACTTAGACTGCTTTATATTCCGTGTGTCCAGGCATTATGGCCCCACCGTCCCTTGAATTTGGCCCTCTGTCACTCTTTTGGCTTTGGGGGAGACACTCGTTACAGCCAGCCTGACGTTTGTCTCCTCCATACACAAAAAAAGAAAAAAAAAGAAAAAAGAAATACTTATTGAAACGTTTTGCTGTCTTCCAAGTTTTAAAGATCTGTAGTATGAACAACAATCGTGATAGATTGTCCTGTCATATAATTAGTTCATAGGAATTGTGTTTTTAATAATGGTATATGTTTTGTAGATGTACTGTATACTTTCCAACCCATTTTGTTGTTATTTTCAGTCAACTTCATATCGCTTAATAGTCAGACAAGTTTGAAGTTCGAGATAGATGCACTGTATAAGAATGTGTACATTAAAGTTGTAAGGAAATAAGGCAATCTAGTAAATGTCTTTGATTATTAACAGGCTCTTAAAGTGGTTTATTATATTTAAGATTAATACAATATTTGGAGGTTAGGAGTTTAACGTGGACATTCCGGTATGTAATACATTGAAATCCGATAATCAAAATTATGTGAAGTGCATAGGTTTATTTTATTGTTATTGTTATTTTATTAATGTATCTATTTTGTGTTTTACTAGCATCATATACATCGATCAGGGTATCCATTATCTCTCAATACCTTCACCTGACCTGATCGACGAGTCGAGTAATTTAGCCAAGTGAGATGAGTTATAATATCTACTTAGTTTTACTGATGACTGATATATACAGTATATGATTGATTGTAATTCTCCTGAAACAGTCCAAGAAAGAATAAACAAAATTATATAAATATATTTGTCATGAAGGAGCTTATCAAGGGTTTTGCTTGCATTCATCAAAATAAGTAAATTTGGAGGGTAATATAACAGACTTATGGAAATAACTGACACAGGCATACTAAATTGTGTTAGGAAAATAAGTACTGCTAATCATAATATTATAGAAAATATTGCTTAAAATTAACACCTTACGAGCGGCCTATGCGGTTTATTTATGTGTACCGCCCAGCGGGGTGTTTTTAGCCAAAATAGGGCTGTTTACGTGATCATTTTCATGCCTAAATAAGACCCAGAACGTAAAACAAGTATCTATCCCTGAAAGGGCATAAACAGAGCTTTCGAATGACACCATAACGATCCTTGTATGATGGATAGTTTTCTTGCAATAACCGTGCAACGCGAGTGCAAAAAGCAGGTAATTCGGTACTTTCGGTACATAATTGAGTATGTAGCGAGTGAGAGAGGGAGGAGGGAGCTGAGATTTGTGTCAGTAGGTTCACCGCGGTGGTCTGGAGCAGTCATACGCTCGCTAGTCTCCTGCCACCACTTGTCTCTCTCTCTCAGCCACATTACGTGCTGAAATTGCCACTCGAGTTATGTCGAGCGCCGCCACATAGTCCAGCTTTATTTAACTCGACTTAAGTGGTGAGCCGCTTTTTAAGGGTTAATACATATACAAATAGATGTTTGCAATCACAAGTTCAATAACTTGTTCAAATAATTATAATATAAGCAGATAAAATGAAAGGTAGAGTTAACTGATTAACTTAACCGATTAACTTTTAAAATTAACTCAACTTAACTAGTTAATCTAGTAACAAGAAATAGGGTGGTCAGTATGGAAGTGAAGAAATCCTTGCATAACAGTCTGGTAATCCCTACACTGACTTATGGAAGCGAAACATGGACGTTGGTGGAGCGACTCAGACCAAGAGTGAGAGGGGTGGAGATGAGTTACTTGAGAAGTGCGTGCGGAGTTTCATGGAGGGATAGACAAACGAATGAGGAAGTAGGAAGGAGGTGTGAAGTGGAGGTAGATGTGCTGGAAAGTGTGAAAAGGAACACCTTGACATGGTTCGGTTATATGGAACGTATGGAAAGCGAGAGAATGACTAAGAGGGTGTACGAGAGCGAGGTGGAAGGACAAAGAGGGAGAGGTAAACCGAAAAAGAGGTGCAAGGATGGAGTGAAGAAGTTTATGGATGAAGACGGTGCTGCTTGGGAGGAGGGGCGTCGATTGACTGGGGACAGAGGTGCATGGGGGAGTTTCGTTCGTGGCCACCCCTTCGGGGATCAAGGCGTCAGGCAATATATAGATAGATAGAAATCTTTACATACATACGCCTTCCTGTCATATCATTTGCGTTTTGCAATCCTATCAATTTATGTTTTCAAATGCTATCTCTGTATATTATTAACTGTTTTCCATTGACGCTTTTCAAACCTATCTGTTTAAGTTTTATAATACTTTATATTTTCGTTTCCCATTCTGTCCTAATTTAACGCCAAGGAATGAACGAGTTAAATTACTTGTTTCTTTTTATATTTCCGTGTTCAAAAATGTACAGGGTACACTCGGATGCCATAGTCTCTAACCCCGTCATTCAAATTCGTGGACTTCACCTACCTCTAATTATGGAAGTATGTTTCAGGAAAAAAAATTATGAATATACTTTTCTATAAATCAACCACACAAATATATATATTATTTATCGAAAAACAAGATCTATCTACAAATCAATAGAGATAGCTATAATTGCATAAAGAAAAACAACATAAATCGTCCACAAAATCTTACGAGTGGGCTAGAAACTATGGTATGCGAGTGTACTTCCGCAAATACTATATTCTGTACAGGGAGTTCAAGAATGGGTGAGTGGGTGGCGGGGACGTCATTCAATATTTAGCAAAGTTTAATGGCACCTATTCGGTTACCTAATGAAGATCTTGAGCAGGCTTTGTCTTGATCTATTAAATCGGTCTCAAAATAGTTTGCGAACACACAGACAAAATCACAGACACAAACAGAGAAGTAAAAACAAAACCTTCCGCTTCCCTCCTAAGGTAGCGCTCATGGTGATAATCACAATTATTGGCAAAAATCTGTGAAGGGTGAAGAAATCTGGAAGAGGGATGAGGTTGCAAAAATGAAAGGATATGTGAAATAATGAGGAAAGAAGGTGGAAAAACAACACCACCAAGAACCAACGTTACCACCCTTGCCACCATATCCCGAGAAAAGAACTCCCAAGCGCCACACCACCAGAGTATGCCAGAATCGTCTCCATCATGCCCGCACTTCCTCCAAGACCAGGAAAGGACATCATCAGGAATCCGGGCAGTGACATGAACAAGAAGGACCAGAAGGAAGGGAAAGCAAGCAAGACTTTGCATAAGTCATACACCACCACATGCCCTTCTTGCTCCAAGCCGCACCACCGCCGTGACAGGGAAAACCAGAGGGATTACCCCAGCTGCCCCTGGCCTTCCTCCCAGCACATCCGCCCTTCTTGCACGGAGAAGGAACACCTGGAGAAACGCCGTCATCGGTAAGACTGTGCCAGGCAAGTAAAGATCTACACATCTGGAAAGCTCATAAAAACACACTTTACTGGAAGTTTTTTTAAGAGCTGGAAGATTTGTGCTATTACTAAACAAACTATTAAAGCACTGGCAAATAAAGGTTTGCTTAGGATTTTAGATCTTGGCTCTACAAATGAATTAATATTAAATCACCATGGTGGCCACTCAATATTAATTATTTGCCTCGTTCATCAGGAATTACTGTTGCTAAAGAAAGCTGTACTGACATGCGCTTTAGTGGTAGTAAATCAAACCTCAGTAATACTTGTTAGAAGGTCACGCACTGGCAATTGGCTTCTTTCTAAGTTCGGGCTCGCGAGATACCGTAGCACTAGCATAACGGCAATCTGCGTAGAGTCCTTACGATACGCTGTTCCAATAAGACACGTATGCATAAAAGGTCCAAATACAATCCACCAAAAGTCCCTGAAAGACTCTTATAAAGGTCAGGACAGTTAAGAGAAGTTGCATACCAACCCTCTTACGTTAGTCCGAGGATACAATATGTATAGCACTGGCAGAACAAACTCGTAATCATTTAAGACCCCAAACCCAAGAGTACTGTAAGGTTCTTAATTAACAACTTTTATAAAGGTCAGGATAGGTGAGCTAGACATTATAACACAGGTACAACTTCTCCTCACATTTATCCGATGATATGTTACGTATAACACTGGTAGAACGTAACATATTCATTTAAGACCCCAAAACCAAGAGTTGTACAACATCTTCCATCCAGCTGTCATCACCACACGACAGGACCACCGCCACGGCCCAAGAACCGTGGAACTTATTGTGGATCCTCGATCGTGGTAGGAAATTTGTGTATATACCTATCCATGTCTGACTGTAACTCTGTATAATATTATAGTTACATTGAATAAGATACTCTATGCTTGTACTCTGTATTATATATTTATCCTCTATTACCTTTGTGCATGTGTTCATGTGGTTTCAACTTCGCCAGTCGAGTAAGAACCTACCTAAATAGTCCAGTTAACCCTAGCAAAAACCTGGCATAACAATTATTATGTTCTCTCCAGTCTCCACCAACCAACTTTACTCCTAAACTCGATTAATTAAATTAACAAACACATGTGGCAGTCAGGGGATTCGAACCCAGGACGCTCACACCGAAAATCAACACACTTATGCATTGCGCTACGAAGACAAAGTGGTGAGGAAACCGTTCTTAGGCAAAGAGGAAGAGTGAGAGAGAAATATGTATTGGTGGAATGGGTAGGTTAATGGAAGAAGAAGAAGAAGATGAAGAAAAAGAAGAAGTAAAAGAAGAAGAAGAATAAATGTATAGTCACGTTCAGAAGTCGCGTGCTTATTTCAAGATTGGTTATCTATAGTAAACAACGAATATAAAGTCCATAATACATGGTAATCCCGTCATTATTATAGACTACTATCAATTTACTTTTATAAGTATTTCCGTCATATTTTAAGAGCGCACAAAAATAAATAAATACATA
This sequence comes from Paralithodes platypus, assembly GCA_032716605.1. Lineage (NCBI taxonomy): Eukaryota > Metazoa > Arthropoda > Malacostraca > Decapoda > Lithodidae > Paralithodes > Paralithodes platypus. The sequence continues at coordinate 32,137,518 of CM064575.1, forward strand.
AATAAATATATGGCAATATTTGAGAGATATTTATTATTTGTTTTTGCAACCAGGGTAGGTTAACTTAGGTGGCGGATTCGCGGAAATTATATAAAACTTCAGGCTCAAATTAGAAGATTTTATGAAGCTTAGGAAGGATCTGTAGAAATTATATAAGTGAAACCTTTTCCAATTACATAATTGCCTCCCAGACATCCATCCTTTTCTGACTCAAATATAGTGTAATGATAGAATCAGATAATAATTGAAACTTGGTATTGCAGACCTTAATGGGAGATTTCCACTTGAGGGATTCTTTCTCCCTCATGTTAAGCCCCATTACTTTTGAGATTTTAAGATGTTCACCCCATTAGTTGTGGCGATTTTAAGAACTTTCAACCCATTTCTGTCAATTTTAGGACGTTTCATGACATGTAGGTGTCGATTTTTTCCTAGCAAGCGATAGCGAGCCTGTAATTTAAGAGGAACCGGCCTTCGGCCAGAACATTTTTCTACTGAATGTTTTTACAAATTCATCTTGTAAGGGGGTCTAGGGGGTGTAATTTTAAGCTTGATGGAGGTCTAGCGAACAAACTGAAAACCTCCCCTTAATCCGGGAATGGCAAGAACACTCTTAAGAGGTTTTAGTGGGCAAAGACGAGAACACTCTTAAGGGGTAAGGCCTAAAAAAAAAAGTGTTTAAAAGGCCCCAGTAGCACTTAAAACAAAAGAAATGGTGTTTAAGTGAGATAATTCCCCTCCATACCTCCTATCACTTCTCCACATATGTCAAAATCCTCTCCTTACCCCCCCCCCCCCTTCAATTATCACCTATTTTTCCTCTTATTCCCTTGTTTATCAGTGTATTTACTGTGGCAATATCTCCAAACCGGTGCTAGGGTGTGGTCTTGCGTGCGTCTATGCGTGAGAAAGAGAGAGAGAGAGAGAGACAGGCCTCAGTCTCCCTCCAGGCATCGAGAGAGCAGGATGTAGGCCTCGCGTGTCTCTCACCTCATGAATGAACGGTCGACAATAATTCACGATTTTCACCCTCCAAACACTATTCCCACTGGTTTTATTGCTGTCACATGTTAATATCTTCATATTAAATATAAACTAGGCGCATATGAATAAGTAATAACGATATTTATCGTAAAATTACGATTTTAGGCGGGAATGATACCTAATATGGCCACCTAGTTGCATTGTGTTCACTACATATAGCTCACCGGGTTAAGCCACCCTCCCAAAAACTAGAACAATGAAAGCAATTTGAGGAAACATAATGGAAGATGTGATTATCATGAGAGCGGTACAATAGAAGTTTCGTAATGAGAGAGAGAGAGAGAGAGAGAGAGAGAGAGAGATAGAAAAGAGTAAGGTATTTATATGTGAGTGACTTAAGACGTGAGGTCAATAGTCAGGAACATAGCCGGTCACTTCGTATGAATGTTATTCCTCCCTCACTTACTATACACGATTAAATAGTCTGGCGGAAAATATAGTCCAAAATGTCTATGTGTTTGCTACAGTTACATGTTACATAATGCACACATCATAGTTGTTTACAATGTAACCTATCTAACTTACCCTATCCTAAATTATTGGACGAAATGAATGGTGGTTTGGAAGGACCTTTTGCCAAAATGTCAAAAAGTGAAACGACCATTCTATAATACCAACAGACGCCGTGTGGTGCTGAAAACGTCTATCTATCTATCTATTGCCTGACGCCGTGATCTCCGAAGGGGTGGCCACGAACAAAACGCCCCCATGCACCTCTGTCCCCAGTCAGTCGACGGCCCTCCTCCCAACCAGCACCGCCTTCATTCATATACTTCCTCACTCCATCCTTCCACCTCTCCTTCGGTGCACCTCTCCCTCTCTGTCCTTCCACCTTGCTCTCGTACACCCTCCTGTTCAATCTCTCGCTTTCCATACGTTCCATATGGCCGAACCATCTCAAGTAGTTTTTTTTCACACTTTCCAGCACATCTACCTCCACACCACACCTTCTTACTTCCTCATTCGTCTGTCTATCCCTCCATGTAACTCCGCACGCACTTCCCAAGTAACTCATTTCCACTGCTCTCACTCTTGGTCTGGGTCTCTTCCCGAACGTCCATGCTTCGCTTCCGTAAGTTAGTGTCGGGATTACCACACTGTCATGCTAGGACTTCTTCACTTCCATACTGACCACCGTATTTCTTGTTACTGCTTTCAACGTTCCTACAACCCTCTTCCCCAGTTGCACCCTCTCCCGCACCTCCTCATCCACAGTCCCATCTTTACTCAACAAACAGTCCAAATACTTAAAAGAGCTGACGATCTCCATAGCCTGACCGTTCAACTTCACCTCACACTCTGTGACTTCACCCCTTTCGAAGACCATAACCTTGCTCTTCCCCGCATTTACCTTCAAATTCCGTTTTTCGCACACTGTTCCAAACTAATTTACCAAACCCTGCAGCTCACATTCATTATCGCTCATCAGAACTGTATCATCCGCAAACAGCAGTATAGGCAGCTTCCACTCATTTCCTTCCCTTTTCAGCGAAACACCAACATCCACGGTTCTTCCAAGTATTTCTTTCACCCCATCCATATATACAGTAAACAACCACGGGGACATCACACACCCCTGTTTCAACCCAACACTCAGGTCAAAGAACTCGCTCTGCTCGTTCTCCACACGTACTGCCGCCTTTGCACCCTCATACATGCTCTTCACTACTTTCAGCGACTTGCCATCTACTCCGTATATTCTAAGTACTTTCCACATGCCTTCTCTATCCACTCTGTCATAGGCCTTCTCCAAGTCCATAAAGGCAACATACACCTTTTGTTGCTTCTCCAGATATTTCTCCACAACACAATTCAGGGTAAAAATCTGATCTACACATCCTCTTCCCTTCCTAAAACCTCCCAGCTCGTCGCCTATCCATTTCTCCGTTCTCACTCTCACTCTCTCAATCACTACCCTACTGTACACCTTCCCTACTACGTTTAAAAGACATATTCCTCGGTGGTTACCACACACTCCTCTCTCCCCTTTGCCCTTATATAGGGGGACTATTATGCCAGTCTTTCAGTCATCGGGTGCATTCCCCTTCTCCCATGCTAGTTTGCACATTTTCCATACCCATTCGATCACTATCTCCCCACCATACCTCAACATTTTCCCACATACTCCATCTGTTCCTGGTGCTTTCCCCAACTTCACTCTTTTCATGGCTTCCCACACTTCTGACCTCCTGATCCCCACCTCCTCCTCCAATACTTCTCCTCTTCTCCCTCCCATACCATATCCAACTATGTTTGCTGGCTCTTCATTCCTTACATTTAGCAACTCGTTAAAGTACTCCCTCCATCTTTCGACTCTCTCTTGCTTCTCGTGCAACCCTGCAATGTGGAACAACAGGAGAATGAAGAAAAATGAGAAGGAAGAGGAGGAGAGGGAATAGGCGGAGGAGAAGAAAGGAGGGATGTAGATAACGAACATTAATGATAACATAATTGTAATGAAGAGGAGGGAAAAAGAGGTGAATAGGAAAAGAGGAGGAGGAAAAAGAGAACGGTGAAGAAGAGGAAGAAAAGAGAGAAGAATAGCAAACAGAGGATGAGGAAGAAGAGAAGGGTGAAGAAGAGGGGATGAAGAAGAAGAAAATTAGTACAATTAAATGCAGACAATAAAGTAGAAGAATGAACATTTTAAGAGGAGGATGACGATAAGGAGTAGGGGGGGGGGGGCGGGAGGTAGAGAGAATAGAAGAAAAAGGAAGGGGACTGAAGAAGAAGAACACACTTAATAACAAACAAATACAAATAAGAGATAAAACAGATAAAGTAGAAAATAAGTGATAAAATAAGACGACAAATTGTAAGAGGAGAAGATGGAGGTACAGTGTGTGTGTGTGTTTGCGTGTGTGTGATATAGTGTACACGTGTGTATTATATTGTTACAATAAAACTAGAGTCTTACCAGGCATATAATATCTAACATGATGAACAATAATATTTCTGGGGAATTTTCTTATGACCACTTAGGCTGAATGAGTTTACAACTTACTGCAAGTATTAAAGAGTTTTTATTATCTATTTTCGTTGGTCAATTATGTACCTGCAATATTTCTGGTATTATATAAAACGTTGATTATTATAAGTATAAGGTAGGTTAATAAACCTATTGTCTGTCCCTCGTCTGTAAATGTGTCTATAATTTGTAAGGGAATGTATCTACTACTGTTTATAATAACTAACTTATTTATTGCTTTTTCTGCAAATATATTTAATGAACTCCGAGTCTCTACTCTAAAGTACTTCTTTGTTACCGTCATTTCTTCTAAATAATTTAATTATATCCAACTGTACATCTAATTCACTTGATTTCCGTCTATGTATTCCCCACTGCCATCATATCTTCTAATATACCCAATTACCCATTACACCATCTTGTACATTAGTTCATTAATACCACTATTTGTTGTAATTAGCTACAGCCATCACTGCCGACTTTTATAATTCACTCTAAGGCCTTCTAATATCTATCTCTCTCTCTCTCTCTCTCTCTCTCTCTCTCTATCTCTCTCTCTTTCTCTCTCTATCTATCTATCTATCTATCTATCAATCTATCTATCGATCAATCCATCTATCTATCTATATATCTAGCAATCTATATATCTATATACTCCGGCACATTCCCCATTTTCTTCTAATCCCGACCAAGATAATATGAGTCTCTGCCAATTAAGGTGGGAATGGTTGGCTTTTCGGGCCTCCCTTCTCCCGCATGTTTAGTCCCACTAGTCTTCAGATTTTAAGACTTTGGTTCCATTAGTTGGCGGTTTTAACAACTTTCGCCCCACATCTTCATCAAAATTAGGACTTATCGTGTTATTTAGGTGTTGATTTTGTTATGGCGAGCGATAGCGAGCCTGCAATTTAGGAGGAACCGGACTTTGGTCGGGAAATTTTTCTACCAAAAATTGTACACATTTATCTGGACAATATATTAACACTGTAGACCAAGAGGAGAGAGATATAGTGTGATGAAGAACAGTTACCATAGACAATATATTAACACTGTATATACCAAGAGGAGAGAGATATAGTGTGATGAAGAACAGTTACCATAAACAATATATTAACACTGTATATACCAAGAGGAGAGAGATATAGTGTGATGAAGAACAGTTACCATAGACAATATATTAACACTGTATATACCAAGAGGAGAGAGATATAGTGTGATGAAGAACAGTTACCATAGCCAATATATTAACACTGTAGACCAAGAGGAGAGAGATATAGTGTGATGAAGAACAGTTACCATAGACAATATATTAACACTGTATATACCAAGAGGAGAGAGATATAGTGTGATGAAGAACAGTTACCATAAACAATATATTAACACTGTATATACCAAGAGGAGAGAGATATAGTGTGATGAAGAACAGTTACCATAGACAATATATTAACACTGTATATACCAAGAGGAGAGAGATATAGTGTGATGAAGAACAGTTACCATAGCCAATATATTAACACTGTATATACCAAGAGGAGAGAGATATAGTGTGATGAAGAACAGTTACCATAGCCAATATATTAACACTGTAGACCAAGAGGAGAGAGATATAGTGTGATGAAGAACAGTTACCATAGACAATATATTAACACTGTAGACCAAGAGGAGAGAGATATAGTGTGATGAAGAACAGTTACCATAGCCAATATATTAACACTGTAGACCAAGAGGAGAGAGATATAGTGTGATGAAGAACAGTTATCATAGACAATATATTAACACTGTAGACCAAGAGGAGAGAGATATAGTGTGATGAAGAACAGTTACCATAGACAATATATTTATAGTTGTTTTTTAAGGGGGGATTTCCACTTGAGGGATATTTTTCTTGACCCCTTTCTCCCTCATGGTTAGCCCCATTGCTCTTGATATTTTAAAACGTTCGCCCCATTAGTTTGGCGATTTTAAGAACTTTTGCCCCTTATCTGTCAATTTAAGACTTTTCGTGCCACTTATTTGTCGATTTTTTCCTGGCGAGCGATAGCGAGCCTGTAATTTAGGAGGAACCGGCCTTCGGCCTGGACATTTTTCTACCGAAAAATGTACAAATTTATCTTGAAAGGGAGTCTAGGGGCTGTAATGTTAAGCTTGATGGAGGTTTAGCGAACTAACTAAAAACCTCCCCTTAAAGCTTGATAGAGGTCTATCAAGGAAATTAATAAATATATACATACGCCAAAAAGTAAACAGTACCCCCTTAATTAAGTCTCTGTAATAGCCAAATTACATAACACGATTGTGTAATTAAGAGAGTTAATGTTAAAACATTTGGTTGAGTGAACTCGATAACTTTGTTATTCTACATATTTTAATGATGCGACCCAACATTAGCTTAGTAGAGAGTAGGCATATTTCGAAAACAGAAAAATATATATCGTGCTTCTGTCTTGATGGTGTAATGGTTAGAGTGTTTGGGATCTGTATGTGGTGGCCCAGGTTCGACTCCCGGGACGATCACATGCTTTCATTAATTTCATTGGGAGGTGTTTGATGTTAAGAGTAGAATAAATAAAACAAAAATTTATGTTTTTGTTTATGTTTCTTCAATATAATGTCTAACTTTAATTCAGCTTAAAGTGTATTAATGCTGTCTTCTTGCCTAACTTACTATAATACTGCTGTGTATTTTAATCTTTGATGTCTACCATGACGCCTTTGTTTGTATATTTCAAACTATAATAACACAGATATATTCAGCTTAGAAAGCACCTGTAGGGATAAAATGTGTTACCAGTATTATCAATTACTCTCTAACTCCATCAGATCCATCCTAATCACATCACATACGCTAGGTAGTATGATATATACATGACATCATAATATTGCAAGTAAGTAAAGTAAGAAAGAATAGCATGTTAATTATTTGTCTAACGATTTCAATATCTTCTAACAAACTTAACTAATAATATGATTCCCTCTTACATATTACTAGTTAGTTAAACTAGGACTTCAGAGGCTATCAACCCTTCTGGATTATTAAGCCAGCACACTGTAAGTCAAGAATAGCGTCAAGACTGTAGCCACTTTTCGGGAACCCTAGTCCCTTGTACATACTACGTAACTACTAGCGCCCTCTACCTTATATTACTGAAACTATCTTGTCTAACTTGTTGTACTACTGCCGAGTCTTAACTTGCATTTATAATTGTTGATATTTCTTCTAACTAGCTTCACTAAATAATCACTTCCCTCGTCTACATCACTTCATTACTAGACAACTCATGTCTCTTATAATGCACAATGGTATATCGCATTAGGAGAGGTTAATGTACAAAACTTGGGCTGGGGAAACTCAACAGTTAAATTAATGAATCCATAAAAGTTTTCCAATTAATAGAATAGTTAAAGCAAAATACAACAGTATATACATAAATTAACCCCTTCTCGGGCGACGTCTTTTTGTTTTATTCTAGCTATATTTAGAGGAGTTTATGCAGTTTTAAGAAGGCTTTGAGGTAGTAAAAAGGGTTAAGTGAGATAGTTCGAAGCCTGTTAATTGTTGGAAGCCCCTTTTAAACTGAATACACCCATCTAGTAAATAGCCAGAATAAAGATAAGAGGGTAGTACTCGCTTTTTCTGGACCCCTTTCTCCCTCATGTTTAGCATATTAGTTTTGAGGTTTTAAGACGTTGGTTTCGTTAATTTGGCGATTTTGAGACCTATGACTGTCGATTTTTTCCTGGCGAGTGATAGCGAGCCTCTAATTTTTGGATCGGCCTTTGGCCGGGACAATTTTCTACCGGAAAATGTACAAATTTATTTTTAAAAGGGCTCTAGGAGTCGATTTTCTAAGCTTGATGGAGGTCTAGCAAGGACACTCACAAATAAATTAATAAATATATATATAGACCGAAAATCAAGGACTACCCCCTTAAAAGAACGTCGCCGGTACAGAAGGGGTTAAAGGTAAATCACTACCGGTGCGCCAAATGTAATGTATTGACCATTTGTGTACCCTTTACTTCACCGAGTACTTGGTGTGTATTCTCTCTCTCTCTCTCCCTCTTCCCCCCCCCCCCCTTGGTATAAGACTACCCCCACAAACACACACAGGGTTACCAAATTAGGTCCGCTAGATAGTAAACAAATGCAGAAAACCGCTAGAATAATGGCCCAATCTCTATATTATCGCTCTAATATGGTTCAAATCTACAGAATATCGCTAGAATTCATGACGTTAAATGCAAAAATTGGCCTCTAGATCAAATTAAGGGAGCCCACCTCGCTTGTTTTTCTCTTTCTCTCCCTTTCTCTTTGGCCTCATTCAACCTACTGTTTTAAGGCGTTTACCCCCATCCAGGAGTCAATATTTTCCTGGCGAGCGGTAACGAGCCAGTATATATATATATATATATATATACACAAAAAATTGACAGCAAGCTGAATTTGTAAATTGTTCGATAGAAAAATTTCTCCGGCTTCGGATTTCTCCATACAATGCTGGCTCGCTATCTCTCGCCAGGAAGAAATCGACACCTGGATGGGGATAAACGTCTTAAAACAGTTGGCTGAATGGGGCCGAATGGATACAAGCCAGGGAATGAGAAAAAAGGAGAGAAAAAAAAAGCCGGTGACCCCCCCATAATACCTCTAGATCTAGCGGAAAAGGAGCTAAATTGGCAACAGTAAACACAAACAGTTTTTCCCGTATTTTTCGTTCGGTAATTTCATGTTTTTCACCCTAGCCACATGTGTTCGGTATAGTTAACCCCTTCTGTACCGGCGACGTCTATTTAATTATCTTCTAACTATATGTAGACGATTTTGTGCAGCTCAAGAAAGATCTGTGGCAGTTAAAGGGGTTAAGTGAGATAGTTCGAAGCCTGTTAATTGCTGGAGGCCCTTTTTAATCTGAATAAAATCGTCTAATAGTAGCCGAAATAGTTAAAATGACGTCACCGGTACAGAATGGGTTACCTAGGCCGGAGGGACAACATATCAGAAAGCTAAATAAATGTTTATCAAGGTTCAAAATCGAAGCTGACTTAAAGAAGCTATCTGCGAAACGTTGTCAATAAAGTGCTCCTCCTCATATGGTGTTTATATTAATTCTGCCACACATGGTTTATATAAAAATATTGCCAGAAGTAAGTTGTCCAAAAAGATTGCCCGGAACATCGCTCGTGTGACACTGGCTTAAGGGGGCAGTGCTTGGTTTTTGGTCTATGTATTTATTTATCTAATTATTTGTTAGTGTCCTTGCTAGACCTCCATCAAGTTTAGAAAAACACCCTATAGATCCCCTTTCCAGATAAATGTGTACATTTTTAGGTAGAACATTTTCCCCGCCGAAGGCCGGTTTCTTCTAAAATTAGAGGCTCGCTTTCGCTCGCCAGGAAAATATCGACACCTAAAGGCCACGAAAGGTCCTAATATTGATAACAAAATTAGGCGAAAGGTGTCAAAATTGCCATACTAACGGAACAAACGTCTTAAAACCTCAAAACTAATATGCTATGCATGAGGAAGAAGGGGGTCCAGAAAAAGCGAGTACTACCCCCTTAACCACTAAATTTCGCAGCCATGGTAGTTCAAACACTCCCGCCAAGCGAAGCTATTTGATTCTTTTCTGACGAAAATTGTCATATGTAACATACACTGTATATAATTATTACTTATCCATATGCGCTTATTTTGCTTTTAATATGAATATATGAATATTGGAAAGCAATATAACAAGTGGTAACAGAGAAAACCTTGTTACCTTTAATGCTTCCAAAACCCAATTTCTTCATCTTACTACCCGTTCAGAACTCCCAGAGGACTATCCCATACATTTCAACAATACAAAAATCAATCCTTCATCTTCTCTCAATATTCTCTGTGTCTCTTTTTTTTCTGCTCTCACTTGGAAGGACCATATTACCAGTCTTGCTAAGGCAGCCTCCCAGAAGCTGGGTGTGCTCAACTGCCTCAAGGGGCTCTTTACCCCTGCTCAGCTTCTTGCTTTATACAGGGGCACTGTGCGTCCTTGTATTGAGTATTGTTCACATGTGTGGGAATGATCCTCTCACACCGCACTCCTAGACAAAGTAGAAAGGAAAGCCTTTCGTATCATTAACCCGTGGAGCCCCGGCTAGTTTTGTATTGTTTGTTCACCAGAACCCGGCCGGTTTTCAAAAAATGGTTTTATTCCAGAAACAATAGCGAATGGGTTAGGAATGAAGGAAAAACCACGAAAAACCGCTCAAAAAGCTTAAAGGTACGTCCTACAGAGCCCCCGAAAACGTATTTTACAAGAGTAAAAAATTGAAGGCAATTACCCCCAAAAAAACAGTTTATTGCGCGCTCACGCGCACGCACGTGGACTTTGAGAGTTTTCAACCATCGGCACGGTTGCGTGGGATACGTACACAGTTCCCATACAAATCTGAGCCCTCTCGAGTGACTACACCTGAGGTTACGGTCGGAGCAATTAGGGTGACTCGTCAGACGCGTCGCTGGGGCTGTGCGTTACATACATCGCCGACGCGCCAGACGCGTCGCTGGTGCTGGACGGGTTAACTCCCGCCACTCACCAACTCTCTGCAATCTCTCCCTATTCGCTGCAATGTTGCATCTCTCTCACTATTCTATCGCTACTATAATAATCAATGTTCCTCAGAACTTTCCTAGTTCACCTTCGTCTTCTCAACGATGCGGTGAAGGATTTTCGGAGAAGTAATCGACTCAGCACAGGACAACCAGGAAGGAGGACCGAAGACAGCGAGGGCGGCAACCTGCGAAGGAATTAAATGCTAATCTGTCAAGAACCGCGAATTTGGATAAAGCTCCACCAACACGACTCAAATTCAAAACCGCCAGGGATAACGACCGAGGACTGATGTCAGCCATGAATGTAAATGTAGATCCGATCAGAACCAAAAATTTGATTAAAGAACGTTCTGTGAGTTCTAAAACCGCAACTTTAAAGGTTTTCTATGCAAACGCTCGTAGCATACGCAATCAATTTTCAGATTTAGAGGAACTAGTGTTTACTGAAAATTATGATGTGATTGGTATAACAGAATCTCTACTCCTTCATGTAAACAACAAGCAAACACTCTCATCAATCACTTTTCACATGTCAGCCACCTAAAACCTCACAAAGACGACCGACGTGTCATCCGACGTAAGAGACAATTCCCCACAGACCCTGACTATACACCCTTCACCAATCACCAGACAAAGCATATCATCAACAATCTCAAGCACTCACCCGCCTGTGGCCTAGACAACATAAGCAACATACACCTCAGACACCTGGGACCACAAGGCATACAAGCACTCACTAACATATCAAACTACAGCTATTCACACAACACAATACCAGACATTTGGAAGCATGGTATCATCATCACTTTCCCCAAACCCAACAAAGACCCCACGCTACCCTCCTCGCACCGCCCCATCACACTCCTTTGCTCCCCCTCCAAAGTCATGGAACGCCTAGTATTACAACTAATTACACCTGACCTACCCCTAGCTCCAACACAACATGGCTTTAGGCCACTGCACTCCACAAACACTCTTCTCACAGACCTTACACAAAGAGCTTTCGACGGCATCAATTCAGCTAGACCACCACACAGATCACTATTAGCCACACTCGACATTAGTAAAGCCTTCGATGCCATCCCCCGCCACAACCTAACAAACAAAATCTACAACACAAACATGCACAACAACACAAAACGGTGGCTGGCCAACTTCCTAGCAGGCAGATGTGCACACGTATCTTTTGCCGGTCAGTCATCTAAAATCAGAAACTTTCCAAACGGAGTCCCACAAGGATCCGTCCTATCGCCCGCACTCTTCAATCTGTACATGCACGATATAACTACACCCAATACGCCCCAAATAAACTTAGCCTCCTATGCAGATGACATAACACTCACATGCACACACCATGACCCAAAAAGAGCAACAGATCTCCTTCAACCCTATCTCAACACACTACATGGCTGGTGCACTACAAACAGACTTAATCTAGCCCCAGCCAAATCCACCGCAACCCTGCTCACAAGTTGGACAGGAGAACACGAATACATCCCTCAACTCACCATAAACAACACACCCCTAACACATACACACACACCCAAAATCCTAGGAGTAACATATGATACTCATATGACATTCAAACAGCACACCACAAACATTAAAAAGAAACTGACACCCAGACTTAACGCCCTCAGGTCACTTGCTCACACAAAATTTGGACACAACAAAGAAACTACCACCACAGTATATAAACAATACATAAGATCAGTGATGGAATACGCAAGCCCAGCCTGGGCTTCTAACCTAGCTGAAACACATCATAAGACCTTACAGACTATTCAAAACAAAGCCCTGAAGATCATTACAGGCTGCACAGCTACTGCACCCACAGATCACCTACATCAAGAAACCAAAATCCTCAAAGTCAAAGACCATCTGGACATGAGAGGCACTCAATTCCTGGCAGCAGCCTCCACGAACCAAGACCACCCACTAAACTACATGGCAACACACCCACAGACACCAAGAAATATCAAAACAACACCCAGCACACGGTATCACACACAATTATTGTCCTCTCTCCCTCCCTGCCCACCCCGAACCAACATCCAGAAGCACATCCATACTCATATCTCTCACCGATCCATCCACTCACTCACAGACAACACACAGCTGCATGCACGACCTCCCGAAATCCATCCTTCCGAATCCTCCCTTCCTCGCGAGGACAGAGTCCACCTGGCCAGGCTGAGATGCGGACACCATCCAGCTCTCCTGAGCGATCAGAAGAGACTGGATGACTCCGTTGTCGACGCCTGCCCGGGATGTAACACAGCACCCCATACCATTAAACACATCACAGAAGACTGCATTTCACACAACCACTTACGCCAACAACACAATCTACACTCAATGAGAGCTCTGTGGGAAAGCCCGATCGTGGCCATGGCCTTTCTCAGGGACTCGGGGCTGTTCGGCCAGGCAGCTTAGGGAACAACAACAACAACAACAACAACAACAACAGAATCTTGGCTCAATACAGTAGATAGAGACTTTTTAGCAGAGTATTCACTTCCCGGTTATGTAATGTTTGAGAAAAGCCGAATCAATAAAAATGGAGGTGGCGTTTTATTTTATATCAAAGAAAGTCTTAACCCGACCCTCTTGTCAAAACCTCAAATTGTGAACGTCGACACATCTTTTGTGCTAATAAAGAATAATAAAGGTACAAAAATAATACTTGCATTAATATACAGACCTCCAGCTCAATCAGTGCAAACTGACCGAGAAATTTATGAACAAATTGCAGATGTAAGTAACTCACAAGATACTGTATTTTTTGGCGACTTTAATTTACCTGTGACCAAGTGGGGCGATACTCTTACTTCACACTCCAGACATGACTTGTATACGAACTTGCAAGAGAGTTCGCTTTATCAATTTGTTCGAACACCGACCCGTGGTAATAACGTTCTTGACATTGTACTTGCAACAAAAGAAGAATTAATAGAGAATTTGAATGTTGGTGATGAATTCAGTAACAGCGACCATCGTACGATAACTTTCACTTTAATCTTTACTAGTAACGAACCAAATAGTAGCATCGAAAAAGTCCCTAATTTCAAGAAGCAAACTTTCATAAACTTAGAGCTATGTTAACACCTTACGTTAAAGAAACTGACTGGAGCTTTTTTAATTTTTAATTAACAATAACGACATAAATACATCTTGGAAGTTATTCGAAACCACTTACCTAAAAGCAGTGCAAGACTGCATACCATCAAAAATACGGCGTCCAGGCCATAATAATAAGCCCAAATGGTGGAATAAAGATATTTCAAACTGCCTGCTTGCTAAAAAATTTGCTAATGATAGATTAAAATCCTCACAAAATGACGAAGAACGGGTGAAATTTGTAGAGCTACGACGCAAAGCCAAAAAGTTAATTAAGCAAAGTAAAAAGACCCTAGAGTTACATATTGCGAATCAAAGTAAAACAAACCCGAAAGAATTCTATAGTTATATCAGAAAGAAAAAAGTAGTTACTTCAACTGTTGGACCGTTAGTCGATGAAAATGGAGAATACACCAAAGACGAAGTACAAATGAGTAATGCCCTCAATACCTTCTTTGCATCAGTTTTTACAACAGAAGACCTCAGTGATATCCCTACAACATCGCCGATTCAGATTGATAATTCAGATGTTCTAAGCAATATCACCGTTACAGAGAGAGAAGTATTGAATTGTTTAGATAAACTCAAGGTAAATAAAACGCCTGGACCTGATACAATCTCGCCTAGAGTTCTAAAGGAAGCTAAGGATGAGCTCTCCAAACCACTGACATTACTATTCAATAAATCCTTGCAGTCTGGAACTATGCCTGATCAGTGGAAGATAGCCAACGTAACACCGATATTCAAAAAAGGCAGCAAATCCCTACCCAGTAACTATCGTCCAATTAGCTTAACCTCAGTTGTATGTAAAATGCTAGAAACGGTCATAAGAGACAGACTCGTAAATCACTTAGAGGAAAATAACATACTTAAAGATACTCAACACAGCTTTCGTAAAAAACGTTCCTGTTTAACAAACCTCTTAGACTTCTTCCACGATATCCTCAACCTCTACGATGAGAGTAAAGCTGTAGATATTATATACCTTGAGGGGTGGGTGGTGGTATTTGCAGTTTTCACCCAATCTGCATTTGCCATCTCTGATCATATTGTTGCAAATTTTAGGGTGCTCAAATCTGCATTTTACTCCATTAAGTTCACCTTTTGGTCCAAAGTGGCACATTCTTTTCAGGTGATATCTGCATACAGGTGAAGCTGTATTGGTTGTGGTTGGGGCACCTTGTACTGCCGTGGTTGTGGTAGATGGCAGTTGGTTTTGATTTTGAGGGCTATCCCTTTCATTCCTCTTACGAAGTTGTTGCTCGGGGGAGTTGGGTACAAAATAAAGTCCTGTCTGAGTGGTGGTTTTGGGTGACATAAGGGTCTCGGTTGGGCAGATAGAGGGTGGAGGGGGCGGAGGTGGCTGAGAGGTAACTTGTGGGGGAGTGGTTGGTTGTGAAGAGCAATGTGGGGGCAATTGAGGTTGAGAGTCACGTGGGGTGGTGTGAGGTTGAGAGTTACGTTGGGGTGTAGGGGGCTGAGAGTTATGGGTATTTGTGCGTGAGGGAGTGTGCGCGCACATAGGTGACAATGTATCACTGTAGTGGGACAGCCAGTAACTAAGATCTTCTATGAATCGCGAGTGTGATGTTAAATTTGTTGGGGACTGTGTTTTGTTGTCAGAATGGGGTGAAATATTTTCATTTAGCAAGGCCATTTGGACTTTCTGGCCAATTTTCTCCATTACATCAGTAAATTCTTCTTGTAGTATAACAGGGGCGTCTTTCAGCATATTTTTTAGTTTAAGCTCATTTAATTCATTGAAGCAATTTACACATGTTAGTCCTTTTTTCCTTTGTTGTGCTTGCCCATGCATTGCAGATGAAATAGCAATTTACATTCTTCACATTTGGCATTTTGGTCCTCGGACTTTACCTTGCATTTAGTACATGTATTGGTATCCATCTTTGATCGTAGTTTAGCTTATTTTCCTTATTTTCTCTTTTTCTTTACTGATTTATATATCGAGGTGGCGAGTGTGGAGTACTGTGATGCAAGAAGCTGTGTGTGGAGGAACCTGAGGGAGCCGGGGTGGTGGCGGTGTGATGTGTTGGGTGTCAAGGTCACCAGGGAGGTAGGAGGTAGGCAATTTTGTTGGTATTCGTATTTCAACGTACGGTTGTTTAAAGGTTTATCTTTTAGGCTGTATGATAGTTTTTTTTGGTGGACCAAAATATATAGACAGGAGGGGTGGGAAGTTTGTCTATTATTTGTGTATCTCACCAGGTATTTGAATGTTTAGTTCGGTACTAGTTGGGTCTAGGGAGAGGGTGTCGTGTGGAGAGAGGCACTATGTGGCCGCGCCGGGAGTGTTGGCACTGGGTGGGTGATCGTTTGTATTTTTCACTCTAGATTTTCATTTATTTTCACTTGATAACTTTTAACTTTTTGACATAACTGGATTTCACTTTAAATTTAATTATTGGTACTACTGGATAATCCACTATTGATATACGTTCAGAGGAAACGCGTATATATTATTATGTGACGTCTACCAGCGTTGGCAGAATCGCCTCTCGTTAGCCACTAGCACTCGCCAAGGACATCGAAATGGGCTACAGTTATCAGAGTATGTTGTTCTTTCTTTGCTAGTACTCGCATTGTCACAGACAGTCAAGTGGTGGTCTTTGTTTTCGTCTGTGACAACAGGAAGTATTTTATATCAATAATAGAATATAAGATGCATTGTATAAAGTCAAGGAGAAAGAGCGATGTAAGCAGCGTGGTGGTAATATGTGCGTGTGTATGTATGTATGTGCTGCCTCCCTCGCCCGGAGGTGTTTTCCCGCTCGCGCGCGGGCTTTCCTACGCCCTTGATTGGCTGGTGGATCCTGGCGCGTCCTAGGGACGCCTGCTGCCTTGTGACGTCTCGGCCCGTGATTGGCCGACCATCGCGCCCTTGCGGGCTCCTGTGTAACTAACCTCCTCCATGAGGGTTCCCAGGAGCTGCCCTCCTCAGGACAGGCTTGGTGCGCGTGCTTCTAACATCCCCTTGCATACTCTCCCCTGATCACCACCTTTATCACTGTTTCTCTCTCTGAACTTCTTCTTTTCTATTACTTATCCCCTTGGGTTCTGCATACGGTTTCCATAGCCGGCCCATTGTATTGCATGCGCCGTCCTCTGAGATATTTGCATGTACTTAGAATAGGTTTGAGGGTTCTTAGTTAGTATAGGTTAAGAACTTTGTGTGTGTCTCCATTATTGATTTAGTGTTTCTGCTCTTTTATTTAATACTGGACTGGGATAAGGTAACTGTAGTCGTTGTCTCCGATGTGTGTACGGTTTGCTTATACCTACACTACTTCGACCGGTCCTGTGGTAGCCTGGGTTGTCTTTTTGGCTGCGTCCTTTGCGAGTGCAGCATTGTGTTGGCTGAGGGTTTTGGCCTGTACCAGTTCCACACTTTGCTGCCTCTTTGCTTGTCTTTAGAGGGTCGCCAGGATAGAACCAGATACTTGTGATCTGGATCTATCAAGAGAGCACCCTAGTCAACTTAAAGGATGCAGTCTTAAGGACATCGCTAGACTACGAGCCTGTCTTGCTCAACCCCAGTTCCTTACCTAGAGTATCCCAGCTAGACATAATTAATCGAGTAGACACTTGTTAGTATTTAATATAAGCTCTTTGATATGTGCGCATTATTATTCACAGCATTTATTAGTCTAGGTTGTTGCTGAGCCGCACAACCATAGCAGACTGTTTCGTTGATGAGGAAGTACTTCTTTTAGTGTCGAGCATTGCTACCGTTGCGCATTTATAGTATTCTCGTGTCAGTTAACATCATGTCCTATCTTTTAGTGTATTTGATTTACACATGTGGTGTCCTGCCTCCTGCCTTTATATAGTTTAAGATACGAGCATCTTATGAGCATCAGACTTTCTTCAGAAGTTTCCAGGTCTATGCTGTAGGACTATACTTCACTTTCTTTCAGATAGGAGTGAAGAGTTTATTGTTGTTTAGAGTAACTGTATTGAAGCATCTTTTTATTGTATTAAATCTTGCAGTGATTTAATTGATCTTTCCATCGATTCCTTTTAATGCATTTTAACGTAACTTGCATCTTGTTTGTTATCAGGCTATACCAGTGTGGGTTAGCCTGAAGTAGAGTACATTTATGCCCAGTTAAGGATACCCCGTTATCGCAGATTAACTCTGGAGGGTATAGGTGTTTTTGTTCGCCGGCATATAAGTTCGAGGGTTTAGATCTAGCGTACCGTTGTTGCATAGTGCCCTATTACTAGTCCAATCATTAAGTGCCCTTGTTTTATTCATAGTCCCGGTCGTAACAATTACGATCGACGTTCATGGCAATTCGATTTTCGCCAGGTCAGCCTTTCTTCCTGGCCACCTACTTGAAAAACCGTTGGAACAACACTAAAACAGGCTTTTCTTCACTATGCTGGTCGTAATTTAATATTTGTTGTACTCAATGTATTCACTATGACGAACTACTGTAGGTCCGCTTGCGAAGTATTGTCTATTTATCTCCATTATCTCCATGGTAAAATGCCCTATACCGGAGAGCAAAATCGACACTCCCTCCCACGACACTGGACACACACACTGTATATCACTGTATATCACCTCCTCTACGTAGGGTACGTAATACCCGTCTTGCAACACAATCCCACCCATACTCTGTACAACTCTCCAACCCAAGAGTGAATCGTTATTATCAGAATTTCTTCTATTCAACTGCTGAGCTCTGGAGCTCTCTCCCAGAATCAGTCTTTCCCTTTTCCTATGACTTAAATTGCTTCAAACTCTGTGTCCATGCATTTTGGCTCGAACGCTCCTTGATTTTGGCCCTGTCACTCTTTCAACTCTGGGGGAGGCCTTTTGTCTCCCTAACTCACATAACAAAAAAAAAAAAAAAAAAAAAAAAAAATGGCCGTAAACAATTTATATCTTAGCCCCAGGGCTGTAATCTGACCTTGACCGCGAGGGAGATAACACCCTCCCTCTCTCGTGTCTAGCACGGTACTGAGACTCAAGGGGAGCTCTCTGTTTGCTCAGGTAGTGAACTTTGTGTATAAATCTTTAAATGGTCTTGTGTGTTTGGAAGGCGATTTTCATATCATGGTCCATAACTTTAATACCAGAGGAGCCCAGGAGTTGCTACGACTCCCATATTGCAGAACATCACATGCACAACGTTGTCTTAGCTATAGGGGAGCTAAATTATGGAACACCCTTAACGAATCATTCAGACATGCTGTTTCTATATTTGTGTTCAAAAGGTCTATTAAGAAACACCTTTTAGATCAATACTAAATAGCGATGATTTTATGTAAACCAGTCTATTTCATTTCTCCATTAGTAGTGTTCATCTAACTACTGTCATACCTATTCTAAAAGACTACTGAAAATAATGAACGAAGTTGATTCTTGCTGATTCCATGATAAAGCAGGTAATATACTGTAATGTTTTGTATATATTGTATTTTTAATAACCGTGTAACCTCGCATTAAATATTTACTTACGTCTATAAGGCTAGCTACATAGAGCTTTTGCTTAGCTAGCTATATATGCCATGTATTATATATATGTATTATGATGTATTATTGTATATTATGTTTGTACACAATTGGCAATACAAATCAATCAATCAATCAATCAATCAGTCTGACTGACTTAGAGGGTCGGAGATACACTCCTCCACCCTCCTGCTCTCTCCCACCTGTCCTTCCACAAAAATACTCGATAAATATTGGAATAATAGGGAAAATACCTGATAATTGAGGAAGGGGAAAAAGTGAGGGAGGAGGAGGGGGTTGGGACACATGTGTAGGAGTGGTAGCAAGTAATGGAGGGGAATTATCTCACCTAATCACAAATGTCTTTGTTTTGAGTGCTACTGGGGTGTTTATTAAGTTTTGTTTTTTGCTCTGGATCTATAGAGGACGGTCGCAGTGCACCAGAAAAACCGCTATTGAGGACGGTCGCCATTTATGGGTTAATATATTGTCTGCGGTACCTGTTCTTCATCATTCTATATCTCTCTCCTCTTGGTCTACAGTGTTAATATATTGGCTATGGTAACTGTTCTTCATCACACTATATCTCTCTCCTCTTGGTCTACAGTGTTAATATATTGTCTATGGTAACTGTTCTTCATCACACTATATCTCTCTCCTCTTGGTATACAGTGCTAATATATTTTCTATGGTAACTGTTCTTCATCACACTATATCTCTCTCCTCTTGGTCTACAGTGTTAATATATTGTCTATGGTAACTGTTCTTCATCACACTATATCTCTCTCCTCTTGGTCTACAGTGTTAATATATTGTCTATGATAACTGTTCTTCATCACACTATATCTCTCTCCTCTTGGTCTACAGTGTTTATATATTGTCTACGGTAACTCTTCTCCATCACACTATATCTCTCTCCTCTTGGTCTACAGTGTTAATATATTGTCTATGATAACTGTTCTTCATCACACTATATCTCTCTCCTCTTGGTCTACAGTGTTAATATATTGTCTATGGTAACTGTTCTTCATCACACTATATCTCTCTCCTCTTGGTCTAGAGTCTTCGTCTCCTATCCCTGATAATTAAAAGTTTTCCCCGTTCTCGCTTCGCTCACGTACTGGTGCCATCTTTGAAACTTGCAACACCCAAAACAAAACAACTGTCATTTCCTTGCCAATATCACTACCACTCCAACTCTTCCCTTTCTCTTACTGTTGTCTCTTTCCATTTCTGTCAATATTCTTTCCTGTCTTACCATTACCGACAATAAACTACAGCTATCAACATATCTTTATCACTATCTCTCTCCCTATTCTTCTGCCCTGAAGTTTTTATTGACAGTACCAATTTCCAACTCTCTCTTTCTCTCTCTCGCTCTCTAATATATATATATATATATATATATATATATATATACCGGTATATATATATATATATTTTTTCCCCCCTATATTCCAACACCTTCTCGGTTAGTTAAAATAGGAAATCAGAGGCTATAAACCCTATTAGCTTTTTAAGCCAGCACACTGTAAGTCAAGAATAAGGTCAGGATTGGAGCCTCTCTGCGAGAACTCCTATCCCTTGTCCCTCTCGGGCATAGGCTGAGAGCCTGCACACTCTACCGCTGAACACGGTGAGGACCGTGAGGTTTTGTTCCAGTCTAGGGAGTGCGACAAGCAAAGCACCTATTCACGGCTCGAAGCAACTCCATCTCTGAAGCCGCTTCGCCTCTGCGCTTCACAGTCTCATCCCCCAGACTCGGACCCTCACTCTCAGAATGCCACCTATTGAGCAATTAACTCACTAGGCATTGCCCCCTGTAGCATATTTTGAATATGGGAATATTCATATAATGCTATTTAATCAGGGAACAATGAGGGTATTTTTTTAGCATTTCGGTGTGCTGTGGTAATGCACTGAAACTAGGTACAGCACAAATACTATCCCAATAATATCTTCCCATTGACATATTGGGATTCGAACCCGGGCCCATTGGATTACCTGTCCAGTGGCAAGACCACTCTGCCACACCTCCCCTATATATATATATATATATATATATTAGATATACTGTATACAGTATATATATATATTTTTGTCTGTGTGAATGAGGGAGACAAAAGGCATAACTGCCTGCAGCGAGTGCCTCCCCCAGATTTCAAAGAGTGACAGGGCCGAAATCAAGGGACGTTCGAGCTAAAATGCCTGGAGACACGGAGTTTGAAACAATTTAAGTCATAGGAAGAGGGAAAGACTGATTCTGAGGGAGAGTTCCAGAGCTCAGCAGTTGAATAGAAGAAAGTCTGAGAATAGCATTTCACTCTTGGGTTGGAGAGTTGCACAGAGTAGGGGTGGCATTGTGTTGCAAGGCGGGTACTACGCACCCTACGTAGAGAAGGTGGTATACACTGGGAAATCTCCGAGGAACACTGATTATTGTATTAGCGATAGAATAGCGAGAGAGATGCAACATTGCGGCGAAGAGAGAGAGATTGCAGAGAGTTGGTGAGTGGACGGGAGTTAATGATACGAAAGGCTTTCCTTTCTACTTTATCTAGGAGTGCGGTGTGAGAGGATCCTCCCCACACATGTGAACAATACTCAATACAAGGACGCACTGTGCCCCTGTACAGAGCAAGAAGCTGCGCAGGGGTAAAAACAAACTTGAGGCGGTTGAGCACACCCAGCTTCTGGGAGGTTGCCCTAGCGAAACTGGTAATATGGTCTTTCCAAGTGAGAGTAGAAGAAAAAGAGACCAAGAACATTGAGAGAAGATGAAGGGTTAATTTTAATATAGTTGAAGAATAAGGGATAGTCCTATGGAGGTTCCTGATGGGTAGTAAGATGGATAAAAAACAAAATATATATATACAGTATACAGTATATATATAAATTATACAGTATATATATATATACAGTATATACTGTATATATATATATATATATATATATATATATATATATATATATATATATATATAAATATGCCGGTACACTACACAATAACTGCCCTTTCTTAATCACTGGGACTCTCCACCCTCAAGTTGAAGCTTCTCCCCTATTCCTGTTGACTTCCTGTGTTCATACTATTCCTTACCTCCCACACATCCCTACTATATATCTGTTTATCTATCTATCTATCCAAATATCTATCGTGCTGTATATGTATGTATCTATCCATCTATATATCTATGTATTTTTGTCCGTCAATTTCACTATCACTACCAAAGTATCTCTGCTCCCCTTATTCCATTGATCTTTCTCAATTTTCGTTTGATCTTGTAACATTCCTCTCATCCGTGTAATAACCAAAATATAATAAATTCGTGTATTACTATTCTCTCCATCACTACCACTACCACTATCACTACCATTACCACTATCACTAACTGCTTCCACTATCACGATCACTATCCCTATCACTACCACTATTGGTAGCGCCAACCATTATGACAATAATCTTGATCCCTTAACTTCTTATATCTCGAAATGTATGAAAACAATTGGGGTGACATTTGTATCATTTGGGAAGAGTCCACCAGGAAATGGGTGTGGATATGTAGAGCCAGTTTGCTCTTACAGAGAGGTCAGGGATCAAGATTATTGTCAAGTTCGTTGGCGCTACCTATACCACTATCAGTACAACTGGGTATATGTACAGGCTAAGATTAATATGCAGTATTCGAGAATGCATAATATATCGTAGGCTTGTGCATAAAGGTCATTGCACACTGACACGACAGCCCCTTCAAGACTGGCACGAACACCCACGACACATACAAATCCTGTGTCTTGCCGAATTTACTAGAGATCGTGGCAAAATTGGCTGGCATCGTTAGAGTCGTATCTCTACCGTATCTCTTCCGCACGACTTGATAAGACTCTAGCGATGCCGATACGGTGGAGAAATGAATGCTACGAAGAAGATAGGAAAAGTCGTGCGAAGGGTACACGACTAGTCAACGGAAAAAATATGACCCAAAAGATTGCGATACAACTCAGAAGAATCTTATCGACGCCGTATCAAAGCTGTGAGACGTGCAACCGGATTGTGCCTAGACGTGCGGTTGCCAATTCGACCGTTGCCAATTTTACGCACGGAAGAGATACGGTCCGCACCCCATTTTTTTTTTTTTTTTTATATATTCCAACTACTCCCTCTCGGGCATAGGCTGAGAGCCTGTACATTCCACCGCTCAACACGGTGAAGCCCGTGAGGTCTTGTTCCAGTCTGGGGAGTGAGACATGTGAAGCATCCATCATGGCTCGAAGCAGCTCCATCTCTGAAGCGGCCGGTTGCTTCGCTCAAGTGCTTCACCGTCTCACCCTCCAGACTCAGACCCTCACTCTCAGAACGCCACCTATTGAGCAGTGAACTCACTAGGCATTGTCCCCCTGTAACATATTTTGAATATGGGAATATTCATACAGTGTTATTTAATCAGGGAACAATGAGGCTTATGCACCAGACGACGTTGATACGGGCCATACGGCTTTGATACGGACCATATGTCTTTGATACGGACCACACGATTGTGATACGGCGATTTCGTGATGGAGACCAGACTCAGACGATATTTTGCAGTTGCCGAGGGATTCCCACAAACTTTTGAACAGCTCAATATCTCGTATCAACCCCTGATACGTCGCTTGGACCATGAGAGTTACCCACGGCTAATTTCCGATATCCACGATTATGTTGCCGATTCGCCGTATCAGGCTGAAATTTTTAGTTGGGAACTCGCCTGGAGGGGCTTTTGTGTCAGTGTGCAATGACCTTTAACTGTCTTGATAGCCTAGTGTACAAAGGAGTACAAAGGAAATAAAGCAACAACAGGTCTGGTGACCCTTCTAGGCTGCTTGTCCTACAAAACCCTGAGGATCAATTGTCCAAACAGTGTTTTAGAGTGGGTAAGGGAAATTGGAAAGGGAACTACTGCCCTGGAACTAATGTCCGTGGCAGGATTAGGAAGTTAGTAGGGGACAGATGGGTTAGTAACTGAAGGGAGATAAAATAAAGTTATTAATTTACAAACGCAGTCAGTCGTGGGTTTGATGCAAGATATTTGTCTAGGCGAAGTTTAAATGAATCAACGGTGATGCAGTCTATAACGTCTCGGGGAAGCCCATTCCACAAGTTGACAACTCGATTGAAGAAGAAATTCTTAGATTTGTGCGAGTTAAAAGATTTACCGATAATTTTGCAACCGTTTCCCCGTGTGTAATTAGATTGGTCGATAGTGAAGTACTTACTACAGTTCATATTGTCGATGCCTTTGATGATTTTGAACATTTGAATTAAGTCGGCTCTTAATCTGCGCTGGGTTAAAGGAAATAGATTTAATTCTCTAAGACGCTCCTCGTATGGTTTGTTCTTTAGGCTAGGTATCATTTTGGTAACTCTACGTTGAACTCGTTCTAGCTTGTCTATATCTTTTTGGTAATAAGGGCACCAGGATTGAACGCAGCATTCCAGAAGAGGGCGGACTAAGGAATTGTAAAGGGTTAGGATAACTTCTTTGGATTTATGCTCAAATGACCTGCCTATAAAGCCATTTATTTTGTTTGCTTTCTTAACAACTTCTGAACATTGTTGACTCGGTTTTAGGTTACTCGATATTGTTACTCCCAGATCGGTTTCTCTGTTTACATTCTTAAGCCGAGTGCCATTCATCGAATAGTTTGCTTTCTCATTTCGGTATCCAATATGTAGTACTTTACATTATCCGCATTGTAAATAATTTGGGGTATCCCGCTACTTACATTTGTCTATTTAGATGCCTTACCGTTTATGAATACTCTTTGCTTTCTGTCGCGGGGCCAATTTTCTATCCATTTCAACACACCGTCTTGTATTCCATGCGCTTTTAGTTTTAGCAGTAAACGTTGGTGGGGAACTTTGTCAAAGGCCTTTTGAAAATCAAGGTATATAATATCTACAGCTTTACTCTCATCATAGAGGTTGAGGATATCGTGGAAGAAATTTAAGAGATTTGTTAAACAGGAACGTTTGCTACGAAAGCCGTGTTGAGTATCTTTAAGCATGTTATTTTCCTCTAAGTGATTTACGAGTCTGTCTCTTAGGAGTGTTTTTAGCATTTTACATACAACTGAGGTTAAGCTAATTGGACGATAGTTACTGGGTAGGGATTTGCTGCCTTATTTAAAAATCGGTGTTATGTTAGCTAGCTTCCACTGATCAAGCATAGTTCCAGACTGCAAGGATTTATTGAATAGCAATGTCAATGGTCTGGAGAGCTCATGCTTAGCTTCCTTTAGAACTCTAGGTGAGATTATATCAGGTCCGGGCGTTTTATTTAGCTTGAGTTTATCTAAACATTTCAATACTTCTCTCTCTCTAATGGTGACATTGCTTAGAACATCAGAATTATCTATCTGAATCGGCGATGCTGTAGGGATATCAATGAGGTCTTCTGTTGTAAAAACTGATGCAAAGAAGGTATTAAGGGCATTACTCATTTGTACTTCGTCTTTGGTATATTCTCCATTTTCATCGACTAACGGTCCTACAGTTGAAGTAACTACTCTCTTCTTTCTAATATAACTATACAAATCTTCTGGGTTTGTTTTACTTTGATTCGCAACATGTAACTCCAGGGTCTTTTTACTTTGCTTAATTAACATTTTGGCTTTGCGTCGTAGTTCTACAAATTTCACCCGTTCTTCGTCATTTTGTGAGGATTTTAATCTATCATTAGCATACTTTTTAGCAAGCAGACAGTTTGAAATATCTTTATTCCACCATTTGGGCTTATCATTATGGCCTGTACGCCGTATTGTTGATGGTATGCAGTCTTGCACTGCTTTTAGGTAAGTGTTTGCGAATGATTCCCAAGATGTATTTATGTTGTTATTGTTAATTAAAAAGCTCCAGTCAGTTTCCCTAAACATTGCTCTAAGTTTACAAAAGTTTGCTTGCTTGAAATTAGGGACTTTCTCGATGCTGCTATTTGGTTCGTTACTAATAAACTTTAAACTGAAAGTTATCGTACGATGGTCGCTGTTACTGAATTCATCACCAACATTCAAATTCTCTATCAATTCTTCTTTTGTTGAAAGTACAAGGTCAAGGACATTATTTCCACGGGTTGGAGATCTAACAAATTGATATAGCGTACGCTCTTGCAAATTTGCATACAGGTCTTGTCCAGAGTGTGAAGTAATACTATCTCCCCAATTGGTCACAGGCAAATTGAAGTCGCCAAAAATTACGGTATCATGCGAGCTACTCAAGTCTGCAATTTGCTCATAAATTTCTCGGGCAGTTTGTACTGATTGAGCTGGAGGCCTGTATATTAGTGCTAGTATTATTTTTGTACCTTTATTATTCTTTATTAGCACAAGAGATGTGTCGACGTTCACTATTTGAGGTTTTGACAAGATGGTCGGGTTAAGACTTTCTTTGATAACAAATAAAACTCCACCTCCATTTCTATTAATTCGGCTTTTCTCAAACATTACATAACCGGGAAGTGAATACTCTGCTAAAAAGTCTCTGTCTTCTGTATTGAGCCAAGATTCTGTTATGCCAATATCATCGTAATTTTCCGTAAAGACTAGTTCCTCTAAATCTGAAAATTTATTGCGTATGCTATGAGCGTTTGCATAGAAAACATTCAAAGTTTTGGATTTGGAATTCACGGAATGCTCTTTATTCAAATTATTGGTTCTGCTCGGATTTACATTTATGTAACTGTCTGCCCTCAGTCCTCGATCGTCATCCCTGGTTGTCCTCGGTGTTCTCGATCATTGTTCCTAGTGGTCCTCGGTCCTCGATTATTGTTTCTGGTGGTCCTCCGTTCTCGCTGTCCTCGATCGTCGTCCCTGGTAGTTCTCGGTCCTCAATCGTCGCCCCTGGTCGTTCACGGTCCTCAATCGTCGATCCTCGTCCCTGGTGGTCCTTGATTGGCTCTGCTTTTTCTCCGAAAATCTTTTACTGCATCGTGAAGCAGGCGGCCAAATTTTACTGCTCCCACCTGGTTCACATGGACTTCAGCTGCTACAAACAGATGATCTTCACGGTAGAAGTCATTCCAGGTATTGATGAATCCAACGTTTTCTTCCCTGCAGAGGTTAGCCAGACGACAATTTACGCTAGTGGCTATATTGAAGAATCGGCTCTCCACACCGATCCTGGGGACGATCCCTGATATGATTACTCTGCCTGACTTTTCCTTATACTTCTGAATCAGCTTCAGGTACTTCAGCATGAGGTCCTCCGATCGGGTCTGCTGCACGTCATTAGATCAGACATGAATGACGTACATTGTGCGTGAGGGAGCTTACTTTGAAACTTCGTTGACTGCAGCTGCAACGTCGTCCACACTGTCACCCTCGGTGTAAGTATCCTAGGTTCGAGTCCTTGGAGTACCACATGTATTCATTACTTTCATTGATTTCATTAGTTAGGTTTATTTGTAAATTATTTGGAGAGTTGGTGAAAACAAATATGAATTAACGCTACCGCAATCACGACCACCATCCCTAGAAACTATCACTACCACTATAAATACAACTGGGATTACCGCTACCACTATCACTCCCACTATCACTATCACTCGGAATATGAAACGGACAGACCAGAATTAGCCAACAAATTATGAGGAAAACTATTTGTGCGATACATCGCCTTATACGGTATTAGTAAAGTTTCTTCATTACCAGCCATCACCCCCACCCTCATCTCTCTCTCTCGCTCTCTCTTTCTCCTGTTTTAATTGAATGACTTGCCCCTTTACATGTTTGTTTTCGTTACCATTCACTCGCCTACCCTTTCCCCTTGAACCTATCTCCTATCCTACCCTCTGTATATTTAAATGCTTACCCATTTTACTTCCCTCTACACATTCCTTCTGTCTTTGAACATGCCAGAAATACTATATTGAGATGACGGGGCTCGAAGATAATGAGCCAAGACATCCCCAGAACCTGCTCCCGTATGTGGAAGAGCCCCCAACATCAATGTAGAATTGCATCCATAAAAGGCAAGAAGAGAGAAAAGAATAAGTTTACCTTTCAACGAGAAACAAACCTAATGCAGTTTCCCCTACTACGGCCAAATGGTAAACACAACCCCACTACCTGGTCAGACCAAAACACGCCACTCCCCCACGCTAATCCCTTCCAACCGCGGCATCAAAAATGGCCGCTCCCCACCAGAAGTGAGAAGTCCCTACCGGAGCCTGACTTAAACTATGATGAAAATACCTTTATGCAATTGAGACAGCAACCTCATCAAATTCCACAAATCTACCCAAACGGAAATAACTACCACTACAACTACTAGGAGAACCAACAACGACAAGATCATTATTCACCCTCATAACGAAAGCATTGCATATAACATACTAAATGTTTAGGAACAGCCAAAACTGTAAATTAATTATCATTCATTTATCAAATCTTTCGAATACATACTTTTAATATTAATAAATAAAGAATGCCATTACCATATACTATAATTTTAAGAACCTTAATAACTGCAACAATAATCCAAAACATGTAATTCACATGCCTCTCATATTCCGAAACGCACTACCCGGATACCAAACTAAAAACTGAATATTACCTGCCCGAAACAAGATATTGTTAGGCATTGTTGACTCCACTTTCGGGTACCTCTCCTTAGGGCGAACGTGCTTAATTAAAATGTAAAACTTGCAAACTAAACAAACCAAAATTGGGACAAGGACAATATAAAGTCAAATTAAATTATCAAAATCGCTATGTGGAAACAACGCGATCTGGAATAAGTCAACTCGGAGAATACTTCCGTAGGGGTTAGCCTAACTCCCCTTAAAAAGTATCTGCGAGCTGTGTTTGTGTGCAGTGACCAAGAAAGAGCATAGTAGGCGACCTAGAGGTGACCATTCTAGTAAGTGGTTGTGAAGGAAGCATCCCCCCTGGTGTCAACAGGCAGTTGGACATCCTACTCAGTCGCCATGTGTGACCAGATCTCTCACGGCTCTTACTTTTATACTTTAACCAAATTAAGTGCCTCTGGATCGATCCTATTGTATTGATGATTATTGCGAAGGTTATATAAGATATGCCCAGTGTTCAAATTAACGTCATTTAAGAGATTGATTCTCGCCTTCTAGCCATAGTCACTTTTGTTGAGAGAACAAAACATATTCTATATGTGAGATTGATATATCTATATTCCTAGACATAGTTTCCTATATTTCATATACGGGTTAGATATATTCGTTCGGGAAATATACATACACACTACACATAAATACCAGTGAACACTTTACCAGATCTTATTCTATTGGATGTTATTAGCTGGGTACGTAATTGTATGTGTAAGTGTCCACAGACTGTTTATCATCAGTCTCTTAGTAAGACTAGTTTTATATTTATGCTTCCTGACGTCAAACTTAGTTTAAGCTTTCTTTTGAGTTAAATATAAACTCCTGTCATTATCACGTCTCATTAATTCTCCAATGCGAGATCTTCAGCCATACACACAGGCTACTATAATTTAATAGCCAGTTCACTGCATTCATATTAATTATTGTAACCCTCCGAGTTGATTTAGATTAATAACTATTATATTGAATTAACGTAAAGTTATTCACCGTTCAACGGATATCCTATTATCCATATAATCCGATCACTGTGCGTGTGTCTCCGCAGTCTTATTTACCTACCTCATTCACTCACCACCTCGCGTTTGTTCTCCATCAGGATATCAGTTATTGTTATTTTAGACTAAACTCTGTGCATGTGTATGCGATGTTTCTATAGTTATCACATTTATGCTTCATTGATGCTATTGTACAATTACCTTATTTATTTTTTATTCCGGTGAGTTATGAAACAAGTTTAATTGTATTCATTATACGGTTATATTTATGATACCTTGAGTGTATTTTATATAGATACAACTTAACCACATTCTTGTACCTGTGCCCTATCTAATAAGAAATAAAACTTGTGTACCGAAACTGTATTCTGTGTCATTGGTGGAGCTTGATTGATATAAGAATTGTATATGTTAAAGTAAGATGTGTTCCCGTTGAGTGTTATAGTTCTGAGCTTTCCTATGGTGGAAATAAAAAAATTGGTATAAAGCGACTTAAAATTATAACGTTGCATAACATATATATTTTGAATGTATTATATATATATATATATATATTTTTTTTTTTTTTTTTTTTTTACAACCCGGAAGTTATGAAGAGTTTTAATTAGGCCTGGTAAGCACTACGGTTATGGTAACTCTCAAATTGTCACACTAGACTGAATAGATTAGAAGTGAATTCAGTGAAGAGAGTAATAGTCTGTTTAACAGACTTATGCCAAGACTCAGTAGTCTATTTTAGAGATGGTAGTTATAGCAGTTTATTTATGTAAGTTGTTATATCATAAGCCACTTTGATCTTATAAACTTGACCACACCACTAACCTCTTTGTGCCAAACTAATGCACATAATATAATGGTTAAGAAAAATAAAGATAATTTTAATATATATATAGATAATTAATTATAAAAGAAAGGTGTCTATTTTATATAAAGAATTGCAAGTAACTAGATTAAAAAGGATAATATATTTATATGAATATTAATATATAAATTATAATAATTTATCTCTATGAACAAACAAACTAAAAAAAAGGAAAAAAGAAAAGAACCTTATATACTAATGTAAACTAATGACACGCATAATAGTAGGAATCAGGCTATGACAGACAAGACACTACTCCGTTATCAGCACAGCTAGCGGTAGTTAGTAGCACACAATACAGGATAACACTTCCACACAAATCTCCAGGAGCCGATATATCCAAGACGCTGGTTGAGTATATACTGATTGCATATGAATTAAAGATGAATTACAACACCCTCCGTCACAGCCTGAACCCCTTATAGGCTACACGTACATAAAGGTAACTAGAAAACAGAAGATTGGCAAGTAAAGCGCCATCTATTATTAAGAACATTAAATAATATAAAAAATGAATCAATTGACGCACTCAACTGAGACGTCATAGTCGACCCTGGCTGGCACAACAAAACAACTCAAGAGTGCCGAGCTATAGAGAGTCGAAAGGGGTCAAGCACAGCAGAAACTCTCGAAGCTTCAGTGGCGAGGGATGTGACACCTCCCTCTGGAAGACCTCCGAACAGGGAGAGGAGGGCGAAGAAGCAGAAGAAGCAGACTGAAAGGAGGGTGGTAGGTCCCTTGACAGTGTGTCAGCGATCCGATTTTCAACTCCTCGCCCTCACCACTGGCGTCTACCTGCAGTTGATAAGGTTTGTCAGGATCAAGGGCATGGAGCACTGGGTAGGTGGACAGCAGAGTCTTCAGGTGGTGGAAGGCTGCCATACACGCGGGGGACCACACAAACGCCACCTTCGTGCTGGTTAGGTCGGTGAGAGGGGCGGAAATAGTGGCAAAGTAGCTGCAGAATCTCCGGTAAAAGCCACACATCCCCAGGAACCTCATCAGAGACTTGCGGTCCTTAGGCTGGGGATAGTCCAAGATGCTCTCGATGTTGGGGGACTTCGGGCGCGCCATGCCTTGGCCCACCACATGGCCGGGATAAGTGACCGTGGCCCGGCGAAAACAGGATTTCACAAGGTTGATGGGGAGGCCAGCCTAGGAGAGACGAGAGAGCAGCATCTCCAGCCGTACCAGATGCTCAGGCCAAGTTTCTGCAATTACAACAATGTCGTCCAAGTAGCAGTCTACGCCAACTACTCCAAGAATAGTATGGGACATGATTCGATGGAAAGTGGCGGGAGCATTGATCATTCCGAATGTCATTACTTTATATTGATAGAGACCAAAAGGGGTGGTGAATGCTGAAGTGATTGGAGCCCTGTCTGTCATACCTATCCGAAAACCTTTCTGTAGGTCAATAGTAGAAACAAATTTAGCCCTATCCACCTTATCAACTAAATTATCAATACGAGGCAGAGGGAAAGCATCAGGTACAGTGACCTTATTGAGCTTACGGTAATCTGTGTAAAGTCTACTACTACCATCAGATTTAGGGACCAACAGACTGGGTGAAGCCCAAGGAGAGCAACTCTCTTCTATCAGGTCATTCTCCAACATAAAGTCAATTTATTTCTTCATGATCAACTGCTTCTGGGGGTTTAGCCTATATGGTTGTTGCTTAATAGGTTTAACCATATCAGATGTTCGAATGACATCATGCTGTTGTAAGTTATAAAACCCTGGGACATCTGAAGTAATTGAGGGATACTTGAGGAGTAACAATTTAAGATCTGCCTTCTGAGATGATGTAGTGCCAGGAAGGTAATCATCTAAATGGCGCAAGACCCGACTGTTTTTAGGATTTCCTATAGGTGATGGAATGTCAGTACCCTCAATTATATAAAGTTGTACATTTTCAGAATAGGTTACAAGACAGGTTTTAACCTGTTGCGAATCATCCTCTAAAGACCTTTCATAATATAGTTTGATTTGATTGATGTGAACTAGTTGTTGAGCTCTCCGTCTATCCGGAGTTTGAATAACATAGTTGCGTGGCGTCAATTTCTGAGAGACTATATAAGGACCAGAGTACTTACTTTTCAAGGCATGACCTGGAATGGGTAGACACAACAGAACCCGGTCACCTGTAGAGAATACAAAAAGTTTAGTTTTAGAATCATAAATGTACTTAATTTTTGAAGTACGTTAAAGATTTTCCAAAGCTAGAGCACGCACAGAAGAAGTTTCAGCTTCAAAGAATTTACGTACTCAGAAACTGTGCGTAGAGGGTGATCAGAAACAGTCTTAAACCAAACATCTTTAAGTACTTTAAGAGGGCCTCTAATTTGGCAACCATACAAGAGCTCGAAGGGTGAGTGGCCTAGTTATTCTTGTGGGCATTCTCTTATAGCAAACAGGAGAAAGTCTGTTTTCATCCCAGTCCTTCTCAGTTTCAATGCAATATATTTTAATAAGCGACTTAAAGCTCTGGTGAAATCTTTCAAGGCAACCCTGGGACTGTGATGGTAGGCTGTGGCAAAATGGTGGTGAATAATCAACTCTTTCATGACATCATCTTACTTGTAAAATTTGTACCTTGATCAGTTTGAATGTTTTCAGGAATACCCACCCTACTAAAGAAGTGCAGTAAGTGTTTTACCACTTGTCCAGCCTTATGTCCTTCAGAGGATAAGCCTTAGGGTACCTAGTAGAAGTGTCCATGACAGTAAGGAGATACTGATTAACTTTCTTAGTCCTGGGAAGAGGTCCAACACAATCTATAACAATGCGCTCAAACGGCTCAGTAGGGACAGGAATTGGCTTAAGAGGAGCAGGGGGAATGACTTCATTAGGCTTACCTGCGATTTGACACTTATGACAGGTCTTAACATACTGGGCAACGTCCTTCTTGACTCCTGGCCAGTACAAATGAGCAAGTACCTTTTTATATGTATTTTGCTGTCCCAAATGTCCCGCTAAACCGTCATGAGCCAATTCCATAACAGAACTTCGAATAAAAGTGGGAATGACTACTTGATGAACAGTGGACCAGGTATCAGTATCAGCCTTATCTGGAGGATGGAAACTTCTCATAAGCACACTTTCATGATAGTAAAAACATGAGTTTTTTCCTGCAGTGGGTGCGTCTGCTACATGTCTGATTTTAGCTAGTGTAGGATCTATCTCTTGAGCCTGAATCAGATTATCCTTGTTCAGATTCTGATATATTAAGTTATCACAAGGTGATGCAAAGATAGGTTTGGGAAAGGAGCAGTAACAGTTTGTGAGCGGGTAACTGCACATACGGGGAAGTCATGAAGATGTTTTTGATCGAGTGGCTCAGTGAGACTCCTCTCCATGGGTTTGTTTGACAGGGACAATTCTGGAATCAGACGGTTCCCTGCCAAATCATTCCCCAGAAGAAAAGTCACACCAGCAACAGGGATCTTGTCACGAATGGCTACTTTTACCTCCCCTTTGAGTAATTCACTGTCTAGTACCACTTTAGCAATAGGTGCTCCTTTGCCTGCATCTAGAGATAGTTTAATTTTTTCCCCAGTGAATGTGTGTTCTACTGCTGGTAAAGCTTTCCTGCATAATATACTCTGAGCTGACCCTGTATCCCTAAGAATGGTAACTGGATATTGGGGAAAACCCTTACCTGTAGAGACAGTACCTGAAACCTTGAATGCAGAGAATACATCTTTAGGAGAATTAGTAGCAACACATGTGATAAGTCTCATTAGATGTTCGTTTTTTTTTTTTGTAAGATTAGTCTTAGATGTTGTGAGAGTAAGTTTATATGCAGATTAAGTCCTACACTTAGGGTGTTGACAATTCAGGATATGACCCGACTGCTTACAATAGGTACAGAAAGCAGTAGTGCTATTCATTTTCCTATTGAATTTAAGAGATATCAGTTGTCCACCAGCCACATTCACAGGGTTATAGTTAGAGCATGATTTTACATTAAGGGTCCTGGATTTATCTTTGCAATGGAGATTCCTGTGGATAAGTGCATACGCATCCGCCAGCTGTGCTGCTTTGATCAAGTCTGTCTCTCCCTTCTCTTCTAGGTAAACTAACAAACTAAATGGTAACTTCCTCTTCCATTCCTCCAAAACAACACAATTAACTAGCTTAGCATATGTAGTGATATCAGAGGTGTCTAGCCACTTCTTACACAGGCGGAACTTCTCCCTAGCAAACTCCAAGAAGGTGTGTTTTTCAGGTTTAGCATAGTTACGAAACTTTTTACGATAACTATCAGGGGTGACTGCATCGGCATCAAGTATGGCCTTCTTAACAAACTCTTAATCATCAAAGGTTTCCAGATTCGAAAAAACAGTGGAAGCCCTACCCACCAACTTAGGTTGTAGTAACCAAGGCCATTCCCGCTTCTCCCACTGAAGATGCTGGGATGTCTTCTCTAAGGCGACGAAAAAAGCATCAGGATCGTCCTTGTGAAAAGTTGGTAGTAGTGGGATGTTCTTAGCCAAGTTAAGAGTCGTCGGCTTCTGGTGAGAGATACTTTGTTGATGAAGTTTGGCTCGTTCAAGTTCCCGGTCCTGCTCTCTTTCTTCAAGTTTGGCTCGTTCAAATTCCCGGTCCTTCTCAAGTTTGACTCGTTCATGTTCCCGGTTCTTCTCTCTTTCTTCAAGTTTGGCTCGTTCAAGTTCCTGGTTCTTCTCAAGTTTGACTCTTTCATGTTCCCGGTCCTTCTCTTTCTTCAAGTTTGGCTCGTTCAAGTTCCTGGTTCTTCTCAAGTTTGATTTGTTCAAATTCATATTCATATTGAAGTTTGAGTTTTTCTAAGGCAAGTCTCGGTTCAATGTTATTTTAATACCACGAATTTTGTTGATATATTTGAAGATAAATATTGAATCTATATGCTGTTAAGATCATAAGCAAATTTGTTTTAACCCTCGGCAAAACCTAATAAAAAAGTAGGTTACTAAAATTTCTTTTTCGTAACAAGATTGTCAATACGGTACTTCCAGTTATCGATCGATAGCTCTAAAGATCATATTAAAATGTGTTAAAACTCTCTGAAAAACTTAATATAAAAGTATGGTATTAAAATTTAATTTTCGTAACAAGGTTGTCAATACGGTACTTTCCCGTTATCAATGTACAATCAAATCTGAAGATTGCAGAGTAAACACGTAGACTTCATCGACTTCCTTTCACCTTCGTATAATCGACAGCCAATTTTTGTTTTTATTTACTAAGGGATTAGTACTCAACCAGCGGGGGTGTGGGGGCAGCAGCCCCCACCCATAATACTAGGTTAGGTTAGGTAAGGTAGTTAGGTTAGGCTAATGTCTTCAAATCACTATCGGGGGCGTGTCTCAACATCGATCAATATAGGCCTAATGGGGAAAATAAGTTTTCCCGAGATTTCTAATTAATTACAAACACTATATATTGATGCAAATGAACAATTTCTTTTATAAAAAACACTGAAAATTCGTGGTATTAAAATAACATTTTTCCCAAGTCCCTCTTCAAGATAGTGTGCTGGAGGTGGTGGAAGAACCTTATCCGCTTGGCTATCATCAGTCAGACTGGGGAGACAACTGCGTCGTAGAAGTCATGGGTGTGAATTAATCTATAGCTTCTGGAGGTAAATGTTGTCTCTTAACCAAGCCTTCTACGACAAGGTTTTTTATTTGTTCTTTGGTGTGGTAACTTTCAAAAGGAATGTCAAAGGTGATGGTCATAAACTTCCACTGGTCTTTCGAAATCACTCGATCCCGGAGAAGACTAATAGAAGACTTATTACAAAAGTGTTTTAAGTTAAAAGGTGCAGTCATGTCTAAACGTAACTACAGAATACTCTGAAGAGAAAATTACCCTTTAATCTGTTCCAAGGTTGGGATAGTCACGAGATAACAGGCGGGGAATGACTCTCGTTCCGCTGGGAATCAAGAGAGGAGTTGACATGCATAGGCGAGGTTATAGATATCTAGGAGAATTATGATCTGCCTAGTATAGACTTATACATCATGATACAGGTAGAGGGACATTTAAATATCAATCTAGATTTGATTTTAATGTGAACTCCCTATTAAACTACGTTAATTGAGTGCAGAAAGAAACCCAAGACAAAGCTACAGTTACTTTATCAAAGGAGACCTGTTCAGCAGTGATACACGGACACACGATTCTATAGAGAGGATAAGAAGTAGGAGAGACTATGGCTTATCAATACTGCTAAGATTAGGAATTATAGTAATCGTGTATGGTCTAACCTATAGTTATATTGTTCTATGGTTGACATATGATGAGGTCAGTCCTACTCTGAAATAAATTATTTAAGGGTGACTCAGGGGATGACCAGTGATGATTTGTAATCGATCACGAAATACTCTAGAATATACTTGGTACCGTCTGCCAAAGGTGATAAAAGTATGAAGGAGTATGAGGAATGAGATGAGCGCCTGAACACATCCTAGTATTATGTATCAATGTTCCTTGTAATTGTGAGGGAGAGCTACTTTTGTAATCTTACCTTGTTGTACAAACCAAATTATAGATAGGAATGAATATTTAAAAAAACATAAGCAAGAAAAAAAAAAAAAGAGATCTAATAGTCAAGATTACTTTACGACGTGGTATGAAATATCGATTACATTACAAATATATGATCAGTAAGGTAACGGAAGTCAGCAATGGAAGTCAAGTAAAATGGCAAAAACAACTCCCGGACAGGCCCCCCATTTGTTACAACCCGGAAGTTATGAAGAGTTTTAATTAGGCCTGGTAAGCACTACGGGTATGGTAACGCCCAAATTGTCACACTAGACTGAATAGATTAGAAGTGAATTCAGTGAGGAGAGTAATAGTCTGTTTAACAGACTTATGCCAAGACTCAGTAGTCTATTTTAGAGATGGTAGTTATAGCATATATAGCAGTTTATTTATGTAAGTTATTATATCATAAGCCACTTTGATCTTATAAACTTGACCACACCACTAACCCCTTTGTACCAAACTAATGCACATAATATAATAGTCAAGAAAAATAAAGATAATTTTAATAAATATATATATAATTAATTATAAAAGAAAGGTGTCTATATTATATAAAGAATTGCAAGTAACTAGATTAAAAAGGAAAATAATATATTTATATGAATATTAATATATAAATTATAATAATTTATCTCTATGAAAAAAATAAAATAAAAATAAAAGGAAAAAAGAAAAGAACCTTACATACTAATGTAAACTAATGACACACGTAATAATAGGAATCAGGCGATGACAGACAAGACACTACTCCGTTATCAGCACAGCTAGCGGTAGTTAGTAGCACACAATACAGGATAACGCCTCCACACAAATCTCCAGGAGCCGATATATCCAAGACGCTGGTTGAGTATATACTGATTGGATATGAATTCAAG
This sequence comes from Paralithodes platypus, assembly GCA_032716605.1. Taxonomy (NCBI): domain Eukaryota; kingdom Metazoa; phylum Arthropoda; class Malacostraca; order Decapoda; family Lithodidae; genus Paralithodes; species Paralithodes platypus. The sequence continues at coordinate 32,175,613 of CM064575.1, forward strand.
ATGAATTACAACACCCTCCGTCACAGCCTGAACCCCTTATAGGCTACACGTACAGAAAGGTAACTAGAAAACAGAAGATTGGCAAGTCAAGCGCCATCTATTATTAAGAACATTAAATAATATACAAAATGAATCAATTGACGCACTCAACTGAGACGTCATAGTCGACCCTGGCTGGCACAACAAAACAACTCAGAGTGCCGAGCTATAGAGAGTCGAAAGGGGTCGAGCACAGCAGAAACTCTCGAAGCTTCACAGTGGCGAGGGATATATATATATATATATATATATATATAATTATCATCTCAGCAGAAGTATCTCCCATTTTCCAGTTTGATTTGTGTTCATTTGTTTTCGATTCCCTCATCACACTCCTATTATTTTATAAAACTACAAAATATATCACCAGATTATTATCTTTTCTCCATCATTATCACTACCACTAACACTCCTTGAACTATAGTATCTCCCCTCTTCCAGATAGCTTTAGTTTTCAACACTCCCCCTTGCGTTCCTTTCAACATATTCCTGTCAGTTCTAAAAATCACCAAACACAACTATATCTCTAAACAAATGCCTTATCTCTCTTCCTTTCAGCTACAATATATCAGCTCTTCTTTCTCCTGATTATTTCAAGTTTTCCCTTTTTGTTTATTTCATGTTACTGGTACCTTCCTAGTCACTCTACATTCTATATCATGATCACTTTACTATTTTCTTTAGGTAAAGTATATCCCTTCACCCTTCCGTTAACAAACAACTGTCCTTTTCATCAATACCATTATCACTAGTTCTATCTTTTTGAAGTCAATGATTTCTCTCACCCCGTTACTTTTAAGTTACAATTTTCCTATTACTAATTTATCTCCCATTATTTCGCTATTCATGAAACTACAGTATATGCACCATTTGTATGTAACAAATATCTCCCATTTTCCAGTTGGATTTGTGATCACTCTTTTAGCTTCCCTCATCACACTCTTAGTATTTTTTAAAACAACGAAATATATTGCCAGAATATTGTATTTTCTCCATCACTATTACTACCACTGTCTCTCCAGGAGCTATAGTATCTCCCCTCTTCCAGATAGCTTAATTTTTAGCTCTCCCCCTATTAATTTCTCTCGACATATTCCTATCAATTTAAAAGTTGTGCCAACCACAACTATATTTATAAACAAATGTCTTATCTCTCTCCCCTTTAGCTGAAATATCGCCGCTCTTCCTTCTCTTGTTTATTTTAAGGGCGCCCACCTCGTTTTTTTTCTCTCTCTCTGGGTTGTATCCATTCGGCCCCATTCAGCCTACTGTTTTAAGAAGTTTACTTCCATCAAGGTGTCAATTTTTTCCTGGCGAGCGGAAGCGAGCCAGCACATTTTCTAAAATGTTTTTGACAGCAGGATAAATTTGTATATTTTTCTATAGAAAAATGTGTCCGGCATAGCCGGATTTCTCCATACAATGCTGGTTCGCTATCGCCCGCCAGGAAATAATCGACATCCGAATGGGGATAAACGTACTAAAACAGTAGGCTGAATAATGCCAAATGGATACAAGCTAGAGAAAGACAGAAAAGGAGAGAACAAAAACAGGTCACCCCCCTTAAGTGCTTCTCTTTTCGTGTAAGTCATTTTACTGCTACCTTGGAGAATGATAACTGTTACTATTTTGTTGAGCTAAAGTATAACTCTTCATTATTCCTATTGATTAAAATCAAATTCTCCCTTTCGTTACCTTCAACATTCATCCGTCATCCCTGAAGACTGCAGAAGACTGCAGTCCCCGAGGACCGAAGACAACCAGGGACGAGGATCGGGGACTGAGGGCAGATAGGTACATAAATGTACATCCGAGCAGAACCAATAATTTGAATAAAGAGCGTTCCGTGAATTCCAAATCCAAAACTTTGAATGTTTTCTATGCAAACAGTCGTAGCATGCGCAATAAATTTTCAGATTTAGAGGAACTAGTGTTTACGGAAAATTACAATTTATTGGCATAACAGAATCTTGGCTCAATACAGAAGACAGAGACCTTTTTAGCAAAGTATTCACTTCCCGGTTATGCAATGTTTGAGAAAAGACTAATTAATAGAAATGGAGGTGGAGTTTTATTTATTATCAAAGAAAGTCTTAACCCGACCCTCTTGTCAAAACCTCAAATTGTGAACGTCGACACATCCTTTGTGCTAATAGAGAATAATAAAGGTAAACAAATAATACTTGCATTAATATACAGACCTCCAGCTCAATCAGTGCAAACTGACCGAGAAATTTATGAGCAAATTGCAGACTTAAGTAACTCGTAAGATACCGTAATTTTTGGCGACTTCAATTTACCTGTGACCAAGTGGGGAGTTTCTATTACTTCACACTCTGGACAAGACCTGTATGCAAACTTGCAAGAGAGTTCGCTATATCAATTTGTTAGATCTCCAACCCGTGGAAATAATGTCCTTGACCTTGTACTTTCAACAGAAGAATAATTGATAGAGAATGTCGGTGATGAATTCAGTAACAGCGACCAACGTACGATAACTTTCAGTTTAAAGTTTACTAGTAACGAACCAAATAGCAGCATCGAGAAAGTCCCTAATTTCAAGCAAGCAAACTTTCGTAAACTTAGAGCAATGTTTAAAGAAACTGACTGCAGCTTTTTAATTAACAATAACGACATAAATACATCAGTTACATACAGTTACATGTTGCGAATCAAAGTAAAACAAACTCAATAGAATTCTATAGTTATATCAGAAAGAAGAGAATAGTTACTTCAACTGTAGGACCGTTAGTCGATGAAAATGGAGAATATACCAAAGACGAAGTACAAATGAGTAATGCCCTGAATACCTTCTTTGCATCAGTTTTTACAACAGAAGACCTCATTGATATCCCTACAGCATCGCCGATTCAGATAGATAATTCTGATGTTCTAAGCAATATCACCATTACAGAGAGAGAAGTATTGAAATGTTTAGATAAACTCAAGGTAAATAAAACGCCCAGACCTGATACAATCTCACCTAGAGTTCTAAAGGAAGCTAAGGATGAGCTCTCCAGACCACTGACATTGCTATTCAATAAATCCTTGCAGTCTGGAACTATGACTGATCAGTGGAAACTAGCTAATGTAACATCGATTTTTAAAGAAGGCAGCAAATCCCTACCCCGTAACTATCGTCCAATTATCATAACCTCAGTTGTATGTAAAATGCTAGAAACGCTCATAAGAGACAGTCTCGTAAATCACTTAGAGGAAAATAACATACTTAACCCTTAATTATCGGCTCCTGACTTAAGTCCGTTAGAGAACCAAGGCCTAAAGAGCGGGTCCCGACTTAAGTCCATTGCGATTTTGAGCATATAATCGGCTCTGAGAGAGAGTCCATGCGGTGGGAAGAGTGCGGGCGGGCTCTGGCCGTTCAGCGTGGACATAGTCCCACCTCTGACACCACCACCACATGTCTATACCTCCCTGGTCCCGCGATACAGGGTAAAAAGTGAGGAAATGACTGTATTAATGGGTTTTTCCTTTCGTATTGCAACATTTTTTTTTTTTTTTTTTTAAGAGACAATGAACGGAGGAAGGAAAAACACAGATAAAACAAAAAGGTCCATGTGCCTAAAGGCATCCTCCATTCATAAAATGTTTGTAACAACTGGATTTAAACATTTGTTGATTGTAAGTTTGTGGAAAGCAATTCGAGGGAAATGAATTCCAAAGAGTAGTAGCTCTGGGGATAAATGAATTCTGATAAGCAGAATTTCTGCATTGTGGAGGAGAAAGTGTAAATTCATGGGCGCTCTCAGCTGCCCTAGTTCTACGGGGAAAGATGTGGAGAGGCGGCACAATTGAAGCAAGTTCCTCGGAACAATTGCTGTGAAAATATCTGTAGAATAATGCAAGGGATGCAACGTTTCTTCGTATGGCTAATGTAGGAAGGTCCTGTGTGATTGCAGGGTTATTGATTAATCTAATAGCTTTATTTTGAATTTTGTCCAACTGCCTCAATGCAACCACTCCACTTCCACCCCACAGAGGTGAACAGTAATCCATCTGAGAGCGCACATGACTTTTATATATTACGGCCAACTGCTCGTCAGTGAAGAATTCTCGAACTCTGTACAGGAGTCCCAGTTTTTTAGAGGCATTCTTAGCAATGCTTCTAACATAATGTGTCCAGCTCAAGTTAGTAGTTAATGTTACACCGAGAATGTCAATACTAGGGGAAGTGGGAATATTTACATCATTAACAAATATATGGGAGTCAGTGAGATTCTGTCGGTTAGAAAATTGAATGTACTTGGTTTTCTGTGCATTAAAGGAAACTAGATTCTCTTGTCCCCATTCATTAATTCTAGAAAGGTCCTGGTTCAGAGAAATTGCAGTGTTTATTTTTGAATTTATAAGATCGGGTTGGGTGAAAGAATTGGTAAATGTGAAGGAACTGTGGAGTGTTGAGTCATCTGCGTAGGAATGTATTGGATTATGAGTGGTAGATATGAGATCATTGATATGAATGAGGAACAGAGTTGGGGCCAAAACTGATCCCTGGGGAACACCAGCATTTATTGAGTGAAATTGAGAATAAAGGCCATCTACCATTACACGTATTTTTCTGTTATGAAGATAAGAAGAAATTAGTGGAACTAATGATGCAAGGCCGTAGTGTGACATCTTCGACAATAAGGATTGATGCCAGACTCTATCAAATGCCTTTGATATATCCAGTGCTATTGTATGTGTTTCACCATGTTGGTCTGTAGCTTGGTTGATTTGATGCGTAAGAAGGCAAAGAATGTCTGCAGTTGATCGACATCGTCTAAAACCATATTGCCTATCACTGATTAATTTATTATTCTCCAGATGCTTAATTATGTGATTATTTAATATAATTTCAAAAACTTTGCCAAGAGTGGAAGTTATAGCTATTGGTCTGTAGTTTGATGGATCTGAAGAGGCACCTTTTTTAGGAACTGGATGGATGTTTGCTTCTTTCCAGGGTACTGGGAAGCATGAGGTATGAGTACACAGACGGACAAATTTTGCCAATACAGGAGCGAGCACCAAGGAGCAATTCTTAAGTACTATTGGAGGAATTTCATCTGGACCAGGAGCCTTATCTACTGAGAGATTCTGCAAAATAGTTTTGACATGTCTGGTGTGGATCTTAAGTGAGGGAATTTCAGGTGAATTAAAATTAAGTACAGGGACATCTTGATTTATTTCATCTAAGGTTGAGTTGGTGGAGAAAATATCCGCAAGAAGGTTAGCTTTACCTCGTGGGTCACTTACAAGATTGCCAGTCGGAGATTTTAATGGTGGAATGGATGAAGCAGTAGTGAAGTTGGATTTGAATGAGTTAAGAGTAGACCAAAATATTTTGTTATCATTTGGATTATTTAGAAGTTTATTTGCCTGCTTATGGAGAAAGTTTGATTTAGTTAGGTTTAATACAGTTTTGGCATGATTTCTGATGTTTCTAAAATAATTAAAGGCTTCATGTGTTTTTGATCTTGTGTATGCATTGTAGGCTATTGCTTTTTGTTCAGTTACTCTAGCACAATTATGGTCAAACCATTTAGGTGAATTAGGTCTTTTACTGTACTTTTGATGAGGAATAAAAGTTTCCATTCCAATTTTTACAAAATCTTGTATGTGGCTCAAGGTGGAGTGTGCATCATTAGAAAAGAAAGAGGTCCAGGGAATATCAATAAAGAAACCTTGAAGACCCTCCCAGTCTGCCCTATCGTAATGCCATTTAGTCACCAAAACAGGTTCAGAGTGGGAAGGTGTGGTAGGTGATAGACAGGTGGCCTGTATCAGACAGTGATCAGAAGATCCAAGTGGGGACCTCACTGTAACATCATAATTTTCTGAATTGGTTGTTAAAAATAAGTCCAGTAGGTGGGAATTATGATTAGGATTATCTGGTACACGGGGGGGGTTGGTTGACTAGTTGAATGAGATTAAATGAGTCTGCAAATAGCTCACATTCAAGACCAGCATCATCAGTCCTGGCTGAATGAGTGAGCCATTCAACATTATGGACATTAAAATCACCCAACACAGTGATTTCAGAAGAAGCATTTAAGTTGAGGACACTGAGTTGTGAGGACAGAGAATCAAAAAGACTTTGCTCTGGAGGAGTATTTGGGGAACGGTAGATGCAACATATGTATTTAAATTTACCAGCAGAAATTAATTTGTATATAGAATAATCAAAATAGGGACAATTGAAACTAGTAACCTCCTCCAGGGCAATTTCAGATTTTGCGAAGCAACATACACCACCTTTAGGTCTGAAATTTTGGAGCAGTTGATAACCTGGAAAATTAAATCTAGATGTGTCAGATGTGGATGTTACTTGAGTCTCTGTCAAAAAAAGGAGAGTAGGGGATTCTGCTTGAAGAAATTGGTGTACAGAATTGATGTTAGAGTGAAGTCCCCTTATATTACTAAAGAAATAGCTGTACTGACAAACAGCTTTGGGACGTTGCAATGCTCTTGACACAGTCGCATGATGACGACCGGGAGGGCCCTGTGTCAATAACCCAACCCTGCCGGGGGTGGATATCCGAGGGACCACCAGGTTTGCTCTTAACAATTGTACTGCCATATTTATAAGGTAAGTGTATGGTGTTACATGTATGATATGTAGTGGGAAGAGTAGTATTTTATGGATAGAGGATAGCGATGTAGGGCAATGTCGTGAAGTTGGATGTGTATGTTATATGAAGAGGGTTTTCCTGATACCCCTGATGTGTGAGGCAGAAAGATATGTATCCAGCTACCAAGGCCTGGGAGAGAAAATGGAATTCAGGCTATTCCCTGAGTCTCCCGAAACCTTGGTTGCAACATGGTTGCAAGAGAACCCGTGGTCGTACAAGGATGGTTCAGGTGTCATTGGAAAGCTCAATTATCGCCCTTTCACGGATACATAATTGTAATACGCTCTGGCTCTTCTTTATGCATGACAATGAGCATGGAATGAAGCTCGTTTAGGGTAAATCTGCCCGCTTGGCATGTAGTAGCGTTACAAAACCAGCCGCTAGGGAGGTGTTAAAGATACTCAACACGGCTTTCGTAGCAAACCTTTCTGTTTAACAAACCTCTTAGACTTTTACCACGATATCCTCAACCTCTATGATGAGAGTAAAGCTGTAGATATTATATACCTTGATTTTCAAAAGGCTTTTGACAAAGTTCCCCACAAACGTTTACTGCTAAAACTAAAAGCGCATGTAATACAAGACGGTGTGTTGAAATGGATAGAAAATTGGCTCCGCGACAGAAAGCAAAGAGTAGTCATAAACGGTAAGGCATCTAAATGGACCAATGTAAGTAGCGGGGTACCCCAGGGATCGGTACTAGGACCAATTCTCATGATGTTCTCACCTGCACAATCTCAAAATTTGCTGACGATACAAAAATTGCAAATAGCGTACTCTCAAAAGAACAAGTTGACGATATGCTACACAATCTAGATAAGTTGTCACGTTGGGCCCAAATTTGGCAAATGAGTTTCAATGCGGATAAATGTAAACTACTACATATCTACAATACATATCAGATACCAAAATGAGAAAGCAAACTATTCGATGAATGGCACTCAACTTAAGAATGTAAACAGACAAACCGATCTGGGAGTAACAATATCGAGTAACCTAAAACCGAGTCAACAATGTTCAGAAGTTGTTAAGAAAGCAAACAAAATAATTGGCTTTATAGGCAGGTCATTTGAGCATAAATCCAAAGAAGTTATCCTAACCCTTTACAATTCCTTAGTCCGCCCTCTTCTGGAATACTGTGTTCAATCCTGTTGCCCTTATTACCAAAAAGATATAGGCAAGCTAGAACGAGTAACGTAGAGTTACCAAAATGATACCTAGCCTAAAAAACAATCCATACGAGGAGTGTCTTAGAGAATTAAATCTATTTCCTTTAACCCAGTGCAGATTAAGAGGCGAATTAATTCAAGTGTTAAATATCATCAAACACCCGGTAACTACATCCTACCCGGCTAATGTCCTTTCAAAGGGGTAGCCTATAAATTAGTAAACACTAGGATAGCCTATACAACGTAACTCTTGCCGATAGGCCTAGCCTAAAGGCTAACCTATTCATAGGGGTGTCTATTTTGACGGCAATTTTTTCGGTTATTTGCCCCCTGCTGGCAATATATATGATGGTGAAAATATGTCATGGGGGGGGGGGGGGGTGAGGGGAGGGCAAAGCCCACCTCAACATATTATTGTATCCAATGGCATTCAAAATAGACAGGAACTTTATTGAAAACGTCCGACACCTCCCCCGCCACCGCCATGTTTACATGTGTCGATCGCGTCTATTTTGACGGCGATTTTTTTTCGGTTATTTTCCCCTGCTGGCAATATATAAGGTGATGACAATATGCCTCAACAATGACCTCTAACCTCTTTATCTCAAATAGGGCTAGAGCAAATTGGCTGCAAATTTCCACATATAGGCTATTCCTTGACTGACTCTTCCCAAATGATAGACATATTAGCTTGATCACTCTAGGCCTAGTTGTTTTTTAGTTACAGAGGTTATAGCCTAGGTCATGATTTCTTGCCTACTTACAGCGAATAGACTAGGCCTATTGTAGATTGGTAAAATATTTGCTTAATAGGCCTAGGCTATGTTGGCTGTGCAATTGTCTCGATTTGACTATTTTTACCTAATTAGGCCTAAAACAGCCTGACTATTCCCAACCCCAAAACGTATCCCATGTTAAGCCCTAGGCTAGGCCTAGGCCTAATCCCACTCTCAATCAAAATTTGAACTGATAAATTCGTACATACCGGTAGCGCTGCCTAGGCTAGCCCTATATTTTTCGTGAATAGATATAGAAAATGGTTTAAAGGAAAGAGCATCCTATATTATATTCAAATAATATGTAATAGCACTGTGTATGGTTGTATTAAATTTAAATAGTGATAGATGTGTATATTAATGGGATAAATACTCCAAAGTTCGCATACGTTCAGAAAATTATAGTTGAACACTGGTGCCAGATACTAATCAATCCCATTATCATTATATCATAATGGATTTACTCATTTGCATAATTTCAAATACCAAGGACATTAATATAATATTTTCCTATCTTTTTTGTAGTGATATTTGTCTGATATAGTGGTATATTGGTGTCTGTCTAGGGTTATAATGCATTGTGAAAGTTACCTCTGCATCTCTGACTTGGTATAACAGTTCGGTATGGGCCGGCTTAAGTACCCCTGCTTTCCTTGAGTACTACACGGCAAGAGAAGCTTTCGGTTCTGTCATTACTGTTCAAGGTAAACAGCAACTGCTAAATTCGACATCATGTTCAAATAATATGTAATAGCATTGTCTATGGTTGTATTAGACAACAATCGTGATAGGTTTCTATTATGTGGATAAATAGTATTAAGCTGAATAAACTAAATACCGAAAGTTCACTAGACTGGTTGTTGATACTTTTGCTAGATGAGGGAGGAGGGAGGTAGGAAGGAAGGGCTAGGTAGTGTTGCCAGTTGTATCGCTACATATTACCGCTAGATGTAGAGCTATTTACTTCAATTTAGCAGCCATGTTTTCATATCTAGAGAGATTTACTAGGGATAATTTAAAAATTTCAGACATTCTAGTCATATTACATTGTAAAATTTGCAAAACAAACAAACCAAAACTCTTTAGAAATTGCAGCATTATTCTAACATTGTTTGACTATGTAGCAACATGCTAGCGACTTTTGAGAAAGGATCTAGCGGTATTTTGTGGAGACATACTGGGAGGGTGGGAGGGAGGTTGTGGTTGCAGTGTTGCCAGTTGTAAAGCTACATATTACCGCTAAATGTAGAGCTATTTACTTTAATCTAGCAGCCATTTCTTTTATATCTAGAGACATTTGCTAGGGATAATTTGAAAATTTCAGACATTCTTGTCATACTACATTGTAAAATTTGCAAAACAAACAAACCAAAACTCTTTAGAAATTGCAGCATTATCCTAACATTGTTTGGCTATGTAGCAACATGCTAGCGACTTTTGAGAAAGGATCTAGCGGTATTTCGTGGTAACACTTTAGGAGGGTTAAAATACGAGTCACATGGGCAATTGCCAAAACTTTAAAGGTCCATATCATTGTTATTAAACTAAGCATTTGGCAAAGGGAGGAATTGTTAAAAACCTTAGCCAATACTCTGTCATTCACCAAAAATAAATTTGAATTATCATTATTATTTGGTAGGGTAGGTATGTATAGGTAAGTTGGCTAAATAATTGCTGGAATTCGTAGGGACTCGAACTGTTTTGAGAGAGTTAAATAAAACAAAATTATAGATCTGAACAATAAAGATATTATGTTATTAAGCAAAACTGGGGGATGCGTGGAAGCCTATAGACTGTAGACGGTAAACTTTGTGTGGGTAGCGAATGCGGTTTTAAAGTAATTTAAGAATAGACAGTTTTCAATGCTGCGGCCAAACTATTCCACCCATTAATATTCTTTTGGTATCAAAACGTTCGGAATCGCGAGCCTCACCCAACTACGCAAGCATGGCTTTGATCATTGGCGTAGTTTTGAAGATGTGGAATTTTAAGTGGAATTCGAGGTTTTTTCAAGATTGCCGGAAAAAAACCCACGTGCAAAAGCAAAACCTTCTCTATAAAATTTGCGGAGCATTAGTAGGGGAGTGCGTATGCCAAAGCCCAGTCGTTTCCTGTGAGTGGGAGAGACGGTATTTAGGCGTCAAGTTTTTCGGGAAATCGAACTGCTACAGACCTGTTTGGCCGCCATGCCGGATGTTTAACATATCAAAAGTTGCCCAATACAAAAACGCACCTCTTGTGAAAGTTTGATCCCGATCCAAAAAGCGGTTCTGGAGTTATTGCGTCGAAACCGGCGCGTAAGAAGAATTTGGATGAAATCCCAGGTTTAATGATTACAATAGGGGTTCCCCGTAGGGGACGAACCCCTAATAATAATAATAATAATAATATTAGTAATAATAATAATAATATATATAATAATGATGATAATAATAATGTCACGGGCACTTATGTAGCGGGCTTTAATTAGTAGTGCTTAATTATATTTTCCCTTACGTCAATATTTCCTGTAGAAATGTTGTAGATCTTGTAGTTGTCTGGATCACTTTATGTTAAGGGGAATAAATGTGGAGGTATCAAATAAACACTTGCAAGGGTTTTATTTTATTTATTACTTTGAAAATAGAAATCTGTTAGCCCTTATAATTAACTGTACAATCACTCTGTGGATCGAGTCTAGATTCTTAATAATTATGTTCTTTGCACTTTACGTCCCCTGCGTTGGGAAGTGCAGTTTAGATGAGTAAACGGATTACTGAAATGGTTAATACTGGGAATGACTGACTGTAAGTGATTACGGAAGTCATTGTAAGTTTAAGTATTTACCGTTATTAGCAATAGCAATTACTAAACTATAGCACTTCTATTATAGCAGCTTAGGACTGAGCTTATTTCCTGTATTACATTGGTCCTCTGTAAAGAAAGAAAAGAACTATTAGGAAATGTTACTAGATAGTTTAATAAGAATATTGTCACTTTACGTGGTCACGATTCTTACCCTGGGGTCTGTGATGAGTGACCGTCCTGTGAGGCTGTCTGATGGCTGACTGACCGTGCGCTCTTCTCTGAGTGAGAGGTGCGGCCTGGCAACGTCATGTGAATACAATGTGTGACAAAGTTGCTAGCAATTACTTCTGGATAATCGGCAATGGCTGTGTGGATATGATATTGTGATCGTGAGAACCATGCTTGCCGAAGCTTATAGGAAAGTTACCAGAGGCTATGGTGATGGTGTGAACTTTTATAGGGAAGCTCATACCAACACTTTTACAGTCCTGTTGTAGATTAGTGCTTTGATTATAGTGATATATATCTGATTATAGAAACGTGAACAGCCACCTACAGTTGCGCTGTTACAATAATAATATATACTAGCAGGGGTAACCGGCATTGCCCGGGTTTAAATTCTACTACCATAATCACCATCATCAATCACTACTACCACAAACATCACAATACTACTACTACCATAATCACTGGCCTCGACCTCCCTGTGCCTCATTAAACGGCGACCTCGATTTCGGCCGCTAAATGACCTCCAATTTTGGATCTGCCCTCATCCGTTCCTCCATTGTGGGGGGCTGCGAACAACTTTCGTTCCATACACCATTTCTATCGGAGGCCTCCTTCTGCCCCAAACAGCCATTTTATTATTTTTTTTCCAATTTCGGCCTCGAAACGACCTCCGATCGTGGCCTCGCCCCCTCTATGACCTGACCCAGGTCAATTGACACCCACATGCAAAGTTTCAGCCCCCCAGGTCCAAAACTGCAGCCGCCTATTAAGAACACACAGACAGACAAACAGACACACAATAAAAATAATAAGAACTAGCAACGCCGGGTACCCCACCCGGCGTTGCCCGGGTTTAAATTCTACCATAATCACCATCACTACTACCACCACTAGTATTACGATAATCACCATCATCAATCACTACTACCACAATCATCACAATACTACTACTACCATAATCACCGGCCTCGACCTCCCTGTGCCTCATTAAATGGCGACCTCGATTTCGGCCGCTAAATGACCTCCGATTTTGGATCTGATCTCTTCCGTACCCCTATTTTGGGGGGCTGCGAACAATTTTCGTTCCATACACCTTTTCGATCGGAGGCCTCCTTCTGCCCCAAACGGCAATTTTTTTAATTTTTTCTTATTCAATTTCGGCCTCGAAACGACCTCCGATCGTGGCCTCGGCCCCTCTATGACCTGACCCAGGTCAATTGACACCCACATGCAAATTTTCAGCTCCCCAGGTCCAAAACTGAGGCCGCCTATTAAGAACACAGAGACAAACAGACACACGAACTGATTTAATAATATAGATGACTATATTGAGTCAATGTGAAATTTGTGAAAACTAAATTTAAGAATATGTTAATGTTTTAATGCAATCGACAAATTATATGTATCAAATGCATTAGCAATATGAGTTGCACAAAATTGTATTTATGAATATCACCAGCACAATTCTAAAAGTTCGACAAGCTATGCTTTTGGAACTTTGGGACGCTCAACAAAATCTGCCCTCACTAAATTTAAAAACGACATTTTCGCCTCTTTTGACAACAAAGATTATACAATTGGCATTTTTTGGATCTGTCCAAGGCCTTCGACACAGTTAACCACCAAATCCTTTTAGAAAAGCTCAACCACTATGGAATTAGAGGTGTCACAAATAAATGGTTGGAATCATATTTACGTAACCGCAAACAATATGTTCATTATAAAGACACTAAATCCCAACAACAACTTATATTTTATGGAGTTCCACAGGGATCCATATTGGGCACGCTGCTTTTCATTCTTTATATTAATGACATTATTTATTCAAGTAATCTATTTAAATTTGTATTATTTGCTGACGACAGCACTCTTTACGCCAGTTACCAAAACCTGAGATGCCTTATAAACTTAATTAATGATGACCTAATCAATGTTAATAATTGGATAAATGCTAATAAGCATCAACATCGGTAAAACGAAGTATGTAAAATTTCATAGAAAAAAATATATTCCTAACAATCTTGGTTCCGTAAAACTCGGAAATGTGCCATTGAAAGAAGAGAATATAAAATTCCTGGGATTGTGGTAGATGGACAGATGTCGTGGAATTCTCATATACAAAACCTATCAAACAAAATCAATAAACAATACAGTATTTTATATCTTACTCGCCACTGTTTCAACACTAGTGCACTAAAACAACTATATTATTCCTTAATATATCCATTTGTATCATATTGTCATAATGGCTATTCTTTGGAAAAAGAACTCTATTTTTTAAATTCAGAAAATTGATGTATGTAAAAACTATGATTTTTAGCATAAGAGTTTTTAACTATGATATTGTACTAGTTAATATATATTTAAATAGTGATTTATGGGAAATTTCCACATTGCAGAAATATCTTCAAACTTTAGCGTCATTAAAAGAAGTATTAGAAAATTACAATTTTAATGCCATTTTTTACATGGGAGATTTTAATGCTGATCCTCTATCAGGACGGGCCTGGAGGAGTTTGAGTAATGTTATCAATAATAATTCCTTAGAATGCTTTGACGTAAAATGACTGCAAGAAGATTCTTTTACATTTGTAGGTTATGGCAACTCTGCCTCTAGATGGCTTGACCATATAGTCGGTAGAGAATGCCCCAACATTAAAGTTGATAGTATATTTATTTTAAATGATGTAGTAGGATCAGATCAATTACCAATTGTTGCTAATCTAAAAAAATACATGGTAACAATATTCCTCCAACAATGTGTAACTCGGTTAGCCATGATACTCACAATGATGACTCTTATATAAATTGGAATAAACTCAACTCAAATGAGCTTGGAGAGATTGATCAACTTATAACTTCTGAATTAGAAAAACTGGGGAGAGCACCCGGTAAGATCTTGTTCAACATTAGGATGTCATGATCCGCAACATCTAAAATGGGTTGATCAATTTTATGACTATTTATGTGCAGCAGTTAATGAATCATCTACAAAGTTCCAAAGGAAGACGATAACATTGAATAAATATAAGATTATTCCCGGTTGGAATACCGAGGTAAAACAATTACATGTAGAGGCAAGAGAAAACTTTCTAAATTGGGGTAGAAGTGGTAGGCACCGGGATACTCAGGACTTTATTAATTTAAAATTACTCAATCAAGAAAGTGTTTTAAAGATAAATTGAGGAAGTGTAAACAAGAAGAACAGCATCATATCTGCAAGGCTATTACAGACAAGTTTAGATATAATAAGAAACTATTCTGGAAAGATGTAAGGAATAAAACGGGAAAAGATAAAGCTTCTAATGTAATCGACGGTAAAAATAGTCCAGATGATATTATAAGTGTATTTACTGAACAATTCCTAAGTAAGGAAAGTCCTAGTGAAGAAGTGAACATGAAAAAACAAATTATGGATAAATTTAAGAAAGAGTGGTCTACAAGACGTAAAATGTATACTGCTGTTTCATATGAGTCTATAAAGAGATCAATTAAACAATTGAATGATGGTGTGGGTCAAGATGGCATCCATTCCGCTTTACTAAAAAATGCCTCACATGATTTACTAGTCAACATTTCATGTTTTTACAATGCATGTCTTATACATTGTTATCTTCCACCTAAGCTATTATTAGGTAATAATATTAGACCTATTATTTAAGATAGAAAAGGTAATGCTACTGAATCAAGTAACTATATCGACTGCCATTTCTTTCTAATTTATACATAGACAAAAGTATCAGTAATATAACAGATATGCAAGAAGAATGCACTCTGGGTATAACACGATTGAATATCATGGCATACGCCGATGACATAGTATTATTAGCACATTCTAAAACTTCTATGGCAAGAATTTACAGTAAACTGCTGCTACACCTAAATGAACATAAATTACAGATTAACAAAAACAAGACAAAATGCATAATAATTAGTAAGAACATAAAGCCAAACACTGATAATCTTGTTCTATGTAATGACAATCTTCAGGTTGTAACTTCATACAAATATTTGGGGCACATCATAACCTCAAATCTGCATGACAGAGATGATGTTGATTATTATGTTCCTTCCAACAACCAACCATACTCCTAAAATCGATTAATGAAATTTACAAACACATGTGACAGTCCGTGGATTCGAATCCAGGATGCTCACACCGAAAACACACCTTATGCATCGCACCACGTAGACAGTTAAAGAATGGTGGACACTGCCTACGATTTATTATGCAACTTCGAATCCTGCATATCAATCTAAGCATGTACACACATCCCAACTGCAACTCACGTAGGCTATGCATATGTGAATGGAAAGAGCAATTAATGGGGCCTTAACCACTAGGGAAGTCCTCTCGATAAATTACCCCTGAACCAATATCATTATATGTTCCTTCCAACAACCACCATACTCCTAAATCGATTAATGAAATTTACAAACATGTGACAGTCCGTGGATTCGAATCCAGATGCTCACACCGAAATCACCTTATGCATCGCACCACGTAGACAGTTAAAGAATGGTGGACACTGCCTACGATTTATTATGCAACTTCGAATCCTGCATATCAATCTAAGCATGTACACACATCCCAACTGCAACTCACGTAGGCTATGCATATGTGAATGGAAAGAGCAATTAATGGGCCTTAACCACTAGGGAAGTCCTCTCGATAAATTACCCCTGAACCAATATCAATTATTATGTTCCTTCCAACAACCAACCATACTCCTAAAATCGATTAATGAATTTACAAACACATGTGACAGTCCGTGGATTCGAATCCAGGATGCTCACACCGAAAAACACCTTATGCATCGCACCACGTAGACAGTTAAAGATTGGTGAACACTGCCTACGATTTATTATGCAACTTCGAATCCTGCATATCAATCTAAGCATGTACACATCCCAACTGCAACTCACGTAGGCTATGCATATGTGAATGGAAAGAGCATTAATGGGCTTACCACTAGGGAAGTCCTCTCGATAAATTACCCCTGAACCAATATCAATTATTATGTTCCTTCCAACAACCAACCATACTCCTAAAATCGATTATGAAATTTACAAACACATGTGACAGTCCGTGGATTCGAATCCAGATGCTCCACCGAAAATCACACCTTATGCATACGTAGACAGTTAAGAATGGTGGACACTGCCTACGATTTATTATGCAACTTCGAATCCTGCATATCAATCTAAGCATGTACACACATCCCAACTGCAACTCACGTAGGCTATGCATATGTGAATGGAAAGAGCAATTAATGGGGCCTTAACCACTAGGGAAGTCCTCTCGATAAATTACCCCTGAATATCATTATTATGTTCCTTCCAACCAACCATACTCCTAAAATCGATTAATGAAATTTACAAACACATGTGACAGTCCGTGGATTCGAATCCAGGATGCCACACCGAAAATCACACCTTATGCATCGCACCACGTAGACAGTTAAAGAATGGTGGACACTGCCTACGATTTATTATGCAACTTCGAATCCTGCATATCAATCTAAGCATGTACACACATCCCAACTGCAACTCACGTAGGCTATGCATATGTGAATGGAAAGAGCAATTAATGGGGCCTTAACCACTAGGGAAGTCCTCTCGATAAATTACCCCTGAACCAATATCAATTATGTTCCTTCCAACAACCAACCATACTCCTAAAATCGATTAATGAAATTTACAAACACATGTGACAGTCCGTGGATCAACACCTTATGCATCGCACCACGTAGACAGTTAAAGAATGGTGGACACTGCCTACGATTTATTATGCAACTTCGAATCCTGCATATCAATCTAAGCATGTACACACATCCCAACTGCAACTCACGTAGGCTATGCATATGTGAATGGAAAGAGCAATTAATGGGGCCTTAACCACTAGGGAAGTCCTCTCGATAAATTACCCCTGAACCAATATCAATTATTATGTTCCTTCCAACAACCAACCATACTCCTAAAATCGATTAATGATCTTAGATTGAAATCCTTTTGTTTCTTGTAACTCTATATCACGGGATTTTAAGGGCATTGATTTTAAAACTTTGATGTATCTTTTTAAGTCATACTGCACTCCAAAATATGGATTAAGTTTGTGGCACCATAATGTTTTAACATCACAAATGTATAAAACTTTTAACGTAGCTATGAATAATGCACTAAAACGCATATTGAACGTTCCCACATACGCAAGTAGTCATGAGGTGGCGGAAGTATGCGATCAGCTATTGCTGAGACATCACCTGGCTTTGATATATTCAAAATATTACCACAGGCTGCTTCGATCTAACATCCCTATTATAACATTTAATATACATTATTTGCAAAATGGATACCTAATCCCTAGTATTGTAAAATATTTCATGGATGACTATAATATTGATATTACACACACTGAAATAGACATAGTTAAATCTCGGATCACATGGGTTCAAAGACATGAACCAAGACGTGAGCCTGTGTACAATCTTGGTCAAGCCAGGTGATTTTATTTTAAGAATATTTTATATATTACTGTATTCTATTTATCAACGGGGACAATATATTGTATGTTCTTTACTGTGGTTATAGTATTTTTAAATACTCTTTTTAAGATTTATTTCCTTAAGAAAGCTTGGACCAGCAGTATGTCTTATGAATTAACTGGTATTGTAATACTTTGTTTATAATTAAGGTGAATATTTTTAAATTTTATTATGAAATAGTTGTAAGTCTTGAACGCAACATATGTAATATACTGTATATATAAATTATGTATATTATGAAATAAAGATAATTGATCGATTGATTGATTGACTACTACTACTACTACTACTACTACTACTGCTACCAATAATAATACAAATAATGAATAGCCTCTGATTAAGCACATACAATATTGATACTAGTTATGTGCTGTGTCCCACCTTCAGAACTTCAAATTAGCTCACCTTGATTGAATAATAATAATATACATATGTTTTAACAATACTGAACGATCAACGAATAAGACAATTATGGCTGATGAGCAAATTTTATTATCTATGATTAGGGAGAAACCCAGAGTTTAAATTATGGAGGTAGGGGCACCAGGAAACACGAGTGTTGACTGTGACTGTACTAAAGCAAAGTTCTAGTGTCAGTCGCAATGTTGTTTTTTATGGCACAACTTATTAGAGTTTCAATTACACATACCAATACATGACATTTGTGAACTATGAAGCATTAGAGATAACAGGTTTAGTTACTTTGGTAATTAATAGAGTAGCTGGGTGAATAGCTAGGGATTAGAGGGGGAAGAAAGTGCATGTGAAACGTGTTACGACTGAGGTTTAAATATATCAGGGCTCTTATTCATTGGACTAGTAATGGCATAAATGCTACAACGGAAAGCGCTAGATCCAACCTCTGATGTATATTCCCAGTGAACAAAGAACACAAATACTCTCCAGAGTTCTATATGCAATAATAGTTTATCAAACTCTCAATAAATGTGCGTCTACTCTAGGCTTAATGTTATGTAAAAACAGCCTATTACTACCTATAACCGAAGGTGCTTGGTTATGGTATGCAAAGTAAGGTGGTAAGGGAAGTTACAGCTTACGTTACTTTAATCAATAAATGTCAGGCACTCCTGCATGAAAGAAAGTGCACTAAAGACCTTCAACACCAACAAGGAATCTTCTTTAAATGTTAGATGCTATCAAGATGCTCGAATCGGAAATGGAACCCAAAAAGGCCGGCAGCGGAACAATGCTCGTGCAGGCTATGCACACAAAAAGGCAGGAGATATAATGCAGTCGGAGCCAAGAATATCCTAAACGCTACAACAATAATAATAATCGCCACGACAATGCAGTATTCCTATCAACAAAAAGAGCCTAAGTCGTTTGTGTCTCAATACATCAAACTAGGCTGCGAAATGCTTGTGTAATCATAAACGGGTATGCATAATAAGAGTAATTGGTTTAATATACTTAATGTCTACTATGACTGATAAAGTCTAGCTAGAGTCAATGATACGAGATACTGGTGCGCATGGCATGCCGCATAGCCTAGTGCAAATCTCAAGTCTGTGCGTCAAATATTACGTTATAGGGAAGGGTAGCTCTCTTGAAAAACCTTAATACCGAAGTATTAAGCGTTCTCCTGGCGTACCTCAAAGACAAACAATCGAGCCTAGAACAGTGCAGAATGGTATAGGCAAAAAGCCCTCATTCGTGCATGCTCTACTCTCAATGGCACACAGACTAGAATTTACCCAATCAACTCCAGTTCTCAGGTATGTCGTGCAGCTTTTAACTAAAGCCAGCACTCATCGGAAACAATACCTTATAGTATCAGACTCCTAGTTTAGCATTATCTAATCTAGCAGAACACTAATAATTATAGGAAGCGGTACTGAACAATATGAATGCCAACCAATGCTTCGTGATCAACTTATCTTAACAACTAACATACATACATAACATACATACATACATAACATACATATCATACATAACATACATAACATACATACATAACATTATGTACTAACATACATAAGACCTTAACGCACAATACAACTGGCCAGCATTAAGCTGATTATGCAGAGTTAACCAGAGGGGGTATAATATTAATAAAAGGTGGTGAAAGATATGGAAAATGAGAGAGATAGGCAGAGGAAAAGGTTCTCAGGTGCAGGGCGGGAGACAGATATCAAAGGGATAAGAGTGATGCGTTCTAGAAACCAGATCTGAGGGAGAGAGTGGCAAGAAAGTTGTATATATACTAGCACTAGCTCGAACCGCGTAGGAAAAGCGGTAACAAGTCCTCCAGCCAATGCCAGAGAAGCCAGCCAATCATGACGTCACCAAGCATGGTAAAAAACTCCTTCAACCAATCCCCAAACGACCAGCCAGCTATGACGTCATCGAGTATAGCAAAAAACACTGCGCGCCTCCCCACACTCTGTTCTACTCTCTCTCTCTCTCTCTCTCAAATCCTATCATTACTACTTAATGATAAAACATATACTTTGCAATTAAATATATAAAGCCTTGACATGGGTGAAAACAAAGAGCCTTTCTGGACTGCCCATGACACGAGCTTTCATATGAAATAAAGCACACAACAATACATCAACTGTAGCCACATCCACGGCCCTGGCGATCCTAGCGAGTCACCGTAGGACAAGCCATGCGGTTCTAACGGAGTGGTTAACGTCACACCCCCCCAAAAAAATGTCTCAGAGGCCCAAAGCTCAAAAAAAATCTGATGGTTAGAACCCATGCTATATCTCTACTTCCCATCACCCAGCGGCAGTAAAATATCTGGCACAGTTCTCAACAAAACATTTGACAAAATTGTAACCCTCCCCAACACAATAGGTTAAATCATATGTAGTTATGCTCCTCAAGAGCGAGCTTCTCTAGCCCAGCATTCTGAGAGCAGTGCAACTCAGAATTACTGCTATAACATACTGAACAAATTAAACTATCAAAGAAAGAGTTTTGTATTTGATTTTTATGTTTTTAATTTGTTTATTTTGGCTGCACTATAGGGGCAAACCTAGTTTTTTCTTCTATACCAAACGCTCAACTCCTGCTTTACGACCCAATACGCTGGGCTACAACCGCGAGCCAACAAGCACCAATGGCAAAATACTATTCAAACTAAATCAGGAGGCTACCCGTGTGTCAATCTACCCAGGATCATCTACCCTCGAAAGACAATCTGCAATCACGTTGTCACAACCGGCAATATGGCGTATGTCCAGGTTATATTCCTGTAACATTAGCGACCACCTGGTCAGCCTATATTCCGATTGTGAAACTGGTTCAAGAACTTGAGAGGGTGATGATATGTGTAAATTACAACGACTGGTCCATAGGCTGGAACATAGACCTCGAAATGCCTCAGTGCAAGTACAATTGCCAGCAGCTCCTTCTCGACAACAGAGTAGTTCTTTTGGGCTGAATTGAACTTCTTCGAGTAGAAACTAACAGGATGTTCCAGCCCATCATTGTCCCTTTGCATAAGGACGGCACCAGCCCCCACACCACTAGCATCCGTTGCTAGTTGGAAAGGTAGGCTAAAGTCAGGGGCCCTGAGAATCGGGTGAGTGCACAACAGGTGTTTTACTACTCCAAACGCCTTCTCACACTCAGGCGCCTATTTGAATTTCTTATCCTTCCAGTTATCCTCCACCTGAGCTTGACTATCCCATTCTCCTTCTCCACCTTGACTGCTAAACGTCATCACAGGCACAGTGAAAGGCTCAGGGTGGTGCCTCACATACTCCTTCATGAGATTAACGTGACATAACTGATTGCGCTTCCGTCTGTCTGGAGTGGCTACCAAGTAATCCAGGTCCGATAGCCTCTCAACCACCCTATAAGGACCAGTGTACTTCGCGGATAAGGGATGACCTACAAGGGGCAGTAGAATCAACACCTCCTGACCCACGTGAAACTCCCTGAGTTTAACCTTGAGTTCGTACCTGTCCTTCATTAGGGCCTGAGAGCTAGTCAAATTACGGCCAGCCAACTCCAGACTGCGCAACATCCGTTCTCGACTGTCGAGGACATACTTGAGCATAGAACAAGGTTTTTCTGCGCCCTCCCATATTTCTTCAACCATATGGAGAGGCCCTCTGACACGGTGTCCAAAGACGAGCTCATTAGGGCTGAATCCCAAACTTTCCCCAGGTACCTCTCGTGCAGCAAATAAAACACATGGCAGGCCAAGATCCCAACCATTCCCACTCTCAAAGCAACAACAACGAAGCACAGATTCCAAGGCTGAGTGCCATCGCTCTAACACACCCTGGCTCTCCGGATGATACGCAGATGACACAACCGTAACAATCCCATGCTGCGGCATTGCTTGAACAAAGAGGCTAGAAGCGAAGTTGGAACCTTGGTCTGACTGAATCCCCTGCGGGTAACCATACCGGGAAAAATACACTAGCAAGTTCCGGACCACCGTCTTCGCTGACCCATTTCTCATAGGGTACGCGTCAGGGTACCTTGTTGCTACCTCCATGATGGTCAGGGTATACTTGTAAAAATCTCCCGACTGTGCATCACTGTCCTCCTTCAACTCGACAGCACCGGTACCACATTCAAGAACCTCCGGGTCTTCTAATTGCAATTTACGAATGTCCGAAGGAGCAAGCTTATCTAAGTGTTTGCGAAACAACTCATGCCCCCCTCCTACATTGAATTTAGCCTCCCGTTGCTCTCTCTATGTGTATCGTTGCTGTCTCTTCGTCTTTTTAAGCCCATCCTCTGCCTTCTTAGCAACAGTTAATGGGTCTTCTCCAGACTCTAAAATCGGTCCTAATAATGAGTCCCCGAGAATGTCCGTTGATACTAAACTCTCAACCGCATCAACTTTCAACCCCTTCTCGGTACCTTTCCTCCGCTTGTCTAAAGACTGTTGACCAGAATGTGACTCCCTGGATGCAAGAGATCTGGTGACAACACACGCCATAGGTTGCACCGGACACTTCTCAACCCACTCCTGCTCCTCCCTACTCACGTCGGCCGGCTTCTCGGCAACGACTAAGGGTGGAGCCTCAGAAGTAGGCCCCGCAAAGTCGTTGCCGAGAAGGAGGTCGACGCCCCCAACAGGTAACTTCTAAACAATTCCTACATCCAGGTCACGAGTCACACCATCAACTTCCATCTTCATTCTTACAAGTGGGTATGACCTTGTTGCATTAACCCCCTGAACCACAACCACCCGCGCCGTATTTACAGGTTTACCAGTGAAATTCCTCAACAATGTTTGCGATGCCCCAGTGTCACGCAAAATTCTCACCTCATGTCTTCTACTCCACACAACCGAGTCCCCTGTGGTCACTAAAGGCATCACGGACAGGGAATAAGCCTTCCGGATCCTTCTGCATTTATGCATTCTTCATTCTGTATTTACCTCGGAAGAATTGCTTCTAACAAACTCCGATGTCCTCTTGAACACTCCAATGCCGTGAGCAAAAGACACGGCTGCCGGAGGAGGTCGACTAGGGCACTCATTTGCCTTATGACCCTCCTGGTGGCACTTAAAACACATAAATTTCGGTTTCGGCTTATACTGTGATGTAAAAGGCCCCTGACTTGTCTTATACGGCGTGGTGTCAGGTTTGGATTCAGTTTTAGTTTCATTGCTCTTTTGTTTAAATGTGTCATTGCTATGGGGAGGGGGAGGATAACGGTCCCTAGCACTTGCATCGTACTTCTGTGAGGACCCGCAACCCCGAATCAACGACAGCCGTCGATCAGCCATTTCTGCTGCTTCGACTAGAGTTCTTGGGTTTTTCTCCTTTAAGTTCAAAGTTAAATCACCGCCCGTGCTCTTAAAGAACTGCTCCAACATCATTAACTGCTTAAGTCCATCAAATGTTGTTACCTTCTCAGATCGGAGCCAGTTCCCCATAGCATCGGACAAGTCCCGGGCGTGTTCCAAAAAGGTGCCATCTCTTCCCTTAGTTACACCCCGGAACTTCAAACGGTACGTTTCTGGTTGCAGTTCGTAAGCCCTCAGGACAGCCTCCTTGAGATCCTCATACACAATACATGACTCCAAAGGTAACGCATCGTAGGCTTTAAGACCCTTGCCTATTAATCTAGAGGATACAAGTGCTGCCCATTTATTCTCTGGCCACTGGTGTTCCTGGCACTTCTTCTCAAAGCGTGCGAAAAATTCTGTTACACCACTCTCATCAAACACCGGAACCAGTTTCAATAAGTGCGAGAGAGATTGATCATGAACACGGTTACCAGCCCCAAGTCGCTGTCCCGTCGTCTCTACTCGCGACTTCTCTACGTCCATGTCGGCACAGTACCTAGTCGACTCTAAATCAGCTTGGATTTTTGCTCTCTTCTATCTTGGCTAATTCTAATTGCTGCTGAAGCTGAAGCTGACATTCCCTTTGTTGCTGTTGAATCTCAGATGCCCTGATAGCCTTTCTCTCTTCGATCTTAGCTGATTCTATTTGCTGCTGGATCTTAGCTAATTCGAGCTGAAGCAATAATTCTGGAGTTAACCCTTGAGGAGGTGAAGGTGCTACTATGTTTGAAATTACCGGTGGTCCCCCCAGGGGCAACCCACCCTGCCAGTCACCACCCAACTGCGGAAGCGTACTCGGGGTCGGCAAACTACCGGGATGGCTGGGAGTCGAGTGTAGGGGAAGCATGGCCGAAGGGCTCTGAGCACTCAACTCATCTCGCTCACCAGTCACCCTGCCCAGTACACACGTTATCAAGTTATCCCTGGTCATGCAGCTAGTACCCGCATGACCGATAGCTGTGGTCAGGCATTGAAGACCGTACCGATCCATACCCTCCAACCGCTCGGCAGTAACAGGCCATTGCAAAAATATCCTAGCATCCTCCTCACAGTTCACCTGATTAACCCTTTCATCATGCTGCTGTTCCTCAGTTTCGACATTACGTACTGTGTCTCCATTCTCCTCTGATCCGGTATAAGACATGATGCTCACAAAAATTTCTCATCTCAATATTCAGAAAAGAAGCACCCCAAACTCTTATACCTCAATATACACACAAAAATTTCTCGGAAATACTCAAGGGCTATACTATGTTGCCAAAAAAAATTATTCTTGCTGATCCCCGAAAAAATATTCCTCAAAACAACAAATGTTCCCTGCTAATAAATGTAGGTTCACCAAATCCTAGGTAAGGTCGCCATTTGTTACGACTGAGGTTTAAATATATCTGGGCTCTTATTCATTGGACTAGTAATGGCATAAATGCTACAACGGAAACCGCTAGATCCAACCTCTGAGGTATATTCCCAGTGAACAAAGAAGACAAATACTCTCCAGAGTTCTATATGCAATAATAGGTTATCAAACTCTCAATAAATGTGCATCTACTCTAGGCTTAATGTTATGTAAAAACAGCATATTACTACCTATAACCGAAGGTGCTTGGTTATGGTATGCAAAGTAAGGTGGTAAGGGAAGTTACAGCTTACGTTACTTTAATCAATAAATGTCAGGCACTCCTGCATGAAAGAAAGTGCACTAAAATCCTTCAACACCAACAAGGAATCTTCTTTAAATGTTAGATGCTATCAAGATGCTCGAATCGGAAATGGAACCCAAAAAGGCCGGCAGCGGAACAATGCTCGTGCAGGCTATGCACACAAAAAGGCAGGAGATATAATGCAGTCGGAGCCAAGAATATCCTAAACTCTACAACAATAATAATAATCGCCACGACAATGCAGTATTCCTATCAACAAAAAGAGCCTAAGTCGTTTGTGTCTCAACATATCAAACTAGGCTGCGAAATGCTTGTGTAATCATAAACGGGTATGCATAATAAGAGTAATTGGTTTAATATACTTAATGTTTACTATGACTGATAAAGTCTAGCTAGAGTCAATGATACGAGATACTGGTGCGCATGGCATGCCGCATAGCCTAGTGCAAATCTCAAGTCTGTGCGTCAAATATTACGTTATAGGGAAGGGTAGCTCTCTTGAGAAACCTTAATACCGAAGTATAACCTCTGAAAGTGCGCATGGGGGTAATTGGAAACGTCCCCCTGTGCTGACGTTTTGATGTGTGTTTCCGTCACTAAAATATTTCATTGTGCCATTAATAGCATGAATACTTATCCATATGCGCTATTATGGGTTGATTATAAAGGTATTAACCTGAAACAAACAATAAAACGAGTGAAAACAGCGTTTGGATGGTCAAAATCGGAGATATAGCCCGCGAGTTGTATAATGTATGGGTGAGGCAATCTGCTTTCCCGCCAATTTCCCCCAAGGCCACTGAGACACAGTCGATCGATACTCTCTCTCTCTCTCTTGCACTCGCTTGCTATCAGTGATGACCACACCCTCCAATCGGATTTCTAATGTTAGCACGAAAATATACCTCAGAATAAGGGAATAACAGGGAAAATAGGTGATAACTGAAGGAGAGGAGGAAAGTGGGGAAGGAGGGGAGGTAGAGGACTGAGATTTTGCATGGCCCAGGGGCCAAAAAAAAAAATAAAAACAAAAAAAAAAAAAATAAAAAAATATTTTGTTTTCGATGTCAAAAGTTGATTTTTTTTTTCTCTGACTCTTAAGAGTCTCCCCGCAGTGCGCCGGGGGAACTCTTAAGAGTCTCCCGGCAGCTCCCGGGTTAAGCGTTCTCCTGGCGTACCTCAAAGACAAACAATCGAGCCTAGAACAGTGCAGAATGGTATAGGCAAAAAACCCTCATTCGTGCATGCTTTACTCTCAATGGCACACAGACTAGAATTTACCCAATCAACTCCAGTTCTCAGGTATGTCGTGCAGCTTTTAACTAAAGCCAGCACTCATCGGAAACAATACCTTTTAGTATCAGACTCCTAGTCTAGCATTATCTAATCTAGCAGAACACTAATAATTATAGGAAGCGGTACTGAACAATATGAATGCCAACCAATGCTTCGTGATCAACTTATCTTAACAACTAACATACATGGGTTATATAAGACTTTAACGCACAATACAACTGGCCAGCATGAAGCTGATTATGCAGAGTTAACCAGAGGGGGTATAATATTAATAAAAGGTGGTGAAAGATATGGAAAATGAGAGAGATAGGCAGAGGAAAAGGTTCTCAGGTGCAGGAAGGAGGACAGATATCAAAGGGATAAGAGTGATGCGTTCTAGAAACCAGATCTGAGGGAGAGAGTGGCAAAAAAGTTGTATATATACTAGCACTAGCTCGAACCGCGTAGGAAAAGCGGTAACAAGTCCTCCAGCCAATGCCAGAGAAGCCAGCCAAACATGACGTCACCAAGCATGGTAAAAAACTCCTCCAACCAAACCCCAAGCGACCAGCCAGCTATGACGTCATCGAGTATAGCAAAAAACACTGCGCGCCTTCCCACACTCTGTTCTACTCTCTCTCTCTCTCTCTCAAATCCTATCATTACTACTTAATGATAAAACATATACTTTGCAATTAAATATATAAAGTCTTGACATGGGTGAAAACAAAGAGCCTTTCTGGACTGCCCATGACACGAGCTTTCATATGAAATAAAGCACACAACAATACATCAACTGTAGCCACATCCACTGCCCTGGCGATCCTAGCGAGTCACCGTAGGACAAGCCATGCGGTTCTAACGGAGTGGTTAACGTCACAAACGATATTATGTAGCAAGGAGAACAAGGGTATACTTCAAAGTTTGAGTATTGTTTTATGCACATTATTTCGTTTTTTTTATGCGTATTTGCACAACTTTAATATACTCGTACTGATGTATTAAAAATTAGTAACGTATGATTGAAAGTTTATAATATGTATACACAATGTCACTGTAATAACCTGTACCGGTTGTGTTGCAGTCATCATCATATACAGTATAGTGATTAGAAAACGTTTACAGTGTATGACTTAGTTTCCTATAGTCCATGCACCCGATTCCAAAATGTAAGGCTTCGCTACCGTGTTGAGAAATCTAATTTATTTATTATCTCCATTTATCGTCATTTAAGTTATATAAGTACTCATTGACGAAATGTACCACTTCCAAATATCCAATCCCTAACAATATGAACGATGAACTATAATTTAAGAATTGAAAATATTTCATCTCTAATTTCACTGTTCTATAATATAAACCATCACATGCTGTATATAGTCATTTCCCATTCCTGATTACTGGGTCGTGGCATAATTTGATCAATGAATTATATCGTCATTTGTGAAAACAAACGAAGAAACCGATGTAGACTATTCGTATTCTGCAATTAGGTATCAAGACAAGCAGTGATGTAGTAGATTCTTTGTTCTGCAATTATGTAAAGTATAGATATGGTGCAGTGTTTACTTATTCTGCAGGTAACTTTCAGGAAAGCGGCTACATGGAGATGAAATGTGTGTCCTGGTTAAACTGACCAAAGATTAATTGTGTGATGGTCTTACCCTGTGCCGGAACAATACTTGACGTAATCGGGATGACGGAGGCTGGCCACGTCCTCCAAATGCTGAGACAGAAGATGCAAACAAACAATGGTTACTTTAAAAATAAAAATGTTCATAAATGAAATCAACGTGTGTTACATATCTACAGTATATTCGCTGCGCGTTCTAGTTCATGTTCTCGATGTAATTCATCCTGCACTATGCATCCCTTGAAGCATTGTGCTGTAATCACTCTTACGTGTGTGTGTCAGGTTAATCATATGTGTTTCATGTTTGTTTCTTTTTATAATTATATATCAACACATTGTAATAACTATTTATGAGGCGACATGTTCAGTACCTATATACTGTATATATATATAATAGTGTTGACATTACTCACCTTGGACAAGGATGCTCCAAACAGGAAACTCAGCACTAGAAACTTCAGCATTTTCAAGATTGGTCTACCTGAAACTAAACAATATTTTGACACAAATAATATCAAGAACACAATAACTTAACCCATTCAGTACCGGCAACATTATATTATTAATTTTATATTCAGGATATTACAGTAATAGACTATCATATTCAGCCTAGGAAGGACGTCCACCCATTAAAAGGTTACAGAGTTAATAAATCCGTTTAGCTACCATTTATTGTTCCAAAAGCTTCATAAAATCTTCTAAATATAGCTGGAATAATATATAAAATACGTGGCCAGTACAAAAGGGGTTAAACAAATTCCACTGAAATTCAACAAAGTATTTGCAGTGTGAAGGATAATACGTGTTTCCAAATGTCTTGCCACTATCGAATGCGAGAGGGTATTGTGTGTGTGTTTGTGTGTGGTGGTGGTGGGGGGAGGGGGGGGGGGGAGGTGAAGGGGGAGTCGTGCTCCCTAGACCTCTATCAAACTTATTTAACAACTCGAAGATCCCATTCGAGAATTGTGTGTATATTTGTCGGTAGAAAGTTGTCCCAACCAAAAGCCGGTTTCCTTGCAAGGAAAAAGTGGAAGAAAGGTTTTGATATTGGCAACAAAATGGGGACGAAAGGTCTTAAAATTGCTAAACTAATGTGACAAACATATATCAATCTTAAAACTAGTGATAGTAAACATGAGGGAGGAGGTCGTCTGAAAATATCAAAAACCTCCCCTTAGTCGTTAATTTTCAATTAGCAACATTTCTGTGATAATTTGTATCGGAAACTCGACTAAGAGTACAGTTGAACTTAGGCGACATATTATTTTCAAAGATTGCCTGATATGTTGGCAGACCATAGATAAAGATATATATTTAACCCTTATTTAGCGGGCGGGAGGGTATATTTGACCGTGCCGCCCAGCGGGGGTTTTTACCATAAATGGGGTTGTTTCCGTGCTCTTTTTCATGCATAAACAAGACCCAGAGCGTAATACAAGTATGTGTCCCTGAAAGGGCATAAATTGAGCTTTCCAATGACACCCGAACCATCCTTCTACGATCACTGGTTGTCTTGCAACGATCGTGCAACCGAAGGGCAAAATCGCTAAAATACGGTAAGTTTCTTACATTATTACGTGTGAAACGAGTGAGAGAGGGTGCAGTAAATCTCAGTAGGTCCACGGCAGCAGTGACGAGCGGTCAGGAGGTAATCTACGCTCCTCCCCACCGCTCCGCTCTCTCTCAGAGCACATTATGTGCTCAAAATTGCACTCGACAATAGCCGGGCCCCGCCCCATAGGCCATATTTATTTCACTCGACAATAGCCGGGCGCCACCAGTTATGGGTTAAGGGAGAAGTGTTTGTGTGATAGCAACTTAACCCTTTGCATATTGTGAGGCATTTTGAGTTTATTCTGACTATCATTAAAATATTTTATACAGTTTAAGAAAGATCTGTGGGAATAATAAGGGTATAGACTATCTCAATTAACCCTCCGACTTTCATATACCCTTCCTAATCTGAATGAAATCGTTGAATATTTGCCGGAAAACAGAACAAAATGCTTATTGGATCATGACAGCGTTAAGCAGTAGGTAATCAAGATTTGCTTAAGATGAAATGTTTTATAAACTACAACAATACTAGCAAATAATAAACAAGTGCCCTATTAAGATATACTCTAGCTTCGCTTGCGAAAAGATGCTATAATTGAAGTGCTTGGTAATTGATATTGTGATACAGCAATAACTTAACAAATAGTTTATGTAATTATTGTAAAAACACATTAAAAATCCAAGTTTATTTGCAACAGTCTAATTTCAAGTTAATATGCCTAACATTTGCAGTTTATTGGTGTAATGGGGTGATAATATAAATAGTTGAAACTCACTCCACTCACATGTAATGCTTGCAGTTCATCTAATCTTAAAATGAGCTGATATATTGATAAACTAAAATGCAAACTAAGCTGGCCAAAGCTAAGCTTGAAATGCTGTAATCATAAATCAATTTAATTGTATGACAAATAACCCTGTAGCATATGGTAGCGAGTGTACTTATAAAGTAAATTACCCAGTTTATACGTAGTTTATTTTTTCTCGCCAACTTTAGAATTTGACGTTAAATTTATTTATTAGGTCTACTTATTGTTATGTCTATTTTTTCAAATTGTTATTGCGTACTAGTTGGAAGAGAGCGTACATATTAGGTAGTCCACATTCTACTGTATATCTCACCGCAAGAGAAGGAGAATCTTGGTTTGTGTCCTTGGCTGGTGGACTGGTGGTGGTGAGGGATGAAGTTAGTGAGGGATGATAAGCCTGCTCCTCACTCATTATATCACCGTCAACACTGAACACCTGAGTCCAGCACGAGTCTCAGATTGTTACCAGCACTTTCCATTTCCTAACATGAAATTGTACGTTTTGCTAGATTTACACAGTTAGTTGTTTAGCCCATATAGATCACTGGTGTTTTAGGAATGTATGGAATATTTCAACAATAAACGATTGATAGGCTACAGTTTTGTGTAATGTATCAATGCACAATTGAAGGCAGTTTATCTTTCTTAGCCAATCACAGATCGACACGCCAAAGTTAGGCAGTTTCTCTTTAATGGAATCCGTCAATAAATTCATAAGGAGTACACACATGTGTAGTTTATACCAAATGCGAGCTTCATTATACAGCGATAACCTTTGGTAATCATACATTGATAGAATTTGTTGTATAGTTAATGTGTAGCCTAGTGTAAGTAATGTGTTTAGTACATGTTATATTTACATAATACGGATACTTGTCAATGGGTACATTTGCATATCTAAAGGAATACGATGTCCTTGAACTTCACTGAGTGATTACTTATATAAGACTTCCACGTGTTAATTTTG
Organism: Paralithodes platypus; assembly: GCA_032716605.1. Taxonomy (NCBI): domain Eukaryota; kingdom Metazoa; phylum Arthropoda; class Malacostraca; order Decapoda; family Lithodidae; genus Paralithodes; species Paralithodes platypus. Next base: position 32,207,482 of record CM064575.1, read on the forward strand.
AGAATATATACCCAATAGCCTAAGTTCCCTCTCCAGTGCGTTTGACTTTATTATACCTTCTGTGGTATGCCTACTATTATTTTTGTGTCATATATGAAGCCAGAGAACAAGAGATGAGTTACATATTGAAGCTGTATATAGCCTACACAGTGATGTGTGAAGTGTTAAGCCTATTACACTATGGGTTTTATATGTTCAATATAACACAACAAGTGTAGGCCCTATGCTAACCATTAAAATTAAAATAGTTTTATAAAAAAATAATAATCACTAATTAAACTTAGTAAGGTAATTCCTCAAGTCAAACATATTAACTCTAGATAAAAATGTATCACATTTCATGCTATTATCAAGGATATATAATATGGCCCAATAACTAACCCACCTCGCAGAATAGTAAACTGTATATATATATACAGGACACCTAAACTACATTGTTGACAGTTTCCATAGACTAGTAATCATTCGGGTAACGGCATATGCATCTATTGCAAGCACTATAAACAAACACTGCGGCCTAATATATCACATCAGCAATAAGTCCAATACGAAATCCTTAAATCTTATCTATCATTCTCATTAATATACTCATATATCTTGCAACATGTTGCAGGGACCTGCCACTTCTTTCTATCTTAGTCCTTAAATACCAGGTCAAATCTAGTAATCCTTATTACTGCTTCGCTCAGGTATACAGGGCATACAAGTTATTCCTTCAGATATTTAATTATTTAACCCTTTTTGTACGGGCTACGTTTTTTTATATTTGTTCATGCTATATTTAGACAATTTTGTGTCACTTAAAAAGGAACTTAGGTGGTTAAGTGAGATAGTTCAAAGCCTGTTAATTGTTGCCGGCCCTTTTTAAACTGAATGCAATTGTCTAATAGTAACCAGAGCCAATCTAAAAAGACGTCACCGGTAAAGAAGGGGTTGATAGTTATAGTAGTAGTAGTAGTTGTACAATTACTATTATTATTATTATTATTATTTTAACTCGAAGATATATCTAATTATATAATGGGTGCAGTTGCCTTTGAACCTCCATAGCATCTCATCAATATTGTTTGTCTTAGTAATATTCAAATTGTAAATTGTGGTAAGATAATCTATTCGAATGTATACACTATATGAACCATACGGTACGTACAACAAATTATATTACGGATATAGATATATACAATATACGTTCATGTCAGAATTGTGTGCGTGTATACACTGTATATGTTTAGTCTATGTGCGTGACTGTGTTCATTCGAATTCAAATATCTTTATTCGCACAAATATGCACTATATACAAAAAACGTATTATAAAATTCACCCGGCGTTGCCAGGGTTTAAATTCTACTACCATGATCACCATCATCAATCACTACTACCATAATCATCACAATACTACTACTACCATAATCACCGGCCTCGACCTCCCTGTGCCTCATTAAACGGCGACCTCTATTTCGGCCGCTAAATGACCTCCGGTTTTGGATCTGACCTCATCGGTACCCCCATTTTGGAGGGCTGCGAACAACTTTTCGATCGGAGGCCTCCTTCTGCCCCAAACGGCCATTTTTTTTTTTTTTTTTTTTTTTTTCAATTTCGGCCTCGAAACTACCTCCGATCGTGGCCTCGCCCCCTCTATGACCTGACCCAGGTCAATTGACACCCACATGCAAAGTTTCAGCTCCCCAGGTCCAAAACTGCAGCCGCCTATTAAGAACACACAGACAAACAGACACACAAACTGATTTAATAATATAGATATAGATCAGTACATCGGAAAGATATCATCATATTAAATTCTTCCCTTGACAATGATATACCAGTACCTCTATCCCAGTTACAACAGAGCGCTCTCACTTGTTCACACACTATAATAGTTTCACTTTGTTGTATGCATTTATTACTCCACTCCTCATGTATGTTCTTAACATCCATATTATAAGTATTAGTCAATGATCTAATATTTGATTATGTGTATGGATATATACAGTACGTTCATGTTCAGAGTTGTGTGCGTGTATACTGTACTGTATGTTTAGTCTATGCGCGTGACTGTATTAATATGTGAATAGTTGTGAGAACCTCTGTGTGTGTGCATAATTGTGTATATACATTTCAGCGTTTTATGAACAAAGTGTAAGTAATATAACATTGCTAACCTTGCTTACCATTAAATCAATGTTCACATAGCCTCAACTCAAGGTAAAGTACTGTATGATATCTAGGTGCGTATTCTAAGAGTTAGTTCATATCTCAAGATACTCAGCCAGATATATTTTGGTTTTGTATTGTAAAGTATATATAATACTGTTAAGATTTTGGCTTAATATGAATTTTCAAATTGTATTTCAATTTCACCTTAATCGAAGTAGCCTAGTTAATAATAATAATAATAATAATAATAATAATAATAAGTTTTATTTAGACAATCCAAATACAATTAAAATAAAAAAATTGTGAAACATATTACAATGGCTGAGCCTTTTGAGAGAAATCTCTCTTGTGCATAACTCGATTACTGCAGTAAACTTAAAATTACGGTATTGAATTTAATAATGAGGAAGGCAGTTGTAGGCACCCCACGCCCACCCCAACATACACCATCACGCGGGCTGACCATGAATGTAATGTATTACACAACCCCCACAGAACCCACACCCAACGGCCATACTCATGAGGGGAACGAGGGGCTCCACACCAGTCAACCTATAGCTACAATACTTTTTATGCTACCCACATTGATGCTAAAGCCTGCTTATACATACACATACACCTATATCCATAAGAACACATATGAGTTTAAATAAATATGTACACACAGAACACACGAACCAATCAGTGGAAGTCCAATTTCCCTAGGTAATACATAAATTTTCATATTTTGTATTAATATTTTGATAGTAGATGTGACTTAATTGCTATTTTGAAACTAGAGATGGTCTGTTTGTTCTGTATATCAACTGGTAAATTATTCCCCAAATATTTGCACCGCGGTAGTTAATAGATGTCTGGGATTGTTTTGAGGACATATGAGGGATTTCTAAGGAATTTGTATTTCGTAAGTTATATCTTGCATTGATGCGGTAACTAAATAAACCCACATTACTATGATTTTGTAGAGATTTAAATACAAACAAAGCGCTACAATAAGAATTAATATCGTCTAGTTTAAGAAGTGCGAGTTGTTTAAAGAGTTCGTTTGTATGAGCATATTTAGATCTGTACGTGATTATTCTAACTACTTTCTTTTAGTGCTATTTCTATAGATTTTAATTTAGTTTTTCCTGTTGCCCCCCATATTGTATGACAATATGATACAAATGGATATATTAAAGAATAATATAGTTGTTTTAGTGCACTAGTGTTGAAACAGTGGCGAGTAAGATATAAAATACTGCATTGTTTATTGATTTTGTTTGATAGATTTTGTATATGAGAATTCCACGACATCTGTCCATCTACCACAATCCCAGGAATTTTATATTCTCTTCTTTCAATGGCACATTTCCGAGTTTTACGGAACCAAGATTGTTAGGAATATATTTTTTTCTATGAAATTTTACATACTTCGTTTTACCGATGTTGATGCTTATTAGCATTTATCCAATTATTAACATTGATTAGGTCATCATTAATTAAGTTTATAAGGCAACTCAGGTTTTGGTAACTGGCGTAAAGAGTGCTGTCGTCAGTAAATAATACAAATTTAAATAGATTACTTGAATAAATAATGTCATTAATATAAAGAATGAAAAGCAGCGTGCCCAATATGGATCCCTGTGGAACTCCATAAAATATAAGTTGTTGCTGGAATTTAGTGTCTTTATAATGAACATATTGTTTGCGGTTACGTAAATATGATTCCAACCATTTATTTGTGACACCTCTAATTCCATAGTGGTTAAGCTTTTCTAAAAGGATTTGGTGGTTAACTGTGTCGAAGGCCTTGGACAGATCCAAAACAATGCCAATTGTATAATCTTTGTTGTCAAAAGAGGCGAAAATGTCGTTTTTAAATTTAGTGAGGGCAGATTCTGTTGAGCGTCCCAAAGTTCCAAAAGCATAGCTTGTCGAACTTTTAGAATTATGCTGGTGATATTCATAAATACAATGTTGTGTAACTCATATTGCTAATGCATTTGATACATATAATTTGTCGATTGCATTAAAACATTAACATATTCTTAAATTTAGTTTTCACAAATTTCACATTGACTCAATATAGTCATCTATATTGTTAAATCAGTTCGTGTGTCTGTTTGTCTGTGTGTTCTTAATAGGCGGCCTCAGTTTTGGACCTGGGGAGCTGAAAATTTGCATGTGGGTGTCAATTGACCTGGGTCAGGTCATAGAGGGGGCGAGGCCACGATCGGAGGTCGTTTCGAGGCCGAAATTGAAAAAAACAAAATAATAATTGCCGTTTGTGGCAGAAGGAGGCCTCCGATCGAAAAGGTGTATGGAACGAAAATTGTTCGCAGCCCCCCAAAATAGGGTTACGGAAGAGATCAGATCCAAAATCGGAGGTCATTTAGCGGCCGAAATCGAGGTCGCCATTTAATGAGGCACAGGGAGGTCGAGGCCAGTGATTATGGTAGTAGTAGTATTGTGATGATTGTGGTAGTAGTGATTGATGATGGTGATTATCGTAATACTAGTGGTGGTAGTAGTGATGGTGATTATGGTAGAATTTAAACCCGGGCGACGCCGGGTACCCCTGCTAGTTCTTATTATTTTTATTGTGTGTCTGTTTGTCTGTCTGTGTGTTCTTAATAGGCGGCTGCAGTTTTGGACCTGGGGGGCTGAAACTTTGCATGTGGGTGTCAATTGACCTGGGTCAGGTCATAGAGGGGGCGAGGCCACGATCGGAGTTCGTTTCGAGGCCGAAATTGGAAAATAAATAATAAAATGGCTGTTTGGGGCAGAAGGAGGCCTCCGATCGAATGGTGTATGGAACGAAAGTTGTTCGCAGCCCCCCACAATGGAGGAACGGATGAGGTCAGATCCAAAATTGGAGGTCATTTAGCGGCCGAAATCGAGGTCGCCGTTTAATGAGGCACAGGGAGGTCGAGGCCAGTGATTATGGTAGTAGTAGTATTGTGATGTTTGTGGTAGTAGTGATTGATGATGGTGATTATGGTAGTAGAATTTAAACCCGGGCAATGCCGGTTACCCCTGCTAGTATATATTATTATTGTAACAGCGCAACTGTAGGTGGCTGTTCACGTTTCTATAATCAGATATATATCACTATAATCAAAGCACTAATCTACAACAGGACTGTAAAAGTGTTGGTATGAGCTTCCCTATAAAAGTTCACACCATCACCATAGCCTTTGGTAACTTTCCTATAAGCTTCGGCAAGCATGGTTCTCACGATCACAATATCATATCCACACAGCCATTGCCGATTATCCAGAAGTAATTGCTAGCAACTTTGTCACACATTGTATTCACATGACGTTGCCAGGCCGCACCTCTCACTCAGAGAAGAGCGCACGGTCAGTCAGCCATCAGACAGCCTCACAGGACGGTCACTCATCACAGACCCCAGGGTAAGAATCGTGACCACGTAAAGTGACAATATTCTTATTAAAGTATCCAGTAACATTTCCTAATAGTTCTTTTCTTTCTTTACAGAGGACCAATGTAATACAGGAAATAAGCTCAGTCCTAAGCTGCTATAATAGAAGTGCTATAGTTTAGTAATTGCTATTGCTAATAACGGTAAATACTTAAACTTACAATGACTTCCGTAATCACTTACAGTCAGTCATTCCCAGTATTAACCATTTCAGTAATCCGTTTACTCATCTAAACTGCACTTCCCAACGCAGGGGACGTAAAGTGCAAAGAACATAATTATTAAGAATCTAGACTCGATCCACAGAGTGATTGTACAGTTAATTATAAGGGCTAACAGATTTCTATGTTCAAAGTAATAAATAAAATAAAACCCTTGCAAGTGTTTATTTGATACCTCCACATTTATTCCCCTTAACATAAAGTGATCCAGACAACTACAAGATCTACAAAATTTCTACAGGAAATATTGACGTAAGGGAAAATATAATTAAGCACCACTAATTAAAGCCCGCTACATAAGTGCCCGTGACATTATTATTATCATCATTATATATATTATTATTATTATTACTAATATTATTATTATTATTATTATTATTATTAGGGGTTCGTCCCCTACGGGGAACCCCTATTGTAATCATTAAACCTGGGATTTCATCCAAATTCTTCTTACGCGCCGGTTTCGACGCAATAACTCCAGAACCGCTTTTTGGATCGGGATCAAACTTTCACAAGAGGTGCGTTTTTGTATTGGTCAACTTTTTATATGCTAAACATCCGGCATGGCGGCCAAACAGGTCCGTGGCAGCCGATTTCCCAAAAAACTTGACGCCTAAATACCGTCTCTCCCACTCACAGGAAACGACTGGGCTTTGGCATACGCACTCCCCTACTAATGCTCCGCATATTTTATAGAGAAGGTTTTGCTTTTGCACGTGGGTTTTTTTTCCGGCAATCTTGAAAAAACCTCGAATTCCACTTAAAATTCCACATCTTCAAAACTACGCCAATGATCAAAAGCCATGCTTGCGTAGTTGGGTGAGGCTCGCGATTCCGAACGTTTTGATACCAAAAGAATATTAATAGGTGGAATAGTTTGGCCGCAACATTGAAAACTGTCTATTCTTAAATTACTTTAAAACCGCATTCGCTACCCACACAAAGTTTACCGTCTACAGTCTATAGGCTTCCACGCATCCCCCAGTTTTGCTTAATAACATAATCTCTTTATTATTCAGATCTATATATTTTATTGTATTTAACTCTCTCAAAACAGTTTGAGTCCCTACGAATTCCAGCAATTATTTAGCCAACCTACCTATACATACCTACCCTACCAAATAATAATGATAATTCAAATTTATTTTTGGTGAATGACAGAGTATTGGCTAAGGTTTTTAACAATTCCTCCCTTTGCCAAATGCTTAGTTTAATAACAATGATATGGACCTTTAAAGTTTTGGCAATTGCCCGTGTGACTCGTATTTTAACCCTCCTAAAGTGTTACCACGAAATACCGCTAGATCCTTTCTCAAAAGTCGCTAGCATGTTGCTACATAGCCAAACAATGTTAGGATAATGCTGCAATTTCTAAAGAGTTTTGGTTTGTTTGTTTTGCAAATTTTACAATGTAGTATGTCTAGAATGTCTGAAATTTTCAAATTATCCCTAGTAAATGTCTCTAGATATAAAAGAAATGGCTGCTAGATTGAAGTAAATAGCTCTACATTTAGCGGTAATATGTAGCTTTGCAACTGGCAACACTGCAACCACCACCTCCCTCCCACCCTCCCAGTATGTCTCCACAAAATACCGCTAGATCCTTTCTCAAAAGTCGCTAGCATGTTGCTACATTGTCAAACAATGTTAGAATAATGCTGCAATTTCTAAAGAGTTTTGGTTTGTTTGTTTTGCAAATTTTACAATGTAATATGACTAGAATGTCTGAAATTTTTAAATTATCCCTAGTAAATCTCTCTAGATATGAAAAAATGGCTGCTAAATTGAAGTAAATAGCTCTACATCTAGCGGTAATATGTAGCGATACAACTGGCAACACTGCCTAGCCCTTCATTCCTACCTCCCTCCTCCCTCATCTAGCAAAAGTATCAACAACCACTCTAGTGAACTTTCGGTATTTAGTTTATTCAGCTTAATACTATTTATCCACATAAAATAGAAACCTATCATGATTTTTGTCTAATACAACCATAGACAATGCTATTACATATTATTTGAACATGATGTCGAATTTAGCAGTTGCTGTTTACCTTGAACAGTAATGACAGAACTGAAAGCTTCTCTTGCCATGTAGTACTCAAAGAAAGCAGGGGTACTTAAGCCGGCCCATACCGAACTGTTATACCGAGTCAGAGATGCAGAGGTAACTTTCACAATGCATTATAACCCTAGACAGACACCAATATACCACTAAATCAGACAAATATCACTACAAAAAAAGATAGGAAAATATTATATTAATGTCCTTGGTATTTGAAATTATGCAAATGAGTAAATCCATTATGATATAATGATAATGGGACTGATTAGTATCTGGCAACAGTGTTCAACTATAATTTTCTGAACGTATGCGAACTTTGGAGTATTTATCCCATTAATATACACATCTATCACTATTTAAATTTAATACAACCATACACAGTGCTAATACATATTATTTGAACATAATATAGGATGCTCTTTCCTTTAAACCATTTTCTATATCTATTCACGAAAAATATAGGCCTAGCCTAGGCAGCGCTACCGGTAGATACGAATTTATCAGTTCAAATTTTGATTGAGAGTGGGATTAGGCCTAGGCCTAGCCTAGGGTTTAACATGGGGATACTTTTTGGGGTTGGGAATAGAGTCAGGCTGCTTTAGGCCTAATTAGATAAAAATAGTCAAATCGAGACAATTGCACAGCCAACATAGCCTAGGCCTATAAAGCAAATATTTTACCAATCTACAATAGGCCTAGTCTATTCGCTGTAAGTAGGCAAGCAATCATGACCTAGGCTATAACCTCTGTAACTAATAAACAACTAGGCCTAGAGTGATCAAGCTAATATGTCTACCATTTGGGAAGAGTCAGTCAAGGAATAGCCTAGATGTGGAAATTTGCAGCCAATTTGCTCTAGCCCTATTTGAGATACAGAGGTTAGAGGTCATTGTTGAGGCCCCCCCCCCCCCTCATGACATATTGTCATCATCTTATATATTGCCAGCAGGGGGCAAATAACCGAGAAAAAAATCGCCGTTAAAATAGACACGAACTTAACCACGGCGATCGACACATGTAAACATGGCGGTGGCGGGGGAGGTGTCGGACGTTTGCAATAAAGTTCCTGTCTATTTTGAATGCCATTGGATACAATAATATGTTGAGGGGGGCTTTGCCCCCCCCCCCGTCAAAGTAGACACCTTTATGAATAGGTTAGCCTTTAGGCTAGGCCTATCGACAAGAGTTGCGTTGTATAGGTTATCCTAGTGTTTACTAATTTATAGGCTACCCCTTTGAAAGGACATTAGCCGGGTAGGATGTAGTTACCGGGTGTATTGCCAGCCTTGTTTACACTACGCGTACGCGTAGTGGTGTCGGACGCTTGCCATCCTTTTCCTGTCTATTTAGACTGCCTTTGGATACAATAATATGTTGAGGTTGGGCTTTGCCCCCCTTTGACCCCCCCATGACATATTGTCATCATAATATATATTTCCAGCAGGGGTCAAATAACCAAAATAAATCTCCGTCAAAATAGACACGAACTTAACAATGCCGATCGACAAATGTAAACATGACGGAGGCGGCGGACGTCTGCAATCATGTTCCCGTCTAGTTTGAATGCCAATGGATACAATAATATGTTGAGGCTGTCAGCAGGGGGCAAAATAGACAAATACACCAAAAATTGGGTGTGGGGGCGGCAGCCCCCACCCATAATAGCCTACTATGATAGGTTAGGTATGGTTGTTTAGGTTAGGCTAGGCTAATGTCCTTTCAAAGGGGTATAGGCCTAGTAAACACTAGGATAGCCTATACCCGGTCAAAGGTAAGTCCTGCTGTAGTCTCCTTGAATACTACCTTAAATTGTAATATTAGACTAGGCCTAGCCTATAGATAAAATAGCTTAGCCTACTCATTTATTGTAGCCTATAATATAGGCCTAGCCGGGCAGAATGTAGAGTTCGGGCGTACCGCCACCAATGTTTACACTACGCAGAGTGGCGACGAAAGCTTGCCATCATGTTCCCGTCCATTTTGAATGCCGTTGGATACAATAATATGTTGAGGGGGGCAAACACCCCCATGACATATTGTCATCATCATATAATTTGCCAGCAGGGGGAAAATAGGCCTAACCAAACTGTGGCGATCGACCATGTAAACATGACGGCGGCGGCGGCGTGGACGCTTGCGATCATGTTCCCGTCTATTTTGACTGCCACTGGATACAATAATATGTTGAGGGAAGGGCTTTGCGGCAATTTTTTTGGTTGTTTTCCCCCTACTGGCAATATAATATATGATGATGATAACATGTCATGGGGGGGGGGGTGAGGGGGGGCTTTCAACATATTATTGTATCCAATGGCATTCAAAATAGACGGGAACATTATCCCAAGCGTCCAACGCCGACACCGCCGCGGCTGCTAAAGAACAAGGAAGTTAGCAATAGGTTTCATTGTGAACTGGAGGAAATTAATAGAAATAAGGAAGCTAGGCCTAGCGATGTAAATAGTCAATGGAATTTCCTTAATAATGACAATTATATGTATAGGTATAAAGTAAAAACAATATATTTTACATAATTTATTGCATATCTTACATATTTAAACAAATATATATTACAAATAGTTTAACCACACCACTGAGTTCCCCCAAAATACTCTAATAGGGCTGGCCTGAAGAATTAGATCAAGATGGACAACCAATCAAGACATGATAGGTAGGGAAGGGCAGGTGAACAAATCTAGGACGGTGAAGATACGCAGACATTTCTCGCCATTTCACCAATTCAGCCGCACCACATGAGTTCCACAGCAGAACTCTTATAGGGTAGAGCCGAAAGATGAGGCAAGAACTGCTACACTGCAGCACAGCACCATGCTGGTTTTACTCAGATTTTGTGAGTTTTAATTTAGCCTAGCCTAGACCTAAGAGTTCAGAAGATTTGCAAAATGCACCCCATACTAGCCTACCCATAGCCTAATAGGCCTATTGATTCTTTTATGGCAGACCACCCACAAATGTTCATATAGCCTAGGCCTAGGCTAGCCTAAGTTCTGGAATGCATGTTGGAATAGCCTTCCTATAAACTGTAGGCTAGGCTACTTCCTTTTAATTTAAGTTTGATTCTTTGGAAAAATCTATTAGGCCTAGACCAGGGCAGGAAAGTAACATTTAAAATGACGTGTAAAAAGTCGCCCATAAACGGCGGGCCGCTATGTTATTGTAATTTGGGAGCTTATTTCGTCTGTTGATTGACTTTGTCCTTAATTGGGGATCCTATGAATTAGCACAGATGATGATGACTTACCGTACATCATAATACGTGACGGGCCGATGTGGGGGGGCAGAGCCGCAGAGACCCCCTCAACATATTTTGTGTCCCACAGTAACTTTTAATGGGATGGATGTAGTTACCGGGTGTACGGTCGTCATGTTTACATAGGGCGATCGCCGCGGTTAACTTCGCGTCTATTTTGACGGCGATTTTTTTCGGTATATTTCATTTTATTCACTTCCTTTTATATTTAGGCTATAATCTAGCTTTGGCACGACAATAACCCTAACCTAGTCTTTCTTAAAGATTCTTCTAATCTTCCAGTAGCCTATAGCCTAATTTAGGTCATTTTTAACCCTTAAAAAGCGGCTCACCACTTAAGTCGAGTTAAATAAAGCTGGACTAGGTGGCGGCGCTCGACATAGGTCGAGTGGCAATTTCAGCACGTAATGTGGCTGAGAGAGAGAGACAAGTGGTGGCAGGAGACTAGCGAGCGTATGACTGCTCCAGACCACCGCGGCGAACCTACTGACACAAATCTCAGCTCCCTCCTCCCTCTCTCACTCGCTACATACTCAATTATGTACCGAAAGTACCGAATTACCTGCTTTTTGCACTCGCGTTGCACGGTTATTGCAAGAAAACTATCCATCATACAAGGATCGTTATGGTGTCATTCGAAAGCTCTGTTTATGCCCTTTCAGGGATAGATACTTGTTTTACGTTCTGGGTCTTATTTAGGCATGAAAATGATCACGTAAACAGCCCTATTTTGGCTAAAAACACCCCGCTGGGCGGTACACATAAATAAACCGCATAGGCCGCTCTTAAGGTGTTAAAGGCACACAATTAAATGGTTGGTATTTTAAACGACACTACTGCAGCATTATGAGAAACAATTTATTAGAGATAATAGGCAACAATAGATTCGCCATATTTTTCTCCATAGGCTATAGTCCGCATGGAGGATTTTCGTTATCGACAAATTGAAAAAAATCCCACTTCACAGACAAAATAGACAAATACACCAAAAATCGGGGTGTGGGGGCGGCAGCCCCCACCCATAATAGCCTACTATAATAGGTTAGTAAGGTTGTTAGGTTAGGCTAGGCTAATGTCCATTCAAAGGGGTATAGGCCTAGTAAACGCTAGGATTGCCTATACCTGGTCAAGGGTAAGTCCTGCTGTAGTCAACTTGAATGCTACCTTAAATTGTAATATTAGACTAGGCATAGCCTATAGATAAAATAGCCTAGCCTACTTATTTATTGTAGCCTATAATATAGGCCTAGCCGGGTAGAATGTAGAGTTCGGGCGTACCGCCACCATTGTTTACACTGCGCAGAGCGGCGACGGAAGCTTGCAATCATGTTCCCGTCCATTTTGAATGCCGTTGGTTACGATAATATGTTGAGGGGGGCAAGCACCCCTATGACATATTGTCATCATATAATTTGCCAGCAGGGAGCAAATAGGCCTAACCAAAAAAAATCGTCGTCAAAAACTCAAAATAAACGCGAACTTACAGTAACTGCGGCGATCGACCATGTAAACATGACGGCGGCAACGGCGGTGGACGCTTGCGATCATGTTCCCGTCTATTTTGATTGCCATTGGATACTATAATATGTTGAGGGGAGGGCTTTGCGGCAATTGTTTTGGTTGTTTGCCCCCTGCTGGCAATATACTGTATATGATGATGACAACACGTCATGGGGGCAAAGCCCCCCCTCAACATATTATTGTATCCAATGGCATTCAAAATAGACGGGAACATTATCGCACGTGTTCGACGCCGACACCGTCCACGTCATGTTTACATATGTCGATCACCGTGGTTAAAGGCTGGTTCACACATAGCCGAGTCGGTGCGCGAGTCCAACACGAGTCACACTCGTCGATTATCACTGTCGCTGGAGGCTGAGTCGGCCGCGAGTAGCAATTGCTCCCGAGTCAAGGAGGGTGTAACACGAGTTAACTCGAGTCAATACGAGTTAACAGGTGTTCATGCAAGAGTCTGTACGAGTAACTGAGAGCCAAAACGAGTGTAACACGAACCCAACACGAGTGTAGACAAATTTGAAAAATAATGGCCACATTCCAGGGCACGTAAACAAAGAGTATGGACGAGTCTAACACGAGTCAACGCGATTGTTACACGGATCAACACGAAAGACAACGCGTTGACTCTCGTTGGATCTCTGTTGCACACATGTTGAGTCGTGTTACATCCGTGTAAACTCGTGTAAACTCTCGTTGATCGTCCTACATTTTTGAAATAACGGTATTTCAAATTAATGACACTTGCTTTTTCGTGTTACACTCGTGTTTTTTTCTCAGTGGATCGTGTTTACTCTTGTTTACTCGTGTTTTCACTCGTGTTTGAATCGTGTAAACTCTGGCATCATGGGGGCACCAAATTTTGGCACTCACATTCGTGCTTTCTACTCTTGTTGATACGTGTTGCATGTGTGTTACATACGTGTTGTTGCGTGTAGACACGTGTTGCTTCGTCAACGTCGAAATGATGACGAATAGCGACGAATCACCAAAGAGTGTTACACGGTTTACACGAGTCAACACGAGTTAACACGAATAACGAAGAGTTATTCAGAGTCAAACATGAGTTAACACGTATTTAGGCCACACTCGTGGGTACTCGCCACGGGACCCAAAAATTTCATGCATGCATGAAATTTTTGGACCCCGTGGCGAGTACCCACGAGTGTGTCGAGTATACAAAGAGTATACACAAGCGTAGCACGAGTCTATACGAGTGTTGAGGAGTATCGACGAGTCATTGCTGAATAGCAAAATTTCATCACTCGTGTTGGACTCGCGCACCGACTCGGCTATGTGTGAACCAGCCTTTAGTTCGCGTCTATTTTGAAGGCGTTTTTTTCGGTTATTTGCCTCCTGCTGGCAATATATATGATGATGACAATATGTCATGGGGGGGGTGACCCCCCTCAACCTATTTTTGTATCCAAAAGCAGTCAAATAGACGGGAAGATGATGGCCAGCGTCCGCCGCCGCTCCGCGTAGTGTAAACAAGGCTGGAGGTACACCCGAACTCTACATTCTACCCCACTAATTTTCCAACTAGCATAACCGATGATTATCAATGATCAATCCCAGTCAGAAACGTCCATGATTCCCTCCCATAAGTCATTGTCGGGATTACCACACTGTCATGCAAGGACTTCTTTACTTCCATGCTGACCACCCTATTTATTCTTACTGCTTTCAGAGTTCCTACAACGCTCTTCCCCTGTTACACTTTCTCCCACACTTCTTCATCCATAGACCTACTCACATCTTTACTCAACACACTGCCCAAATACTTAAATGAGCTGACATTCTTCATAGCCGTTCAACCTCACTTCACACTCTATGGTTGCACCACTTTCAATGACCATAATATTGCTCTTCCTAGCATTTACCTCCAGATTCCGTTTTTCACACACTGTTCCAAACATATTTACCTGACTGCAACTCCCATTCACTATCGCTCATCAGAACTGTGTTGTCAGCAACAGTAATACGGGTACTGTACTGTTGAGGCTACTTCCACTCGTTTCCTTCCCTTATCAGCGGTACACCAACATCCGCTGCTCTTCCTTGTATTTCTTTCATGACTCCATCCATATACTGTACCGGTCTATATTGAACAACCATGGGGACATCACACACACCCTTGCTTTAACCCAACATTCAGATTAAAGAACTCGCTCTGTTAATTATCCACACATACTGACACCTTTGCACCCTCATACATGTTCTGCATTGCTTTCAGCAACTTGCCATCTACTCCGTATATTCTCAGTACCGGTACTTTCCACATACCTTCTCTATCAATTCTGTCATAGGCCTTCTCCAACTCCATAAATGCAGCATACAACTTTTGTCGCTTCTCCAGATATTTCTCCACAACACATTTCCGGGCAAAAATCTGAGCTACACATCCTCTTCCCTTCCTAAGATGACTACAGTATGCTAACCGTTTCCCCAGCAATATTGACTGAAAATGCCCAAATATATTGCATGTCCGCTTCAGATTTATCTAAAATATGTAAAATTACACCAAATACCACTACAGTAGCACTGAAATCAATAAAACTCACTAACAGGATAAATAAATGGAAGAAATACTCCAAAAGATTAATATGTTAACCCTTTACCCAGCAATACTGATTGAAAATGCCTAAATAGATTGCATATGCACTTCTGATTTATACATGCATACGTACATAACATGTTAAGACTGAGTGCTCTACACAGATGTGCAGTTTCAGTCTCGTTTCCTAATGGCGGCGTTCCAGGCAACCCTGTTAACCCTTATTTAGCGGCGAGCAACATAAGTCGAGTTAAATAAAGCTGGACTATGTGGCGGCGCTCGACATAGGTCGAGTGGCAATTTCAGCACGTAATGTGGCTGAGAGAGAGAGACAAGTGGTGGCAGGAGACTAGCGAGCGTATGACTGCTCCAGACCACCGCGGCGAACCTACTGACACAAATCTCAGCTCCCTCCTCCCTCTCTCACTCGCTACATACTCAATTATGTACTGAAAGTACCGAATTACCTGCTTTTTGCACTCGCGTTGCACGGTTATTGCAAGAAAACTATCCATCATACAAGGATCGTTATGGTGTCATTCGAAAGCTCTGTTTATGCCCTTTCAGGGATAGGTACTTGTTTTACGTTCTGGGTCTTATTTAGGCATGAAAATTATCACGTAAACAGCCCTATTTTGGCTAAAAACACCCCGCTGTGTGGTACACATAAATAAACCGCATAGGCCGCTCGTAAGGTGTTAAGGGATGCTTTACTTGTCAAGTTTTTGGATTTGAGATCGGCACGTATAGTCCGATCCCAGGTCTTACTCGGTCCACCCCTTGGTGCAGCTCCCTCCACAATCGCAGACCTGCATCTTTTCACCCAATTTTGTTCATCCATTCTCTCCACATGTCCATACCATCCCAGTTTACTTGTACGCATCTCCTCGCTAATACTCTTTATACCTAAACGTCTCTTCAGCTCATCATTTGTTATTCTGTTGACATCCTTTATCTGAAATATGTAAAATTACACCAATTACCAACTACATTACCAAATTTTTTAATAAAGTACACTAACAGGATAAAGAAAATGTAAGAAATAGCCCTAAAGATGAATTTATCTATCTATGTATTGACGGACGCCTTGATCCCCGAAGGATTGGCCACGAACGAAGCACCCCTATGCACCTCTGTCCCCAGTCAGTCGACGCCCCTCCTCCCATCCAGCACCGCTTTCACGCATGTACTTCTTAACTCCATCCTTCCACCTCTCTCTCGGTTTTACTCTGTCCCCTTCCACTCGTACACGCTCTTAGTCATTCTCTCGCTTCCCATACGTTCCACATGGCCGAACCATCTCAAGGTGTTCTTTTTCGCACTTTCCAGTATATTCACACCACACCTCTCTCGTACTTCCTCATTCGTCTGTCTATCCCTCCATGTAACTCTGCACACACTTCTCAAGTAACTCATTTCCATCCCTTTCACTCTTGGTTTGAATCTCTCCAACAACGTCCATGCTTCGCTTCCGTAAGTCAGTGTCGGGATTACCACACTGTCATGCAATGACTTCTTCAGTTCCATGCTGACCACCCTATTTCATGTTACTGCTTTCAGCATTCCTACAATCCTCTTTCCCTGTTGCACCCTCTCCCACACTTCTTCATCCATACTCCCATCTCTACTCTGTACACCGCCAAGATACTTAAATGAGCTGACAATCTCCATAGCCTGACCGTTCAACTTCACCTCACACTCTGTGGCTTCACCCCTTTCGAAGACCATAACCTTGCTCTTCCCCCGCATTTACCTTCAGATTCCATTTTTCGCACACTGTTCCAAACATATTTACCAGACCCTGCAACTCCCATTCATATCGTCAGCAAACAGCAGTACACAAACATCCACTGCTCATCCTTGTATTTCTTTTATGACTCCATCCATATACTGTATATATAGAACAACCATCGGGACATCACACACCCTTGCTTTACCAAACATTCAGATCAAAGAACTCCCTCTGTTCATTCTTCACACATACTGATGCCTTTGCACTCTCATACATACTCTTCACTGCTTTCAGCATCTTGCCATCTACTCCATATATTTCTCAGTACTTTCCACATACCTTCTCTAGTAACTCTGTCATTCCACTCGTTGCCTTCCCTTATTAGTGGTACACCAACATCCACTGCTCATCCTTGCATTTCTTTTATGACTCCATCCATATACAGTTCAGTATATATTGAACAACCACGGGGACATCACACACCCTTTCTTTAACCCAAAATTCAGATCAAAGAACTCGCTCTGTTCATTCTCAACACATACTGACACCTTTGCACCCTCATACATGCTTTTCACTGCTTGCAGCAACTTGCTATCTGCTCCGTATATTCCAAGTACTTTCTACATACCGGTACCTTCTCTATCAACTCTGTCATAGGCCTTCTCCAAGTCCATGAAGGCGGCATACAACTTTTGTCCCTTCTCAAGATATTTCTCCACAACATATTTCAGGGCAAAGATTTGAGCTACACATCCTCTTCCCTTCCTATGATGAATACTGTATGTTAACCGTTTCCCCAGCAATACTGGCTGAAAATTCCCAAATATATTGCATGTGATTTATCTAAAATATGTAAAATTATACCAAATACCAACTACATTAGCACAAAACTCAATCAATCACAGAAACAGGATAAACACATAGAATAAATACCCCAAAAGATGAATACGTTAACCCTTTCCCCAGCAATACTTACTGAACATGCACAAATAAAATGCATGTGCTCTTCAGATTTAGCTGAAATATGTAAAATTACACCAAATACTAACTACATTAGCACAAAAATCAATCAAGCACTTTAACAGGATAAATAAAATGGAAGAAATAGCCCAAAAATGAATTAATCTATAGCCTACCGGTATATATTGCCGGACACCTTGATCCCCGAAGGGGATCGAAACGCCTGCGTATTTCAAGCTCGCTTGAGTTATCACTCTATCGTCTTTTAGAGCTTTTTGGCCCGGGGTAATTACCACACCATCGCGTCATAAGGAGTTTGAGGGGATTAAATTGCTAGATACATAGAGGAAGAGGAATGCCAAGTAAAGCTAAACAAAAATTTATAAGATATTTTTAAAATGAGGTTGCTTATAATAATGTGTACCTCTACAGTTTCTCCATGGCTAACGAAAAAGGTCACATTCCTAAGAAGCCCCAACCAAAAAGGCCAAGCTTCTGTACAGAAAAAATGCCACACCATTACCCTTATGGTGACCCTATCAAATAATCAAAACAACCACACTTCTTAACCCAATTCCCGCGGGGCCCCTCATATGACGGAGATGATTTTCCGGCTATTTTGTAGCCTGTGAGCCAGGCCAGCTTTTGCAAGCAGCACGGATGGACGTCAGCCGGAGCCTACAGGCCCCGCCACGACACTGAGGTTTGTGTGAGAGAGAGCTCACTTATGTGCAGCGTCACACATAGCGAAAACAGAAAATAATTGGTAATTTTTAGCGATTTCGCCTATCGGATTTGGTCATTTTTAGCAATTTTGCCCTTCGTTTGCAAGAACCTTACAAGAAAACCAGACGTCGTTCAGGGATGATTCAGGAGTAATTTGAAAGCTATTACCGTACTTTCACGAATACATAATTGTATTACGCTCTGGCTTTTGCTTATGCATGAAAATGAGCAGGGAATGAAGGCAATTTCGGGCAATTATGCCTACTCGTACAGGAGTCCATGGAGCGGCTTCGGTCGCGCTGGGAATTTCCCCATCTCTCACACCACACACACACATCACACAGTTTTTCCTACACCGAGAAATTACTCTCCGGCTGTCATTTCTCGAAGACTTCTTCTAGCCGGAGACATTGAGAGCAACCCAGGACCCACCTACACATACATATGTCCAACTTGCTCAAAACCCATCACTTCGAGCGCCACACTAAGGGTTCAGTTCTCTGCAATTCATACAGGAACTGGACCCACTTCACCTGCACAACACTTGCCTCCAAGAAACACTACACGAACACCTGGACCTGTTCCTCATGCCCCTCCCTCTCCCAGTCAAATCCCTCGCCTAAAATCCGTCCACCTCTCCTCCCCAACCCACCTAACCTTCCAATATCATCCACTCCCCCCCCCTAAAACCCGTCCACCTCTCCTCCCTAGCCCACCTAACCTTCCCATACCATCCACATCCTCAACTCAACACACCACACCCCATCCTAATCCATTCCAACCCCCATCTCCTGCTCCCCAATCCCCACCCCCACCTCACCCATCCCATCCTCCAGCCCCTCCCTCACCCCCACCCCATCCTCGTGCAGCAGCACCCAACATACATCGTGCACATAACATTAACATTCTCCAATTGAACATAGATGGCATCAACACAAAGAAACACAAACTCTCACACTTCACCAAACAACACAACATACACATTGCCATCTTACATGAAACAAAACTCCGCACAACACAAAAAACACCCACATTTCATGATTTCACCACCATCAGACAAGACCGGGCTGTCTATATTGTTCTATAATGCTTCTTTCAACATAGGAGAATAGCATAGGAAGGAACAAAAAAACATATCGCATCCATAACCCCCCAGGCCGGGGGTTCGACCTCGACCCCCGAAAAACTAAAAAAAAATCTTTCAGCCACCCAAAATTTGTGTTTGTGTCTGTAGTCTAAAGGGCTGCTGTAAGCAATAGAAATTATCATATGAGGGCATAAACACCCATATGACATCCCTAGGGCCACCTTGGGGGGGCCCCAAAATCATGGATTTTGGTAAAAAATTGTCTAAAATAATTCTACAAAGTTTTCCCCTGATGAAAATTTTGTTTAGTTGGTCATTAATCTCGATCTTCTATGTGCGCGCTATGGTAGAAAACGGAAGCTAAGGAGGACTAACTATTTTATCTGCCCCAAAAATAGTTTTGACTGATGAAAATCTTTGATTTTAGCTTGCCAGAGATCCTATTTTGGCACTTACGAGATCATCTACTTCTGTGTCTATTGCTCAAATTCATTCCCCTTCTACACACTACATATAGGACTATATAGCAACTGGAAAATGCAGAGATAATGGCATTATCTCACATATTTTTCAAGATTCAACATTGTTTATGTTGAAATATTGGCAAAAAAAAACATATATATATAATATATAGTTTGTTCAGCCCCTTCTATTATGCAATATGGTAAAACTAGTGCATTTTCTTGTAGGGGATGCAGGTAGAATACGCCATGCAAAAATTGTGGGAAATTTGAAATTTTTTGAGTGAGAAGATGATTTTACAAATATTTCAATGAAATTCTGCGCTTGCGCGCGCACGCACATAGAGAGCTGATTTTGTCAGCGAGTCTTAGTATTTCCATTGGTAATAAGATGGTATACATGAAGAAAAACACTATCTCTTATACAGGCTGACTTGGGGGTCAAAGCTTCAGCCTCCCCTTTTTAAATTAATTAAATTAACATATAGTTTTCACTTCTCTGCTTCGTTGTTTCTTCCTCGTTTTCAATAACCTTTTCTATATCGTTATGATATTCTGGTAACTCAATATTGTTAGAAAAAAATAGTATACTTAATTTGATATTAATTTGCAATCCTTTCAGTATTATAACGCCTTTATAAATTGTGCTTTGTCTAACATTCCCCGATATTACTCAGCTTTAGAAAGATCTTCAGGAATCAAAGGAATAAAATTTATTTCAATTAACCTTCCGACTCTCTCAAAATTGTCCTAAACTAAATTAATTTGATTAATGATAGCCAGAATAAAAGGAAGAACTGCGCAATCCTAAAATTAAAGGTGTAAGTTGTACACTGGGATGCCATCGTCACTAGCCATCTGATAAATATTATAATAATTATGGGAGTACTGTATATCTTTTGAAGAGAATGTATTACTATAACTAGCTTTCCATCCACTATAAAGTTATATATGTATTATTTATTACAAAGCAAGGTGTACCCAAAAAACAATCCGAATAGTTATATGTGCATAAAGAAAAACAAAGGGGTCCACGATTGTTTAATAGTGGGCTAGATGAGTCAGAGACTATGGTATCCGAGCATACATTCCAGGGAAGACCACCTTCTGTTATCATTCCGGCCTAACTTGATTTTCTTCTTGTAGGAATTTTGTGTGTGGATACATTTTGATCTTGCGGAATTGTTATGAAGTATTGCACAGGGGTAAGCTTTTATTGGCTAATGCTTTGTTTTCTCACTGTGCCTTTTCTTTATATATTAATTCATTTGTTAATTAATTATCTAATTATGACGGAGTTTGATAGGCCTAATTGTATTTTTCTAAATATATAGAACAGTGGAGTTGTGTATATGTTGAATAATTTTGCTCATTTCCATAATGATTAACCTTTTTAAACCTCTTTGTAGTACAATCAATGTCTAGATTGTCAAGGATTAATACAATTTTCCATTGATGCCAGACTTATACATTATATTCATTATAGTATATTTCTTTGAAGCCATACGGTAGTTTAATATTGTTGGACTATTTCAAGAATTATGTCTTGCTAGTCTACATAATCTTTATAGACCGAGAGAGAGAGAGAGAGAGATGTTCTTATTTCCCAGTTGTAAATTGATGTCAAAGCATTTCTTATATATATGTAGTTCTTTGTAAATAGCTGTAGGTGTTTATAAAATAATTATATACAAAATAGCAATATATGTATTCTCAGTGAGGTAGAAAAGGACATTTATCTTATCGTAACTGGTCAACAAACTACATCTGGCTCTCCATATATACTCCCAGATGATTAGGAACATGGCAAAATATCAGAAGACTGGCACATCCACACCTAATTCTGGCAGTTCGGATTATTTCTTTTCGAGACACCTGACTTGCACGCTGAGGGATTTATTTATTTACTGCCTAGGCCAGCAGCTTCAAATACAGATTGCTTGGTGCGCTCAGTCACGATGGTAATGTCAGCCAAATAAGAGATATCGCGGCACCAAATATGTTTTAATCAATAATTGGTATCAGCAATATCTACATTTGATTTATTCATTTCGAGTGAGATCTACAAACATGTTCCTACACTTGCCCGCTCTATTCAACATCTGATAGACGTTAATACAGCACAGAGCCAACCAAACGTAATGACATGTGAGACATTACGTATTAGCACTACCGTACTGTGTGTGGGTTACAGGAGAATTCGCCCAGAAACCAAATCGCCCCACTCTTGGACAACCAGTTCTCCCCGTTTGTACCCCCCCCACCTCCCACCCCACCCCACCACCACCCCAGGAGCTTAATACCTATTTCCATCCCTCCCCCAACCCCTGAGGTCTTCTTTATTAAAAACTGATGCAAAGAAGGAATTAAGGACATTACTCATTTGTACTAATTTGTTAGGTTAGGTTAGGTTAGGTTAGGGTAGTGTTAGGTTAGGTAAGGTTAGGTTAAGGTAGGGTAGGGTTAGGTTAGGTTAGGGTAAGGATAGGTTAGGTTAGGTTAGAGAGATGAATAGAGGGGGAATTCTTCAGTACCCCTTTAGGGGGGAGGGGGGACATTAACGGGGCGAACTCGCAGCAGGGCGACTTCTCAAAGCGGGGCGAACTCATTTCGGGGCGAATTCTCCAGTATTCCTGTGTGTGTCCGTGCGTGGTGGTGTGAGATCACGTTTATTATGAATAATGTTTATATAGCTTTTACGCATTTAACATCCTGATGTTTATGTTACGGTGAAAATGTGTTCATCGAATTTATGCAATTAATAGCATTCCTCTAACAGGTACCAACAAATGCAATATACAGTATATTCAGTGAAATCGATCCGGACCGTTTGTAAATCCCATTGGTGTTGGTAGAGTCATATTGTAACGTTTTTATGCCTTTAGTTTTCACTCTCTCTTATATAAAGAGAGTTTCCAGTTAATTCAATCATGGTTAATTTTGTTTATGATTATTGTAGTCCACAGTCATGTCAATGTTCCCAAATTTTGAAGTAGGATAGATTATATTCGGTCAATATATAGTAAGTTTAGTATGATTATCCGAAGACTAATCGACTCTGATTGTGGGTGAAAATTATTTGTGGGATAAGTGATCATAAACCTAATAGAACACATTCTAAACATTGGGAACAAAGACTTACATAATATATCACATATCTATTTTTGATATTGCATGCAAGCCATGCAAGCCGGACTATGTTATCGTGGTTAGACAAAGAGGCTGTTCTCGTACCTTGTAAAGATTGACCGGTCCTGAACTGTACCACTGAAAGATGATGATGATCACTTCAATTTCACCCATAATACAGTTTTCAGCCATTGTATAACATTCCCATTAAAACTTGCATGTACTGGAAAAGAATAATCACCTAAATGGGAAACATTAAAGAGAAGTACACTTTTGCAACACCAGGTAAGGAGATAATGTACATGTCCAGATGCAGACAATTCCTGGAAATGGAGGCGTCTGGCTGTAATAAAGACATATCTCTTTGAGTCTTGTTACTGCCACCTTCATGGGGTGGAGAGGAACAATTCAATTATGTAGAGTCTTAGCGTAAGTGATCAACTTATTTTGAGTGTTCATTCAACCTGTCACGAGAAATAATATGATAATTTATTCTTAGGGCATACATTGGAAATAACTATATGAACATCCAAATGCTGGGGACCTTGTATCCCTAACCTAATGTTCATGACATCGGAGGGATTGGTGGGTGGGGAGAGAGCCTTCTGCTTTGCTATCCTTACCTTCCACTATATTCGCATTAATTACGGACTGCCTAGTAGGGACCGCAAGGTCTGTGCAGTCTATGTATATATGTAACTCTATGTACCTCCCTCTCTCCATTGAAAGTAAAGCAGTTCACACAGCGTCTTGCAATTGAGACAAAAATGCGTGATGCCGAATATAATCCAAGGCAAAACCTTATTATGCAAATGTAACATTCTTTACACACATATTTCGAGCACCAGACAGGAAAGGCTAGTCAGGCTATTAATACGTGCTGTGTGAAAGACAAAGACAAGGCTGCCTTAGAGAGAAAGAGAGATTGGCATAGATAGATTTATATAGATACACTTATTACACAGACCTCACGATCCCTGCGAGGTGGCCAGGACTTAATCCAAGTAGAGATAGCAGCCCTAAGAGTAAGAGACCAACTTTCTCTGTGGTATGAGTCTAGCCTTTTATTTTGTTAATGGGTATATTGAGCCACTGTCTATAACTTCATTTGGGAGCTTATTCCACTTACCAACTATACTATGGGTCAAGAAATGCTTAGTTGTGTCTAGGTTAGCTCTCCTGCCTAATAGTTTAATTTTGTTCCCTCTTGTGGAACTCTGTTTGGCCTTCTTAAACAGATTATTGAAATTTACGTTACTAAATCCATTTACAATCTTAAAGTACATCAGCTGCTCCCTTATTCTCCGTTTCTTAAGCAAAACCAAATCAAATGTTTTTTATCTCTCATTGTATGGTTTATTTCTAAGGAAAGGGATCAACGTTTTTGTTTTTCGCTGAACGGATTCGAGTGTTTCTGTCTTTTATTTAGCAGGGAGACTAAAACTGCACAGCATACTCCAGATGCAGCCTCACAATATTTGTTTTATAATAGTATAATTATGTCTTTGCTATACCAATGAGCATTTTATTCTAATGACTCCTAGTGCTCTGTTTGCTTAAGGGGGGTGACCTGCTTTTTGTTATTTCTGTCCTTTTCTCTCTTTCTCTGGCTTGTATCCATTCGGCCCCATTCAGCCAACTATTTTAAGACGTTTATCCCCATCTAGGTGTCGATTTCTTCCTGGCGAGCGATAGCGAGGCAGCATTATATGAAGAAATCCGGCTTCGCTGGAGACATTTTTCTATCAAAAAATTTACAAATTTAGCCTACTGTCAAACAAAAATAAAAAATATGCTGGCTCGCTACCGGTCACCAGTAAAAAATTGACACCTGGATGGGTATAAACGTCTTAAAACAGTAGGCTGAATGGGGCCAAATGGATACAAGCCAGAGAAAGATAGAAAAGGACAGAAGAAAAACAGGTCACCCCCCTTAATATACTGTTGTGGTGCATTGCCTTGTACATTTTATATTTTGGTTTATAAGCACTCTTAATATTTCCACTTGAGATATTTTTTTCTTGACTCCTTTCTCCCTCATGTTTAGCCCCATTGCTTTTCTAATTTTTAGACGTTCGCCCCATTATTTTGACGATTTTAAGAACTTTTGACCCATTTCTGTCAAATTTAAGACCTTTCATGCCATTTAGGTGTCAATTTTATCCTGGCGAGCAATAGCGAGCCTGAAATTTAAGAGGAACCGGCTTTCAGCCAGGAAATTTTTCTACCGAAAAATGTACACATTTTTCTTGAAAGGGACTCAAGGGGGTGTAATCTTAAGCTTGATGGATATCTAGGGACCAAACTAAAAACCTCCCCTTAAGCACTTTTATCTGAGATATTTAAGAGAGAGAGATTGATTTTCATTTTGCCCCTAGGGGCGAGTTTATTGAGTAGCTCCCCCCATCCTGTGGTGGGACAACCACTGGTAAAGCGATACATACTGCTCAAAGAACCATTATTCCACTGAAACAACAGCATCGTCGTCTGGTTACATTCATATTTATGTTTATAAATCAGCTAGGCATTATTCAGATGTGTTATTATATAGTGTTCTCAATTAATTGGCACATGTGCTGTATATACATAGCTCATGATTAGTAGCCTGACAAAACAATTTTGTTTTGTCGTGACTGAGTTACTAATTGACTGGTTGTAAATAATAGCACTACAAAACTAGTGCAATCATATGAGGAGACTTCATATTTTTCATTACATGAATGGTTATTGAGGTCATACTTAGCCGAATACAATTATTACATACATGATGTGACTAATATTTCCAACTATATAAATTATAATGCAATAATAGTACTACAAAGATATTACAATCACAGGAGGGACACTTCATATTCTTCATTACATCAACGGTTGTTGAGGTCACAATTAGCTGAATCCAACGGTTACATACATAATGTGACTAATATTACCAACTTCCGAAGTTATAATACAATTTTAGTACAACAAACATATTACAATCATGAGGGACACTGTTCATATTCTGCATTACAATAATGGATATTGAGGGCACAGTTAGCTGAATATGGCCAGTGGAGAAGTGTACATGCCCATAGTAATATAATATTTAGTTGGGTGTGAGAGGTTATGGGAGAGGGGGTGGGGGAGTTGTATGAGTACAAAGGAAATCAAGCAACAACAGATCTAGTGACCCTTCTAGACTGCTTGTCCTCCAAAACACTGAGGCTCAAGTGTCCAAACAGTGGTTTAGAGTGGGTAAGGGAACATTGGAAAGGGAACTACTGCCCTGGAACTAATGTCCGTGGCAGGACTAGGAAGATAGTAGGGGACAAATGGGATAGTAACTGAGGGGAGGATAAAATAAAGTTATTAATTTACAAACGCAGTCAGTCGCGGGTTTGATGCGAGTTATTTGTCTAGGCGGAGTTTAAATGAATCAACGGTGCTGCAGTCTATAACATCTCGGGGAAGCCCATTCCACAAGTTGACAACTCGATTGAAGAAGAAATTCTTAGATTCGTGTGAGTTAAAAGATTTACCAATAATTTTGCAACCGTTTCCCCGCGTGTAATTAGATTGGTCGATAGTGAAGTACTTACTACAGTTCATATTGTCGATACCTTTGATGATTTTGAACACTAGAATTAAGTCACCTCTTAATCTGCGCTGGGTTAAAGGAAATAGATTTAATTCTCCAAGACGCTCTTCGTATGGTTTGTTCTTTAGGCTAGGTATCATTTTGGTAACTCTACGTTGAACTCGTTCTAGCTTGTTTATATATTTTTGGTAATAAGGGCACCAGGATTGAAAGGCAGTATTCCAGAAGAGGGCGGACTAAGGAATTGTAAAGGGTTAGGATAACTTCTTTGGATTTATGCTCAAATGACCTGCCTATAAAGCCAATTATTTTGTTTGCCTTCTTAACAACTTCTGAACATTGTTGACTCGGTTTTAGGTTACTCGATATTGTTACTCCCAGATCGGTTTCTCTGTTTACATTCTTAAGCTGAGTGCCATTCATCGAATAGTTTGCTTTCTCATTTAGGTATCCGATATGTAGTACTTTACATTTATCCGCATTGAAACTCATTTGCCAAATTTGGACCCAATGTGACAATTTATCTAGATTGTGTTGCATATCGTCAACTTATTCTTTTGAGAGTACGCTATTTGCAATTTTTGTATCGTCAGCAAATTTTGAGATTGTACAGGTGAGACCCTCATCTATGTCGTTGATGTAAATTAGAAAGAAAATTGGTCCTAGTACCGATCCCTGGGGTACCCCGCTACTTACATTGGTCCATTTAGATGCCTTACCGTTTATGACTACTCTTTGCTTTCTGTCGCTGAGCCAATTTTCTATCCATTTCAACACACCGTCTTGTATTCCATGCGCTTTTAGTTTTAGCAGTAAACGTTTGTGGGGAACTTTGTCAAAGGCCTTTTGAAAATCAAGGTATATTATATCTACAGCTTTACTCTCATCGTAGAGGTTGAGGATATCGTGGAAGAAGTCTAAGAGGTTTGTTAAACAGGAACGTTTTTTACGAAAGCCTTGTTGAGCATCTTTAAGTATATTATTTTCCTCTAAGTGTTTTACGAGTCTGTCTCTTATGACCGTTTCTAGCATTTTACATACAACTGAGGTTAAGCTAATTGGACGATAGTTACTGGATAGGGATTAGATGCCTTATTTTAATATCGGTGTTACGTTGGCTATCTTCCACTGATCAGGCATAGTTCCAGACTGCAAGGATTTATTGAATAGTAATGTCAGTGGTTTGGAGAGCTCATCCTTAGCTTCCTTTAGAACTCTAGGCGAGATTGTATCAGGTCCTGGCGTTTTATTTACCTTTAGTTTATCTAAACAATTCAATACTTCTCTCTCTGTAATGGTGATATTGCTTAGAACATCTGAATTATCAATCTGAATCGGCGATGGTGTAGGGATATCATTGAGGTCTTCTGTTGTAAAAACTGATGCAAAGAATGTATTAAGGGCATTACTCATTTGTACTTCGTCTTTGGTGTATTCTCCATTTTCATCGACTAACGGTCCAACAGGTGAAGTAACTACTTTTTTCTTTCTGATATAACTATAGAATTCTTTCGGGTTTGTTTTACTTTGATTCGCAATATGTAACTCTAGGGTCTTTTTACTTTGCTTAATTAACTTTTTGGCTTTTCGTCGTAGGTCTACAAATTTCACCCGTTCTTCATCATTTTGTGAGGATTTTAATCTATCATTAGCAATTTTGTTAGCAAGCAGGCAGTTTGAAATATCTTTATTCCACCATTTGGGCTTATTATTATGGCCTGGACGCCGTATTTTCGATGGTATGCAGTCTTGCACTGCTTTTAGGTAAGTGGTTTCGAATAACTTCCAAGATGTATTTATGTCGCTATTGTTAATTAAAAAGCTCCAGTCAGTTTCTTTAAACATATCTCCAAGTAAAGTTTGCTTTCTTGAAATTAGGGACTTTTTCGATGGTACTATTTGGTTCGTTACTAGTAAAGTTTAAAGTGAAATTTATCGTAGGATGGTCGCTGTTACTGAATTCATCACCAACATTCAAATTCTCTATTAATTCTTCTTTTGTTGCAAGTACAATGTCAAGAACGTTATTACCACGGGTCGGTGTTCGAACAAATTGATAAAGCGAACTCTCTTGCAAGTTCGTATACAAGTCATGTCCGGAGTGTGAAGTAAGAGTATCGCCCCACTTGGTCACAGGTAAATTAAAGTCGCCAAAAATTACGGTATCTTGTGAGTTACTTACATCTGCAATTTGTTCGTAAATTTCTCGGTCAGTTTGCACTGATTGAGCTGGAGGTCTGTATATTAACGCAAGTATTATTTTTGTACCTTTATTATTCTTTATTAGCACAAAAGATGTGTCGACGTTCACAATTTGAGGTTTTGACAAGAGGGTAGGGTTAAGACTTTCTTTGATATAAGGTAAAACACCATCTCCATTTCGATTTATTCGGCTTTTCTCAAACATTACATAACCGGGAAGTGAATACTCTGCTAAAAAGTCTCTATCTTCTGTATTGAGCCAAGATTCTGTTATGCCAATCACATGATCATTTTCTGTAAACACTAGCTCCTCTAAATCTGAAAATTTATTGCGTATGCTACGAGCGTTTGCATAGAAAACCTTTAAATTTGTTATTTTAGAACTCACGGAACGCTCTTTAATAATATTGTTGGTTCTTGTCGGATCTACATGTATGTTCATGGCTGTCCTCGGTCCTCGCTGTCTTCGGTCCTTATCGCTGGTGGTCCTGGGTTGCCTCTGTTTTTTGCTTGGCGTTGGATGATTTATGTCACTGCTGCTTCTTCTCGGATGGCGTTTTTTGATCCATGGCTGCGGACTGCTTCGTGTAGGAGACGACCCATG
This sequence comes from Paralithodes platypus, assembly GCA_032716605.1. Lineage (NCBI taxonomy): Eukaryota > Metazoa > Arthropoda > Malacostraca > Decapoda > Lithodidae > Paralithodes > Paralithodes platypus. The sequence continues at coordinate 32,237,167 of CM064575.1, forward strand.
CGTGCTGAACCCACAGGGTTTAGATGAGTGCCATCCTTGCGGAATAGAGTAGGCTGGTTATAGAAATTATCCCAGAGGTTGATGAATTCAACTTCTTCCTTCAGACACAAATATTTTAGTCGGCTATTTGTGCTGAAGGCCTTGTCGTAGAATTTGTCAGGTGCGTCGATCTTGGGGAGAATGCCTGAGATGATGATATTCCTTGACTTGTTTTTGTAGTGCTGGATCATCTTGCGATATTTCTCCGTCAACTCTTCGGATCTGGTGCGCATGATGTCATTTGAACCAGCATGGATGACAAAAAGGGTATTTTCGTTTGCATCCTTTGTGGTATCTTCGAAGGCTTCCACAATGTCGTCCAGTCCAGCTCTTGGGATGCAAAATCTTTTTCGTCAATTTGGGACTCTGTCACAGAACTCTTCGACCTGTCCTCGTAGGATGGAATCCCCAACGAGCCTGGTCTCTTTCTGGTTCGTCTTCCATCTCTACCAAGATCTCAAATCTGTTTGACATTGTGACTGGTAGATGAGACCTTTTCTGCGTTGGTCGTGCACCGTTCCTCACTGGTGTAAATCCGGAAATTTGTGGTGGCGAGACTCTGCGTACAGGTCGGGGAGAGGAGTGGTTAGAACGGGGGCGAGGGGATGGTACAGTTTGTGCTAGCAGGCTTCTTGCACGAGCAGTGGGGGAGAGACTAAGGTGAACAGGGCGGCTGTCCTGGTTTGATGTCGGCTCAGGTTCATCAGAAGCATCTGTTGCAGTGGCTACTGCAGGTGTTGGATTGTTGGCAGATGACGTTGGGACGGTGGTGGATGCTGGAGTTGAAACAATTGGAGTTAATGATACTCCAACGTTGAGTGTTACAAATTCTTGGAGTGATTCCAGCTTCCTGGTGAGGGCGTTGATCTTGTTGTGGGCTTCATCCAATTTTGCTGTCAAATCCTCTCGTTGCTGGCAGAGTCGGCAGACTTGTGGATCGGCAGGAGCAAACATGGAAGCACCAAACCTACCGGCGCAGTTGGTACAGGCACGAGGCATGGTGACGATCACTTTCTTCAGATCACTTCACTCACTTAAAAACACTTAACTCACTTTTAAAAACACTTATCTCACTTTAAAAACACTTAACTCACTTCAGGTCACTTCACTTACATAAATAGGCCTAACCGAAAACAAATATTTTGAAATACGCACAAATAGGTTATCAGCGGTGATAGCCTAACCAAAATTTAAAACAAAACAAAATTAAATTTAAATACGCAGTGATAACCGAACCGAAAACAATTTTATTTTTATTTAAACAGAAATAGGCCACCAGGGGTGATAGCCTATCCTAACCGAAAACAAAAATAACCAAAAACTAAAATTATGAAATACCGGTACGCAGAAATAGGCCACCAGCGGTGATAGCCTAACTGAAAATTTAAAAATTTAAGTACGCAGAAATAGGCCACCAGGGATGATAGCCTAAACTAACCGAAAACAAAAATAACCGAAAACAAAAATTATGAAATACCGGTACGCAGAAATAGGCCACCACCGGTGATAGCCTAACTGAAAATTTAAAAATTTAAGTACGCAGAAATAGGCCACCTGGGATGATAGCCTAGACTAACCGAAAACAAAAATAACCGAAAACAAATATTATGAAATACCGGTACGCAGAAATAGGCCACCAGCGGTGATAGCCTAGCTGAAAATTTAAAAATTGAAGTACACAAAAATAGGCCACCAGGGATGATAGCCTACAAGTAGACTAACCAAAAACAAAAATAACCTAACCTTAAACAAATATATATATATAACAGAATATGTAACTAAATATACAATTCACCAAAGAGATTATTTAAAAATTAAGTGTGACTACACACAAGGGGTTAATATACTGTGTCAACAGATGGACCTGGTGTCGCTGTAGCCTAGTAAAGCAGTAGCCTACTCTTTTTAGATAAAAAAAGTGTATCAGTCAAAGGTTACTACAAGATCGTGCAAGCAACAACTAAAATTACAGATATATATGCAGTAGCTACAGTAGGATACTAAATACAATATCTACAAGAGTTAATAATAAAAAACAGATTGGCGGGCTATAGGCTAGGCTAGGCTTGGGTTAGGTTAAAACCTTGGCAGGTTGCTAGGTTAGGTTAGTTTGTACAAATACCACCCTTAGCTTAAAGTAAAATCAGTCTGAGGAGACAAAGTCAACAATATAATTATCTAGGGGGAAAAGATGAATGAATGCACTTAGATTTGGTACAAAATTGGCTGGAATTTAATATGTATAATCCCCCCAAAAAGCTTGTTTACAAAATGGCGTCGGCGTTAGTCCCTGTAGGCAGGTTAGTTAGTAAACAATATTGTTTATTAGCAAATTAATATGCAAAGCTTTACTTACATACAAGGCAGTTAAATAGATACTTACTACAGTAGGTAATGGGTAAAATTAGGGGCTATGATTTGATATAAAATAGTAAGAGAGCGTTTGTTTACAAATCAAAACAAAACAATAGATGGCGCTAGTGGCGCCCTGTCCGAGCAGGAGTCTTGTGATAAACACAAAGTTTATCAGTCAATACACAGCGAAACATCGTGCAGTGTTACTTACTAAGCTACTGGATGGTTAAACGTGCTCTTAACCCCATCACCACCATTACGTAGTTTTCATAATATTGTGGTTACCATAAGACGATTTTCTTTAGTTTATAATCTAGCTCTACGACTCAATGGGTAAATACGATCGGAATAAACCCTCTTCATAACAGGTCCTTCTGAAACTCCATAAAATCGTCTAATTTTAGCCAGAATCAAAGGTGAAAATACATCATGGTGCTTCTTTCAACATAGGAGAATAGCATAGGAAGGAACAAAAAAAACATATCGCATCCATAACCCCCCGGGGCGGGGGTTCGCCCACGATCCCCCCAAAACTGAAAAAAATAGAGTCAGCCACCCAAAAAAAAAAATTGTGTCTGTAGTCTAAAGGGCTTCTGTAAGCAATCTTTTTAACACATAATAATATACAAGCCTTTCAAGTCTGTCTCGTCTCCCCACCACACTGTTCGTGTTCCCCAGCTAGAAATGTACTAGTTTGAATTATCAAATCCCCGTCTTTTATATCGTTCCTTGGACCTAGCTAACCAATCAGGAGGTAGGAAGCAGGTGCCGGGACCAGTAAGAAGGCAGGAAACAAGTCGACCAGTTACAGGTGAGAAGCAGGTGAACGAGGCCCCGTGAGTGGTTGGCGGCAGTAGGGAGAAGGGGGCTGGTTCCATCTCGTCCGGTAGTTTGCCCCTCCACGTCCACACAAACTTGGCTGGTTTCGCTCTCTCTCTCTCTCTATCTCTCTCGTAAGCAAGGTGAGTTGTTGCCACGAGGTAATTGTAAAGTCACGTTCAACAGGTTGGTCTGGCCACATGACATCCCGTCGGTACGGATGTTACAATATATATATATATATATATAGTAGAAGGGTAAGGAGGAAAAGGACGCTTGGAAACATCTTATTTATTTATTTTTCAAATTTTCGGCAAACGTCTCGCAGCCATCATCAGGAAAACCCAAGATCCCTATTAACCCGTACAGGCCCAGCGACGCGTCTGACGCGTCGGCGATGTATGTAACGCACAGCCCCAGCGACGCATCTGACGAGTCACCCTAATTGCTCCGACCGTAACCTCAGGTGTAGCCACTCGAGAGGGCTCAGATTTGTATGGGAACTGTGTACGTATCCCACGCAACCGTGCCGATGGTTGAAAACTCTCAAAGTCCACGTGCGTGCGCATGAGCGCGCAATAACCTGGTTTTTTGGGGTAATTGCCTTCAATTTTTTACTCTTGTAAAATACGTTTTCGGGGGCTCTGTAGGACCATTCTTTAAGCTTTTTGAGTGGTTTTTCGTGGTTTTTCCTTCATTCCTAACCCATTCGCTATTGTTTCTGAAATAAAACCATTTTTTGAAAACCGGCCGGGTTCTGGTGAACAAACATTACAAAACTAGCCGGGGCTCCACGGGTTAAAAGAAATCATACTTGTAGAAAGTCAACAACAATGGGGCCACAAATGAATAAGAAGGACTGATTCAAATTATCTATAATGACTGAATAAGTACACAAAATTGAAAGTTTCATATGTAAATTCTACATTAATACAAATATAACTCTAATATTATTAACAACGCAAACAATGAAGACTGAAAACAATCACTTAACATTGACAGAATATAACCTCAGCTCAAGTTCATATATGCATAGCTAAGTCTAACATAGACGCTAAGTCCGAAATTAATAGCAAGATGCTTTAAATACTAAATAAGCACCACTAATTCTATATAACAATTTATAAGAAAACAGTTATAATTGACAGTTTATAAAAGTTAAATATCATACGACAGTTTATATTAAATGTATCACCTCACTAATATCAAACATCAAGGTAAAACGATTTTATAATTATATTCTACAAAATTTATCTCCTCAGTAAAATTATATAAGTGAACCCTTAACGTTAATATTGTCAACAACGCTAATACAAAATTTACTTCTTTGAAAATATTGTACACAAACAAACAAAATAATCAAGAATGGACTATATACTAGCCCTTATTAAACTTCTTCAGTCAACCCATTAATTATATAAATCCCTACTCTGTCCTCTGTCTACGTGGTGCGATGCATAAGGTGTTGATTTTCGGTGTGAGCATCCTGGATTCGAATCCACGGACTGCCACATGAGTTTGTAAATTTCATTAATCGATTTTAGGAGTATAGTTGGTTGTTGGAAGGAACATAATAATTGATATTGGTTCAGGGGTAATTTATCGAGAGGACTTCCCTAGTGGTTAAGGCCCCATTAATTGCTCTTTCCATTCACATATGCATAGCCTACGTGAGTTGCAGTTGGGATGTGTGTACATGCTTAGATTGATATGCAGGATTCGAAGTTGCATAATAAATCGTAGGCAGTGTCCACCATTCTTTAACTGTCTACGTGGTGCGATGCATAAGGTGTTGATTTTCGGTGTGAGCATCCTGGATTCGAATCCACGGACTGCCACATGAGTTTGTAAATTTCATTAATCGTAATTTGTATTCATCTTTGGTTCAGTGCATTGGTGATTTCTGTACTGACTGGTTGTTCTTGTCATATATGGTAAGCCTGCTGATTATTTATATATAGATGTGTTTTTTGCTATGTTTTTTTTTCGATTAGGGACTTGTATAATTAATGGGTTGACTGAAGAAGCTTAATAAGGGCTAGTACTGTATATAGTCCATTCTTGATTATTTTGTTTGTTTGTGTACAATATTTTCAAAGAAGTAAATTTTGTATTAGCGTTGTTGACAATATTAACGGAAGGGTTTACTAATATAATTTTACCACGCGAAGCATGGACGTTGGTTGAGAGACTCAGACCAAGAGTGAGAGCAGTGGAAATGAATTACTTAAGGAGTGCGTGCGGAGTTACATGTAGGGATAGACAGACTAATGAGGAAGTAAGAAGGAGGTGTGGTGTGGAGGTAGATGTGCTGGAAAGTGTGAAAATGAACAACTTGAGATGGTTCGGCCATATGGAACGTATGGAAAGCTAGAGAATGACTAAGAGGGTTTACGAGAGCGAGGTGGAGGGACAGAGGGGGAGAGGTAGACCGATTATGAGGTGGAAGGATGGAGTGAGGAACTACATGAACGAAGGCGGTACTGGTTGGGGGGAGGGGCGTCGACTGACTGCGAACAAAGGTGCATGGGGGCGGTTCGTTCGTGGCCACCCCTTCGGGGATCACGGCGTCAGGCAATAGATAGATAGATAGACTGAGGAGATAAATTTTGTAGAATATAATTATAAAATCGTTTTACCTTGATGTTTGATATTACTGAGGCGATACGTTTATATAAACTGTTGTGTGATATTTTTGTTTTATAAACTGTCAATTATAACTGTTTTCTTATAAATTGTCATATACAATTAGTGGTGCTTATTTAGTATTTAATTAAAGCATCTTGCTATTAATTTAGGATTTAGCGTCTATGTTAGACTTAGCTTTGCATATATGAACTTGAGCTGAGGTTATGTTCTGTCAATGTTAAGTGATTGTTTTCAGTCTTCAGTGTTTGCGTTGTTAATAATATTAGAGTTATATTTGTATTAATACAGCTAGGACAAGTAAATTTGTATACAATATTTGAACACATAAGGTCAGGCACGCGATCTTTGAAGCTAAAAAATTACCCAATTCTAAACTTATTGGTGAAAACAGATCTAAAGCTCACAGCAGGAAAACTATTTTTCAGAACATTTAGTGCAATTTTATGAAATTCATTACTGATAGATCCATAGTAAGGCATTTTAACATAAATTATCTTCTTTTTTACATCAAAACTTGATTGAACACCCTGAGCTTGTTTTACATACAAAAAATGTCTAAGTATACCATTGAATATATCTTTCTTATAGTAATTAAGCATAAAATGTTTCCTTAATTTTTCAACATGTAGCGAAAAATAGCTGGAGCAAACAGCATAGACTCTTTCTAATAGCGTCTTTATTGAATTAATCTTAAAAATCTTAGGGCAGTAGCTAAGCCAGTTTAACCCTGCTGAGGTTGTGTTCCGGAAGTGTGGCGGACTTGGCAATATGGACCCCATATGGTTACCGGCACTTTAATTGGCTCTCACACGAAAACTAATTGATGGATTTTTTTTTGTGACAATAACAAGTACAATCATTGCTTAATATTATGGCAGGTGGAAATTAAAGTATTCTAATATTTACTATTTAATAATAGTTTTGGTACAAAATTATCCCCGTAAAAAAGATGGTACCAAAAAATAAGGTGTAAGACATACTTAAAGTTGCTTAAAATGAAAGTGCTTCCAGGGCTGTGGAGGGCAAGGATGGGGCTTCCTGGTGTCCAACTTCGAGATGGCTGCCACAAACCACTGAAGAGCTGTGAGGGTGAAAAGAAACGTTAATTTATTTTGCCAAAAAAACCCGTCTTTTTTCCGCTTGGCCTAAGGGTACCTAAATATGGATGGATTTGCCTAAAATTTGGTATGCAAGTGTTATTATTATCCAATAACACACTCCCTCCCCCCTAAAAGAAATCTGAGTTTGTTTGAAGCCACACATTATTTTTTAGTAATGTAAACTTTTTGAGTGGCCTACATTTTTTGACAAATTTGATAGATTTCAGGCAAAAATGACCATATGACCTGTAAAATGTGTCTATCTAATGAATAAACATTTCATTTAGTGAATACAATGTTTTTTGTTATCATACCTCAAGTAGAACAGGTGTCACAGGTGATCTTGAAGTGGTGGGGGCAATTATTTATGTCCCAAAAAACCATGTTTTTTCCCTTTGCCCTCAGGGTACCTAAATATGGATGGATTTGCACAAAATATGGCATGCAAGTGGTATTGTTATGCTATAACATAGTAACACCCCTTAAAATTAAATCTGAGTTGGTTTGATGCCAAAACATAGTTTTTTTAATTTTTAATTTTTGAGTGGCCTACATTTTTGGACAATTGTGATAGATTTCGAGCAAAAAAGACCATATGACCTCTAAAATGTGTATAACAATGAATAACCCTTTTATTTAGTGAATACAATGTGTTTCTTTATCTTACCTCAAGTAGAACAGGTGTCACAGGTGATCCTGAAGTGGCGGAAGCACACGTACTTCTGGCATGTTGTACATTGGTCTCTGGTCTTCCTCTTGGTTCCCCTGGGGCACAGGTAACACCTCTTCCGTTCCCTTGGGCCTTGTGGTCGTCCAGGTGCAGGTTCGTCAGGTTGGTAGTCAGAAATCACGACATGAACCGACCCGATGAGGTACCTCAGCTCCCGTGGCAAGGTGGCTATCTGGAGTCTGTTGAGGGCCCAGGGTCTACACAAATGCTCACCCAAGCTCATGCCGAATTCCCTCCTTGTCATCGTCCTCTGGCCTTGATTTTGTAGCTGGTGGAGGATGTAGGAGTTGGTGTAGGCCAGGGTTAGGATGCCAAAGAAGAAGCGAGTGGCCAGCGATCGGTCATTCGGTTGCATGACGTCTTGGTGCACAGCTGGTCGAAGGTGTCCACCCCGCCCTTCGTCGCGTTGTAGAACATCTGGATGTCCGTCTTTACCTTCTCAACTACAGTGGGGTTGTGGTGGATGGTGCTAAGTAGCTGGACTCTCTTGGTCTTGCTGCCCCTGTGACATATGAGAGTTAGCTTCTTGTCGTAGTTGAAGAGGGCAACAAACTGGCCGACATCCAGAGGTGTGTCATAGATAGCCTTGGGCAGGTATGGCTTGGGCTTGATGGTCCCGACAAACTCCAGACCTTTCTTCTGCAGTGACAGTGCTCCCTGCATGGTGCTGAACCAGTTGTCTGTTGTCACTGTGCGGCCGCGACGTCCAAAGGGTTTGGTTAGCTCCGGCAGGTAGTACTCGCCGTAGGTTTTGATGGTGTCGGGCAGTGTCACTTGTCCTTTCCCCAGGTACGGCTCGGCGTTGCACATGAAGTGCGTGTTGGCATCACACAACATGACAATTTTGAGTCCATACCTGTGAACAATTAGAGTTATTAGTCAACATTGTCACAGAGGAAATACCAAGTAAATATAAGGTAAAATGACAGGCAAAGCACCTCCAACATGACAGGTAAGTAATATTATTCAATGTCAGGTAAATATAAGGTAAAATAACAGGTAAGTACAGACTCTTAGGTTAGATAAGCACTTCCAACATGACAGGTAAGTAATATCATTCAATGTCAGGTAAATATAAGGTAAAATTACAGGTAAAGCACCTCCAACATGACAGGTAAGTAATATCATTCAATGTCAGGTAAAAATAAGGTAAAATAACAGGTAAGTACAGACTCATAGGTGAGATAAGCACTTCCAACATGACAGGTAAGTAATATCATTCAATGTCAGGTAAATATAAGGTAAAATGACAGGTAAAGCATCTCCAACATGACAAGTAAGTAATATCATTCAATGTTAGGTAAATATATGGTAAAATAACAGGTAAGTACAGACTCATAGGTGAGATAAGCACTTCCAACATGACAGGTATGTAATATCATTCTATGTCAGGTAAATATAAGGTAAAATGACAGGTAAGTACAGACTCATAGGTGAGGTAAGCACTTCCAACATGACAGGTAAGTAAAATCATTGAATGTCAGGTAAATATAAGGTAAAATGACAGGTAAGTACAGACTCATAGGTGAGGTAAGCACTTCCAACATGACAGGTAAGTAATATCATTCTATGTCAGGTAAATATAAGGTAAAATGACAGGTAAGTACAGACTCAGTTTTGATGGTGTCGGGCAGTGTCACTTGTCCTTTCCCCAGGTACGGCTCGGCGTTGCACATGAAGTGCATGTCGGCATCACACAACATGACAATTTTGAGTCCATACCTGTGAACAATAAGAGTTATTAGTCAACATGTCACACAGGAAATACCAAGTAAATATAAGGTAAAATGACAGGTAAAGCACCTCCAACATGACAGGTAAGTAATATCATTCAATGTCAGGTAAATATAAGGTAAAATAACAGGTAAGTACAGACTCATTGGTGAGGTAAGCACTTCTAACATGACAGGTAAGTATTATCATTCAATGTCAGGTAAATATAAGGTAAAATGACAGGTAAAGCACCTCCAACATGACAGGTAAGTAATATCATTCAATGTCAGGTAAAAATAAGGTAAAACAACAGGTAAGTACTGACTCATAGGTGAGATAAGCACTTCCAACATGACAGGTAAGTAATATCATTCAATGTCAGGTAAATATAAGGTAAAATGACAGGTAAAGCACCTCCAACATGACAGGTAAGTAATATCATTCAATGTCAGGTACATATAAGGTAAAATAACAGGTAAGTACAGACTCATAGGTGAGGTAAGCACTTCCAACATGACAGGTAAGTATTATCATTCAATGTCAGGTATATATAAGGTAAAATGACAGGTAAAGCACCTCCAGTATGACAGGTAAGTAATATCATTCAATGTCAGGTAAAAATAAGGTAAAATAACAGGTAAGTACAGACTCATAGGTGAGATAAGCACTTCCAACATGACAGGTAAGTAATATCATTCAATGTCAGGTAAATATATGGTGAAATAACAGGTAAGTACAGACTCATAGGTGAGATAAGCACTTCCAACGTTACAGGTATATGATATCATTCAATGTCAGGTAAATATAAGGTAAAATGACAGGTAAAGCACCTCCAACATGACAAGTAAGTAATATCATTCAATGTCAGGTAAATATAAGTTAAAATAACAGGTAAGTACAGACTCATAGGTGAGGTAAGCACTTCCAACATGACAGGTAAGTAATATCATTTTATGTCAGGTAAATATAAGGTAAAATGACAGGTAAGTACAGACTCATAGGTGAGGTAAGCACTTCCAACATGACAGGTAAGTAAAATCATTCAATGTCAGGTAAATATAAGGTAAAATGACAGGTAAGTACAGACTCATAGGTGAGGTAAGCACTTCCAACATGACAGATAAGTAATATCATTCTATGTCAGGTAAATATAAGGTAAAATGACAGGTAAGTACAGACTCATAGGTGAGGTAAGTACTTCCTATATGCCAGGTAAGTATATTACAGGTAGGTAGGATTATTTACTTGGCAGGTTTGTTCGAGATGAACATGCGGAAGCTGCACCTCCCTCTAAACGCCAGCAACTGCTCATCTATGGTGAAGTGTGGCCCTGGTTCATAGGAGGTCCTGCAGCCCAACAGCCAAGCGTTCCAGAGTGCCCTGATGGGTGCCAGCTTGTCGGTGAGGAGTCTATGAGGTCTGGTTTCAGAGTTGTCAAAGCAGAGGGCCCTCATCAGGAAGCAGAATCGCCGGTTACTCATGGTGCTGTGGTACAGGGGGCACCCATCGAAGGGAGACCACATCTGATCAGTCCCCACATGGTTGTCTTCTTTTATCCCAGAGACAATGAGAAGACCAAGCAGCGCCTTGAGTTCCATGAGAGAGAGGTGAGCAGTGGTTGCTGTGTCAGGGTGGTTGAACCTGGCTTTGAGAGAGGTTATTTTCTTGTTAGTATGGTACTCTATTGCAGCCAATTCTGCGTCAGGTACAAACAACTGAAAAAGGTCGTCTGATGTCGTCATGTTGGCATAGGTCGTTGTCATTTGGCCAGGTGTTTGTCGCTGGGTGGCAGAGATCCTAGGTAGATTCGGATTTGGGTCCCGGTGCCAAATACTGCCATCATTTTCTCTCACAGTTCGAGCATGGAACTGTGCAAGGGGGATACCAACACTATCCCGAACTGGCCCTCTCGCCCTCTTCCTACTCTTCACCTCAGAGGAGGTGAGCTGTGACAGGTCAACAGGGGTGGCAGGAACGCTTGGGGTCACAGGGGTGGCAGATGGTGGTGTAAGTGGGGTGGCAGGACCGGGCCGTGTGACTCGGGTGGCACGACTGGGCGGTGTGACTGGGCTTGCAAGAGTTCTCCTCCTTCCTCTCCCCCTCGACACCCTAGGCACTGAGGTGGCAGCAGCAGGTGGTGGCACTGGGGTGGCAGAAAAGGTATGCACTGGGCTGGCAGCAGCAGGTGGTGGCGTGACTGGGGTGGCAGAAACAGGTGGTGTCACTGGGCTTGGAAGAGTTCTCCTCCTTCCTCTCCCCCTCGACACCCTAGGCACTGAGGTGGCAGCAGCAGGTGGTGGCACTGGGATGGCAGAAAAGGTAGGCACTGGGGGTGTCACTGGGCTTGCAGGAGTTCTCCTCCTTCCTCTCCCCCTCGACACCCTAGGCACTGAGGTGGCAGAAGCAGGTGGTGGCACTGGGGTGGCAGAAAAGGTAGGCACTAGGGTGGCAGAAATGGTAGGTACTGGGCTGTGGTGGGAGAAAAGGGTGGCACGAGCTGTGGTCTTGCCTCTACCAGTACCAGATATCCTAGGCGTCATGGTGGCCGACGTGGGGGCAGGTGTCGTGGGCGGCCGTGGGAGTCTGACAGGGGAATAACACGGCCCTTTCTTGTCTCTTGATAGCGTGGGACCAGGGGCAGATCCTGATGAAATGCCAGACGAATCAGACAGACAGTCTGGTTCAGGTGGAGAATTTCCCATAATGTCGGGAGTGGCGAGTGGGTCGTCTGGCATTTCCTCGTCAGCGTCATCTTGATAATTGTGATCATCCCTTCGAAACCTTTGAAGAGATGCCCTGATTGACTTCCTATTACGTCTGCCATAGAATGCCCCCGGTTAAGTAGTCCGGGAGAAGTCAGAGGAACACGTGGAGTCGGCTGGTGATGGGCGCGGGACACCGCGTCCCTCTCCTGCCACGTTGCCACTTCCAGAGGCTACCCCCTCTTCCTCCTCAGCCAAATCCCCACTTCTATGCACTAAAGCGGGAGTGTCCTCAATGTCTACGTCACTGGCATCGTCAGAGAACAGTAATTCCCCGATTCTATCATCTGGGAGGCCTCTACCACTCATTTTACAAATCTGGAAAATTAAAAACAAAAAAAGTTAAACAAAGAGGTACTGTGGCAAGACGCGGCAAGACTGTAGCGAGCTCCACATTCCATTCCCATCCCACACTATCCCCCTAATTTGCCACCTAGTCATATAACTTTTTCTCTATTACACAAGGCTATAAGGCATCAAATGTATAAGTGTCAAAATGTAGTTTTATAAAACATTTAGTATAATGGCACCCACCTGGGGTCCGAGCAAGCTGGTACACCCTTATGGAGAGAGAGCGAGGCGGCGCACTACCTCTCCAGGTCGTAGGACGATACAGGCTGACTGCCGGTCGGTGTAACTTCTTCCCATCGGCCTCCGTCCGTGAAATATTCGCGAAAAACGTGTTTTACGCATGCGCGCAGACCCCATATGGGCAAACCTTACCTGAGCAGGGTTAAACCTAATCCTGTATTAGTGGGCTTTCTATAAACCTCAGTAGCTAATCCCTGATCTGTCTTTATCACTTTAACGTCCAAAAATGCTAGTGACCCATTCTCTTCATTATCACATGTAAATTTAATATTTTGATGTTGCTTGTTCATATATTCAAAAACACTTTTATTATCTTCTACATCTCGAAATATTAAAAATGTATCATCCACATATCTCCTATAAAATATAGGTTTGAATGAACCTGAACCTCTTTATTGCATAAAAATGAACCCGCAAACAATGGACCTAGACTTGACCCCAATGAAACTCCATCAATTTGACTATACAATACTTTGTTAAACAAAAAACATGATTCTGTAGTTACAAACAAGAACAATTTCTTACCTATATCCTTACTAATATTGAAGAAAGTTGTTAGAATCATATTTATCCAAAATAATCTCTAAAGTCTCACTCAGAGGAACGTTTGTGAAAAGCGACTATACATCATAACTGGCAAGAACAAACTGTTTAGGCAACACAAGATTTGAAATTTCCCCTCAAAATTACTAGAATTGAGTACTGTATATTCATTAGTTGTAAGAGGAGCAACTATGGGTTGAAGAAATTTTGCTAAATTATACCCCGCTGTCTTTATAGATGAAACAATTGGCCTGGGTGGAATTCCTGGTTTATGCACCTTTGGTAACCCATATACTACTCCCGGAGCTGAGCCAGACGCATATAAGAAGTTGAAGCTGTCAATACCTATCCTGTCCTTAATAGATCGTAGAATCCTATTTAATTTATCCTCACTTCTGATAATTACATCAAACAATTCACCTTTTATTAGTTTAAATCTGTTTCGGTCACTCAGAATTGTTTCAATTTTTTGCAAATAATCAACTTTATCCATAATACCAACGCCCTTACCCTTATCCGGTTTTTACGAATTTTAACAACTAAATATTCACATTCGCTTTCACATTCGCAAATATGGAAAATTGACATTCGTTATATCTCTAATATATATATATATATATATATATATATATATATATATATATATATATATATATACAGTATATATATATATGAATATAATGGGTTGGGTGTGCTTAACAGTCTCCGTGGGTTGTTTATTGCTGAAGAAATTCTTGCTCTGTACAGGCGCACAGTGCGCCCATGTATCAAGTTTTGTTTGCATGTGTGGAGACGTTCGCTCGATACCGCACTTCTCGAAAGGGTAGAGTAAAAAATATTCTGTCGTATCAGCTCACCACCTCTCACTAGTGATTTGAACGATTAATTGATGAAAATGTAGACTACAATTTGCATAAGTTCTTGCAACAGAAGGCATATGCTTGTAAAAAGGCGTAACAATCCAATCATCAGTGTTCTTTAAACACTCTGTTACGACCGGGACTACGAATAAAACAAGGGCACTCAATGATTGGACTAGTAATAGGGCACTATGCAACAACGGTACGCTAGATCCAAACCCTCGAACTTATATGCCGGCGAACAAAACACCTATACCCTCCAGGGTTAATCTGCGATAGCGGGGTATCTTTAACTGGGCATAAATATACTCTACTTCAGGCTATCCAGCACTGGTATAGCCTGATAACAAACAAGATGCAAGTTACGTTAAAATGCATAAAAAGGAATCTATGGAAAGATCAATTAAATCACTGCAAGATTTAATACAATAAAAAGATGCTTCAATAAAGTTACTCTAAACAACAATAAACGTTTCACTCCTATCTGAAAGAAAGTGAAGTATAGTCCTACAGCATAGACCTGGAAACTTCTGAAGAAAGTCTGATGCTCATAAGATGCTCGTACTTATTTAGAACTATATAAAGGCAGGAGGCAGGACACCACACGTGTAAATCGAATACACTAAAAGATAGGACATATAATGTTAACTGACACGAGAATACTATAAATGCGCAACGGTAGCAATGCTCGACACTAAAAGAAGTACTTCCTCATCAACGAAACAGTCTGCTATGGTTGTGCGGCTCAGCAACAACCTAGACTAATAAATGCTGTGAATAATAATGCGCACATATCAAAGAGCTTATATTAAATACTAACAAGTGTCTACTCGATTAATAATGTCTAGCTGGGATACTCTAGGTGCATTCAAATTCCAACCTTCCTCAAAGGTCATTTGCCCGCTAAAGGATTAAATTTGTTTCAGAGGACAAATGGTGAGAATACTAACAGCCGGCATTTTTATAATCTTTCAGGAAACAGCATGGCTTGCCATTAATGGAACTGGGAGAGGATGCCAGAAAGTCACGCCCTTCAAAGCTTTCACAGGATGTAAGTGCGGCCTGTCCTCTTCCCGCTCCTTCAGGATACGTTCTACCCAGGTAAGTGCACACAATATGAAGAAAAAAATCAAAGTATTTCATGTATTTAGGGAATTATCGTTTACTAATAAATCATGCTACAATTAACTTTATAGTTGCCCTAAAACAACTTATGTATATTTTTTGCCCCACACTTTTCAGGTGACAGTCAACTAATGTACCCTTGGATGATGGGACTCTGTCAGTTCCAGACCATCTGCATCAAAACACGGATCTTCAGTTCTAGCGTGTGAATCTCGGTCCGCAGTGCTGCAAGGATCCTTTAGCGATGTGAAAACACTTCAGGAGGACACTTTTCAGGCGATAGTCAACTAATGTACCCTTGGATGATGGGACTCTGTCAGTTCCAGACTGTGGATCTCTGTCCGCAGTACTG
Organism: Paralithodes platypus; assembly: GCA_032716605.1. Classification (NCBI taxonomy): domain Eukaryota; kingdom Metazoa; phylum Arthropoda; class Malacostraca; order Decapoda; family Lithodidae; genus Paralithodes; species Paralithodes platypus. The sequence goes on from CM064575.1 coordinate 32,252,805, forward strand.
ATAGGATCCATTAATGAGGTGATTACAATTCAGGAGGAGACTACAATTCAGGAGGACCATACACCATCTGCATCAAAACACGGATCTTCAGTTCTAGCCTGTGGATCTCGGTCCGCAGTGCTGCAAGGATCCTTTAGCGATGTGAAAACACTTCCGGAGGACAATGTGTAAGTTTATTACTTTTACTTACATTTAATTTAAATATATACAATAATATTATTAAATATTATCTCAGTGTGAATAATACTTTGATACAGAAACTTTACATTTGTATTATTTTTATTTAGCAAAATGTACAAATAATTACTCGAATTGGGGTCTGACAGGTGAGAGACACAAGGTAATTTAATGTTGTCAGTTAATCCACATGCCAGGGGGTTATTGCATTAAAAATCCTACCTTACCTCATATATCCCTGTAAGGCCATTCGCCAGATAAAGGGTTAAATTTGTTGCAGGAGAAATATAGTGAGAATACTAACAGTAGGCATTTCTATCTTCTTTCAGGAAAAAGCATGGCTTGCCATTAATGGAGCTGGGGGAGGACGCTAGAATGTCACGCCCTTCAAAGCCTTCACAGGATGTAAGTGCGGCCTGCCCTCTTGCCGGTCCTTCAAAATACGTTCCTCCCTGGTAAGTACACAACATTTTGAAAGCAAAATCCTAGTTTTTCGTGTATTTAGGTAATTATTGTATACTAATATAATAAATCTTGCTACAATTAACTGTATATTTGCATTATAACAACTTATGTATATTTGTTTTCCCCACACTTTTCAGGCTACAGTTAAGTAATGTACCCTTGGATGATGGGACTCGGTCAGTTCCTGACTGTGGATCTCTGTCCGCAGTGCTACAAGGATCCGGGAGCGAGGTGACTACAATTCAGGAGTACCGTACGTCATCTGCATCAAAACACGGATCTTCAGTTCCAGGCTGTGGATCTCGGTCTGCAGTGCTGCACGGATCCGTTAGCGAGGTGACAACACTTCAGGAGGACAATGTGTAAGTTATATATTTATTACTTACATTTAATTGAAATCTATATAATTGCAATATTATTATTAAATATTATTATAGTGTGATTAATATTTGGAAATAATAATAATAATATCAATAATAATAATAATAATTACTATTATAACATATACTGGACAACTTTATATATATATATATATATATTGTTTTTTACTCTTCAGGTATGAATCAACCTTGTCAGTTTCGGTCTGTGGATCATGGTCGGCGGTTCTCCAGGGGTCCATTAGTGAGGCAACGACTCTTATGGATGAGCAAGGGCCTTTTTCGCCAGTTACACCAACCATCATAGGAAGTGCAGGATCACAGATGCAGATGAACCAAGCAGCCCTGGAGGGGTCTATCATAGAAGCCTCGACAATTTCCATCGTCAAGAAGACTTCAAAATTGATAAATCATGGATCTGCCAACATTTTCAAAATGCCATCATTGCCAATTCAAACGATTCCGACTATATATGAGGATGTGAAGCATTTAAAGGGTAAATTCCCCCGAAAAGGTATAGGGAGACGGGAAATTGATTGGAATGTAATGAAACTCTACCTATAAAGAAAGAAATCGATTTATGTTAGATTCAAAACGACTGAAATACAACGACAGTACAAATCAAGTCGGTAGGCGAACAAAAATAAATCTATCTATCTATCTATTGCCGGACGCCTTACTCCCCTTACGAGGGTGGCCATACACAGAATGCCCCCAAGCGGACCTATTCCCAGTGAGAGGGACAACCCGAGCCACTTTAGTGAAGGACTTACAGGATTGACCACTCAATTTAGGATCCGTCTGACTCAGAGGCCCTCTGTGTATCTTGTTAGCACTATTTTTCTACAGTGGTGTTCGGCTAATCCATCCACTAACCTGCCTTACCCTAAGGTAAGCAGTACGGATTTGTATCAGGTTTACTCCCCTAGACAGGTTGCCAACCAAGGCTGACGAGTCCCATCCACCCGGATTTGTATAAGGTTGTCTCCCCTAGATGAGTTGCCGACCAAGGCTAACGAGTCCCATCCACCCCAAAATAAAATAAACAAAATTATTAAATTTGGTATTGGGACACGGCAAACCAAACGCAAATATTAGTATTTAATGGGGTAACGTGTAAATGGCATTACAGGGATGTTTGAAGTAAGGTTGGCAAAATTGTCTCCTTTCTCCGACCCTATTTTAATTAATTATTTGTACATTTTTGCCAAATAAGAATAATAAAATTAATAATAAAATTGTATTACTCTACTATATTTCTTGTTTTTGTAACTTTCCACATAGATGTATTTATTTATAGGAAAAACCACCGACGATCCAGTATTTTCACTCTAAATAAATATTGTTAAAATATTTCACACCACAGCAAAGTCTCTTTTTTTGAATAGCTGAATATTTTTAGGGTTAAATTTGGAGTCCTCTGCCGAGGGTCGTTAGGAGGCCTCTTGAATAGAAATCTATCCGATCGCCACGAAGGCTGACATCGAGAAATGTTCGTGAGTGTCTCCCTCCCCAAAAAAAAAAAATCACCAATATCTCCAATAACAATATTGTTCAATTTTTCAAATTTTTCACAACTGGAAAACAAATATTGTTCAAATATTTCATAAGAAGTTAATCCCCCAAAATTCACCTCTCTCGAAAAAATATTGTTCAGATTTTTCACAACAGGAAATTAATATTGTTCAAATTTTTCATAAGAGGATAATTTTTCGGGGAGATACTCTCGAACATTTCTCAACGTCGATTTCGTGGCAATCTGATATATTTCGATTCGAGGGTCCTCCAATGACCCTCGGCATTCTAGAAAATATTCAGAAACACCTCGGTAGACAACTCTCATTTGTTTTTATTAAAATAAACAAAATATAGAACTATATTTTATCCCTTTAGAGAGCAAATGGTCTTACAGGGATATTTGAGGTAAGGTTGGAATTTGAATGCAATAACCCTTTGGTATGTGGACCAACTGGCAAAATTGTATTACCGTGTGCCTCCGACCATATTCGACCCTATATCAATTAATTATTTGTACATTTTACCTAATAAGAATAATAAAATTGTACTACACGAGTCCTTGTTTTTGTAACTTTCCACATAGATGTACTTATTTATAGGAAAATCCACAGACGATGCAGTATTCGGTGTTATGAAACGAGACAGGGTACCACATCGATAAAAATTGGAGAGTGGTTCTCCGAAATATTTACCTCTCTGGGAAAAAATATTGTTGACACTATTTCACATCACAGCGAAGTCTCGTTTTTGAATAGCGGAATATGTTTTGGGGGTTAATTAGAGTCCTCTGCCTAGGGTCGTTGGGAGGCCTCTCGAATAGAAATCTATCCGATCGCCACGAAGGCCTACATCGAGAAATGTTCGAGAGTGTCACCCCCAACAATTTAGTTTTAGTGCCAATCTGGAAAAAAATGGGCTGTTTTAGGTATAGGGATGCTCAGTGGATCACTCTTTCCGGAGTTAAAGTCTCGGGGAACACTATCTACAATGTTCCCTAATATAAGTATCATGGACAAGCCAGTTGCAAGATGGTGTTTCCTAATGAATTATACTATACATAAAACAGGCAGAAATAGAGCAAGCTTTACCAAAACTTTGCAATGGATTTATAATTTGATTCTGATTTCCAATATGCATTCAAAAAATGAATAGCTCAAATATTTTAATGACTATGCCCAAATCAAGCAAAAATATCCCGTCCGTACTCCTTACGGACTGACCTGAGTCAGGTAATATTCCCTAAACATCTCTAACATTGGTTCACAGCCAACTGCTGAAGCGGTGGGAGATAATGTTCATTCCATTCATCCTTATTATCATATCGTCCTGACATCCCAACACCAGCTGGTATATATATGTGGGACCCTTGCTCCAGTTCGTAGCCCAAATAGCTAGCTTTTTAACACATTCTTTGAAGAAGAGACGTCTATTTTCCACAGTGTCTCTTTCTAACCCGTTTGTGAAATGTATATCATTCGATGATTCCACATCATACTGACCAACTTCATTATATTCAATGGGGCCACCAATCCCAAACTGAGTAACGAGTGTAACTAGTTTAGGTGAACCACTGTAAGGGACCCTCACTCGGGGAATGATGTCTCTGGGAGACTTTCTAACATCGCGTACGGCTCTAGATAGATTGCGTCTCTCTCTTTGTACACATCAGCATAGGGGTATAGAGCTGCTAAATCATAGGCGAGCCCGAATGAATCACACCCAATAGCGTTCACTCCAAAACAATAACCGAGGCAGGTGAATTACACAGATCATCGCACGCCAACCCCTCAAGATTGAGGAGCGACCAATTGTCCATCTACAATATCGCTCCGCCTGGACTAGAATACACAACATATACACAACACTGCTCCCCCACCCCAACCCAGTCTCTCAAACAACTTCTAACCCATGCTCCGCTCATACAGGGCTGCCCCCCCCCCCCACCATTCAGTGAGGAAGGGAGGGAGAAGACACGTCGAAATATGTCGCTCTGACTGTGTAACTTTGGGTTCTTCTTCCTGACCGCTCCTGCGGAAGAATTCTGGGTCTGACATATGTTTTAGCCAGTTGACAAAAATATAGCCGGTTAGGAAATAAAAACAACTATTACATAATCTTTGTTGTATTGAAAATCATTAATTGTTTTTTACACATTTTTTTTTTTTTTCCACCTGGAAGCTTCTCTGTAATGTCAGCGACGACGTAGTCGAATCTGGGAAGAGTTTCTGGGCTACATTGGACTCTTTATATTGAAATATCATCTTCGACGACGCTGGTCATTGTTCCTCTCAGAGCAACGAACGCAGACCTCGCAGGTAGACCAATCTTTCGGTAACTTGAGTGAGAGGAAACAATGACCAGCGTCGTTGTCATGCGACAGACATCGATAAATCTTGGAGAAATGTGCGATGGCGTACCTCACCGAAAATCTTTTCTCTCTCCAAAATCTCTCTTCTCTCCAAAAAAAATAGTGTTCAAATTGTTCACACCTCGCAGGTACACCAATCCATAGAGTACATATGACCTGGAGGCGAAAGCGTGAATTAATGGGACCGAGGATAGTCAATATAATGTCTTTGTGGGGACCCTCCCCTCCCATTGTGATCGTGCTGCCATCTCTCGAACGTGCGGATCCCTATTTACAGATTTGTGGCGTCTTCTTTCGCCTCTAGGTCATATTATGTATTCTATGGACCAATCTCTGGGCAGAGATACTCTACAACGTACTATACGAAGCATGACCTAGGTGTAAACGACACACTATATGAATCATTGGGGGAGGTAAATTTGCCTGTGAGACGCCCTCGAACATTTCCTCAGCCGTCATCGAAAAATGATGGAGAGTCGCACTTTGAAAAATGTATCTTTCACGAAAAAACATATGTTCGTGTATTTTCACACAAACATTTAGGTGATCTTCTGCTGTCCAACGAGAGTTGGTGGGCTTTGGAAGCGATCGGAAATAGTTCGATTCGAGAGCTCCGACAACCCCAGGCAGACGACTCACCAACAATAAAATCTGCTATTCGACTTGAGTTGGCGGTGAACCTTTTTGGGGCGGGGGAGGGTCTAAATTTGTGTGTGAAACCTTTTGTGGACAAATTATGAACAATTTGTTTTTCTTCGAGAAAGCTAAATTGTTCGAAGAATGACTCTCCATCATTTCTCGATGATGGCTGAGGCAATGTTCAAAGGCGTTTCACAGGAAAATGTACCTCCCCCAATTCTTTGTTTAGTGTGTCGGTCATCTAATCAATGCTTCGTATATTACGTTGTATACACCTAGGTCAAGCTTTGTATGTGAAAAAGTTTCCACAAATACTCTTGCAAATGGCCTGTCCGTAATACTAATTGCTGCAGTATGGCGGAACCCTTACTTGAGGTACCAGAGGTTAGAGACTTCTTAGGGAACGTCATCCTGCAACTGGCCTGTCCGTAATGTGAATAGAGACTTAAATTATTGGCTCTCCATGTGCTTGAAAATTCTGTATATCATTTTTTTCGAGAATGGCAGGGTACCGTCCAGTGCGTCTTCCATTAGGGCACGGTGCCGTCTATTGTTTCGTTCACCTGGCAGGGTATCATCTAGTGTTTCGTACACCTGGACAGGGTACCATCGAGTGCTTCGTTCATCTGGACAGGGTACCGTCTAGGTGCTTCGCCCATCTGGACTGGGTACCGTCTAGTGCTTCGTTCATTTGTACAGGGTACCGGCTAGTGCTTTGAGCCAATGCGAGATATTTGTAGGTAACAGTGCTTGACCGCGGGTCATTCAGTAATTAGCCTTCGGACAGGAGGCCCGTACCTAGCAACGAGGACACATCTTCGAGGTGTTCCACTCGTCCACCGTGGTGAAAATTCCGCCGCCGTCTCTCTCTCTCTCTCTCGCGATTACGGCCGCCGAACAGAGTTTTGTTGTAAGTATATACTGTATATTCGCATTTGGTCGTACTATGCTTTATCTTGCACATAGAAGTGTATAGATCTTGTATCATGTCGCGCTTGAACCTGCTCATAGGAGTGTATAAAACCTGAATCCTATATTTAAAAATATGAAATATAACATACATTTCTAAAAAGTGAAAAATGGTGCGCAAATATATTTAAACTATTGTCTAAATAGTGGATAGTTAATCCATCACACCTTCTTGTTTTCATTCGTTACCGAGTTCTGTAATATTTCATACGATTACCTAATATAGGTAACACTTATAGGTTGTGTTAGTTTGCTTAGGTGAGGTCAGGGGAGTTGCAGAACTTCTAGATTATTAACCGGCGACTACAACGGCCCCTGAACAACCACCAAGCCATGATTCCGCTGGCACAAACTTTAACCCGGCAACAAATGTTAGGAAATAATTTACTAAGAAAAAAAAACTTCAGAATAAAAGTGAACGAAAAAAAACACAGTTAATTTGAATGATTTTAAAACTAGATTACATTAAGAAAATATCAATCAATCAAACTTCCATAATTCAAATCAAAAGAAACTCGAAAAAAACAAAAATCATGAACGAGTGTATTTCGGTAGAGTCCACAGTTTGGACAAAAAGATGTTAATTAAAACCCGAAAATGAAATTTTTACAAACTCGCACTCAATTTAAGCAAATAGTATCGGCAATGTGTTAACAGAAGAAACAATATAGGCCTACTAGCGAGCGAAAGAAAAACAATTAAGATGGAAATGATATACTCGTTAGAAATTCACAAAATATGTTAAGAAAAATTAAAATCACACTGTACGTACACGAAAGATGTTAAAATGACGCACTTATAAGAAAAACAAACAAAATTACAAATACCTCCGCACCCATGAGCGAGAAGAGATACAGAGGTCGATACAGCCAAAACCTTGGAGGTCGCACGAACGCACTCGTAAATTTAGTGTAATTAAAATAATTAACAAGAAATTAACACTAAATTCACTTTAAAACATCAGATGTATTAAAAACTAAATTAACTCAACCGCTTAGATCAACATGCGGGTTTAAAAAACTTAAGAAAAATTAATGAATATTACTGACTTGGGAAATTAACCCCTATAAAGTCTTAAAAACAATGGTATCACTTAGGAATAATAATTTAATAATAACATCTGGGAATTACCGCAACCCGCACACACTTATACACACTGCAAAGGTGACAGGAAGACTGACTGAGTGAGTTTGCCCACCCTATCCCATGACGGGTCAGGGGGTCGCGGTATGACATGATCCATATGAGAATACAGATATGAAATGACATGATGAGAAATTGGAGTTTTGACTGAACGACATGATAAAGTGACCTCCATGTCACTGATGATTTGACATGTGTTAGAAAACACGCAATATCTAGGAAGACTCGTTGTATGAGACATATTTAGATAAATTTATTTATCTCGCTAGACATGCGGGAAATAATTGACCGTAATATATAGATGTTTGTTATTCACTGTACACACCTTTAAAATCACTTTGAAGAGTAGTGATGGTAGTCAATTTTCTAAAATCTAAATGGAGAGAGTTGAGGAGTGAAGCGTGGTCGAGGGCAGAGGTCAGCACTGTTTATCAACACACGCACTAAATCTGCTCAGCTGATCCCGCAACAACGATGCAACACGATGACTCCACACTCTCCTCTCTTGATAAAGTCGTCTCCCGGCAGCAACAGGAATCGCCGTAGACTGGTAGACTAGTAGACTGGTAGACTGGTAGAATCTCGAAGTGTAGAAATGGTTTTAACTTAACCAATTTGTGGTTGGAAATTAACAGAGATAAATTGAACAGGAACTCAGGAAACAATGAATGCTGTGCTGCTAGATGATTGGTATTGTAGACCGGATAAAACTGGATCAAATGGTAGATAATGGTAGAATGGTTGAGTGTAGGCTTGATAATTCTTCGAAGGAACGTGGTGTAGTCGCCTAAATTAACAATGCATGATAAAAAGGAGCACCGCTGCCTACCATGTTACGTAAGACTATTAGGAGTAGTCAAATGTATTAATAGGGTTAACTCCAGGTAGGAGTATTAGGACGGTTTGAGTTACGATCCTATATTTATGAAAAGGCTTAACTATTGAAGCTATATAAGGCTGACTGAAGGTGTCGATGGCCTTAAGAGATGTAGATATTATGTTTTAGTTATAGGTTGATTGAAGATAAGTTGATCTCAGCTCTCTCTGCTCGTTGATGATAGATTAATCGATTGATATATATAAGTAGTTATAATGCTGCCACCACCGATTACCATATATATATATATATATATATATATTATATTGATAGATATAGGTAAAGGGAATATAATTAAAGATCTCTGGTCCAAAACCACTTTGACATATTTAAGTAACAATCTGAAAGATATACAGAAGTACTATAAAGTAATATAAAAGTAAACCCTAACTCAAGAGGGTATCTCTGGGTATATGTTATCATCCTGGATGTTCGATTCTATCTGCCTGCTCTCCCTATCTCTCACCTTCTCACCACCTCAAAGCCACACCTATAATTCACCTCCCGGTTACAAGAGGGCTACCCGTGGTTACAAGATGGCGTTGGAGAATGTACAGTGAGTGTCATCTCGGCTGAATGTGCGTGACAGGATCTGACCAGACAATACATCACAGGGGCAAATGATCTGTCGACCTCTGTAATGTACAGTCCCCCATATAAATCTAGACACTGTAACTAAAACACCTTAAAATTATATGATATATGGTTATAATGATTTCATAATAAATAGTATAATCCTGAGATATAATAAATATCACCCCAACTGCATTGAAATACACTTCACGAGATAGAGGGAAGTCTATACAACAATATTTATCATGTCGCGCTTGAACCTGCTCGTAGGAGTGTATAAAACCTGAATCCTATATTTCAAAATATGAAATACTGTATATATAACTTACATTTCTAATCTAAAAAGTGAAAAATGGTGCGTAGCACGAAACATAATCGATGGATTTTTATGATTTTGCACAGTGGTACATTAACACTTGGGCGTGCCTGGCCTACCCTCTCCCGCCTACATAGGAAGTGAGCCGCGCTCTCCACCTCCCACCTACCCTGTAAAAACCGCACAGTAAGTAAAACGCTCGCCCGCCCTACTAAGCTAGTACTCCAGCTTGGGCCAAAAAGCTTCTAGCCGCGGCCAACATAATAATGTTATCGTTCCTTTTCACCCACAAATATCACTCCAACTGCATTGAAATACACTTCACGAGATAGAGGAAAGTCTATACAACAATGTTTATCATGTCGCGCTTGAACCTGCTCGTAGGAGTGTATAAAACCTGAATTCTATATTTCAAAATATGAAATATATATAACTTACTTTTCTAATCTAAAAAGTGAAAAATGGTGCGTAACTCGAAACATAATCTATTGATTTTTATGATTTTTACACAGTGGTACATTAACCTTTGGCGTGCCTGGCCTACCCTCTCCCGCCTACATAGGAAGGGAGCCGCGCTCTCCACCTCCCACCTACCCTGGAAAAAAAGCGCAGTATAGTGTTACGTCCTGGGATATATACAATGGGCTCTTTCTATTGGACTAGGTATGCGGCAACAAGCAACAACGGAAAACGCTAGATCCAACCCTTATCTATAAACCAGGCAACAAACCACCCTAAACCGTCAAGAGTCCTGCCTGAACTACAAGGTATCCTATGACTCGGTTACAGGGTGCACACACTATAGACTGCAGATAGTCAAGCAGGCTATATAAAAGATCACACAATTAAGTTGACTTAAAGCTTCAAGGAAAAGATAGATAACGGAATTAAATTGCAGAAACAATTTAATAACAAACTAGAAGAAAGTACATTTAACGTTACGTTAATTAATACAACTAATCACCCCTGCGTGAAAGAAGGTGAAAGCAAACAGTCCTCAAAACATCGTACCGGTAGACAAGATGCGGGTTTCTAAACTGCATGCGGCTACTGTAGGATCTGATGCTTAGCAAGAAAGTACGTTACGGATTTAGAGAACTCTTAACTCATAAGCAGGAATAAATACTAGTGATAGGCCATACAGTGTATAATGGCATAGGTATAATTAAATAAAGGTAGCAACTCGCAACATAACCACATACAGGTGTGCTTCTCACTCTTAGTCAGGCAAGCCTGCTCGGACAGAGTCTCTAAGCCACACCCTGACTCACAATGCTCACAAAAACGGTAAACTGTGGCACAATAACAAGCATACAGAAATAATAAACCCCTAGCTGTTAATCTGCCAGGTGGCAGAGGTCTAGCCGGAAGGATATAGGCTTCGGATACCCGGGCTGTGCCACCTGCTCTAGCCTAGGGACGTTCCCAGGTCTGTGCGCCAAATTACTCTAATTGAAAGGGTGCTCTCTTGAGAGACTCAGATCGCAAGTATCTGACTCTCTCCTGGCGACCCTAAAACAAAAGCAAGACGTGCTAGCGCAGTGCTGAGTGGACTAGGCAATGGCCCTCACACAACACAATGCTAGACACACAGGGACACAGACAAGAAAATGCCCCCAGACTCCCACCGGTATCCTAGTAAAGTCGTGCGGGTCCAAGGGACTCGCACCAGCAGACTTTACTTAAAGGATCGCAAAAAACCTCCCCTCCGGTCTAGCCCCTGCTAACCTGACACAAGAACACACTAGCAAGCATGAAACCACCAATATGAGACAACAAAAAAGCTTCCTAGGTCTCATTAACAATTACATCCCTGCATAAGGCCCAAAATCCTATCTAGTTATCTGAGAGCTCGTCGTTAATACAATAATAGATATAAGGTCTTTCAAGGGGATGGGATAATTTAATAGATTGGTGAAGTAGTGGAAGGAAGGTATACAAAGTAAGAGAGAAAGTTTCTAAGGGGTTGAGAGGGATAGATATCAAGGGGGTCCGAAGGGTACGACAGTGAGGTGAGCTCTGAATCTTGAATCTGTCTGGACCCCGCCCTAGGCATGCAGAATACATCCCATGCTTGGCAACACTCAACACAGTTGCCGGGGCAAAATCCTCTACCCCGTGCGTGAGTCGAAACTAAGCCTAACGTTGCAATCAAATGCATATGGCAACGCTTCAGGCTCGTCCCAAGCTGGCAAGCGAAGCAACATCCCAAGCCGGTCTCTCTCTCCCGCTCGTCTCCTCCCGCCCTCACTAGACTTACATCTTATATGTTATAATGAAACAATCAACTATCGAGAATAAAATATACTAAGATGCGTTGGTTAAGAATAAGGGCAGCTACAAGCTGTGAAACAACATAAGAATATCCCAGACATTAGTTACGTTGTCGTAGGATATATACTAAGGAAAAGCCTGCCGGCCGGCTGCCGCCAGCCGGTTTCTAAACGGCTGGGCAGCCAACGTGCGCGCATGCCCACACGTGGCTACTATGCAGAAGCGTCACAATAGTAAAACGCTCGCCCGCCATTATTGCATGGGGTTCTGTCATATATTCTTCCACAGAATACTTTGGCGTGGAAGAGGTGGGACAGAGAGAATACCGTAAACAGCAAAATGAGGCTGAGCTGTTAGTCATGGAAGATGTGCATACCCTGGAAACTAATGACGCTATTGAAATTCCCATAAATAATGCTGCATCATTAATCCACGATGGACGTGCACCAGCAAAGCAACGTATGCAGAAAGACTATGTCGAAACGGGAAAAAAGACCAGCTCTAAGATTAATTGTAAGTATCATTTATTACATTTTCTCATGAAAATATGATCTCAATGACAATATTGCTCAATAGTATTTGAACGAATGAAAACTTTTTCACATTTTCAGGCACGAAGAAGAGGAAGAAGATGAAGCAGCGATGCATAGTGGTATAAATGAGACGGAACACGTCCAACCACGCTAGGAAAAAAGACAAATAAATCAGACACCCCGTTGTCTCCTGGTCTCGATGAAGAGGCACTGCAGATGACTTGCTACTTGAAACAAACTGGTGAGCTGGTATCTTTATTTTTTCTTAAATTTCCCCTTGTGTTATACTTGCTATGTGTAATATGTTTATGTTCCTAATAATTGTATTGTAATCTAGCATTTCAAAGAATTTTCTTTCTTTCACAGAACTAACCGAAGAGAGGGTTGATGCCTTAAAAAGGCTTGTACTTCAAAGTCTACATAACCGAATAAATGCCACAGAATACTTTGACATGGAAGAGTTGGGACAGAGAGAACACCGTAAACAGCAAAATGAGGCTGAGCTCTTAGCCATGGTAGATGTGCATACCCTGGAAACTAATGACGCTATTGAAATTCCCATAAATAAATAAAGCTGCCTCATTAATCCACGATGGACGTGCACCAGCAAAGCAACGTATACAGAAAGACTATGTCGAAACGGGAAAAAAGACCAGCTCCAAGATTAATTGTAAGTATCATTTATTACATTTTCTCATGAAAATATGATCTCAATGACAATATTGCTCAATAGTATTTGAACGAATGAAAACTTTTTCACATTTTCAGGCACGAAGAAGAGGAAGAAGATGAAGCAGCGATGCATAGTGGTATAAATGAGACGGAACACGTCCAACCACGCTAGGGAAAAAGATAAATAAATCAGACACCCCGTTGTCTCCTGGTCTCGATGAAGAGGCACTGCAGATGACTTGCTACTTGAAACACCTGGTGAGCTGGTATCTTTATTTTTTCATAATATCCCCTTGTGTTATACTTGCTATGTGTAATATGTTTATGTTCCTAATAATTGTATTGTAATCTAGCATTTCAAAGAATTTTCTTTCTTTCACAGAACTAACCGAAGAGAGGGTTGATGACTTAAAAAGGCTTATACTTCAAAGTCTACATAACCGAATATATGCGACGACGAAGCACCTCTCTAAACATAATAGACGACAACTGAACAATGAGATCGAACGTGTCCGCAATATTTAGACTTTACGGACTGGTGATAATTCTATGACCAACAATACCAAATCAAAAGCTGAACTTGATGAACTGAATCTATATTTTATTAATTTCACCACAACACCCAACACCCCAAATGAAATTAATTATAGTATATATGATCCGCCAGAATTCGAACCCTGGTTATCACACACAGATTTTTACCACCTTAACCATTACACCACCAGGATGGTTAAAGGTTTATGCACACGCCGAAGAGAAAGGCAGAGAAAAGAATATTATACTCCTGCAGTGTCAGTGTGCAAGAAAGCTTCTAAAATGGAAACAAAGGCCCAAATCGTAAATAGCCCAAAGCGATCATCAAGACAACAAAGAGACCAGGCAAGCCATGCCCAGTCGCCGGTTGCTACAGCGAATCAGCCAACCTACGGAAGCACATGGCCGTTTGCCACTCGTACCTAACTAACGACGATAGAGAGAATGTTTTGGCTGCAGCAAATAGGTTCTCTAAGAAAAGGCCCCTGCCACCAACAAATGCAAAGAAAACAAACCTATATGATTGTTCCTTCTGCCCAAAATCAGTTAAACGGATCGATATGCACTTAAGAAAAACAAAGACTCCATGGAATACCAGCAACTCCTCAGAACGTACGTTAGGTTTGCTTTCCATAATTTAATTATTTTCTTAATAATAGGTCAAACGATGTCGATCAACTGCAGACATTCTTTGCCTTCTTACGCATCAAATCAACCAAGCTACAGACCAAACATGGTGAAACACATACAATAGCACTGGATATATCAAAGGCATTTGATAGAGTCTGGCATCAATCCTTATTGTCGAAGATGTCACACTACGGCCTTGCATCATTAGTTCCACTAATTTCTTCTTATCTTCATAACAGAACATACGTGTAATGGTAGATGGCCTTTATTCTCAATTTCACTCAATAAATGCTGGTGTTCCCCAGGGATCAGTTTTGGCCCCAATTCTGTTCCTCATTCATATCAATGATCTCATATCTACCACTCATAATCCAATACATTCCTACGCAGATGACTCAACACTCCACAGTTCCTTCACATATACCAATTCTTTCACCCAACCCGATCTTATAAATTAAAAAATAAACACTGCAATTTCTCTGAACCAGGACCTTTCTAGAATTAATGGATGGGGACAAAATAATCTAGTTTCCTTTAATGCACAGAAAACCAAGTACATTCAATTTTCTAACCGACAGAATCTCACTGACTCCCATATATAAGCTCGTCCTCGATGTCGTCATGTTCAGCTTCGTTGTCACAATTGTTGTCAGAAAGCGAGAGAATGACTAAGAGGGTGTACGAGAGCTAGGTGGAAGGATGGAGTGAGGAAGTATATGAACGAAGGCGGTGCTGGTTGGGGGGAGGGGCGTCGACTGACTGGGGATAGAGGTGCGTGGGGGCGGTTCGTGGGTGGCCAGCCCTTCGGGGATTGCGGAGTCAGGCAATAGATATATATAGATTTGTACATTTTGCCAAATAAAAATAATAAAATTGTAACTTTCTTGTATGCCTCATCAACACCTACCCTGATGCTGCATCACAACGTAGATCCTTTCGGATGTTTACAACTCGTTCTCCAGTAGTCCTGTGATTGGTGAAGTCGTAGTTTTTTTCTGGATGTTATCATGCTGTGGCAGGCCAAGTTTGCAAGGGCTTGTCTGTTGGCAGGTGTATATCCTCATCTCTGAGGGCAGCTGTGATCTGTTCATGTCGTAGCTTCCGGCTGCCCATTCCCCAACAATGCCTGCCCTCAGTCCCATCTTGGCAATGATTTTCCCTACATTTTCTACTGAGAGGTGAGAGGAACATTGGCCGGCGGGTTTGTTGCCCTCCCGATTCACAAACATCTTACATTTTGGCCTTACACATGTGGCAACTACTGGGCGATAATATTTCATGTAAGCCTCAAGAGCAGCTGCCTCTGTACTGGCTAAGTAGAAGATGCAGGGGCCTTTGGCCCCCGTTTTGTGTTGTGCTACTCTACCATCTTCGACGCCGGTTGTGCTTCCCTCGTAGGCACTGATTGTAAATTCAGTAAACTCCTGATTTCTTCGTACGCAGCGAACGGACAGTCTCACAATCAGTGCATCTCTCAGGTTGACCTATTCTTTCTTCATGTGTTGGTTTGCTGGTGCACGGCCATCGTGGTTTAATGATGCAGCATTGTTTTATGGGAATTTCAATAGCATCATTAGTTTCCAGGCTACGCGCATCCTCCATTGGCAACATCTCGGCCTCATTTTGCTGTTTACGGTGTTCTCTCTGTCCCGCTTATCCATGCCAAAGTATTCTGTGTAAGAAAATATGACAGAACACAATAAATAGTTGTACAACATGTGGAATCACTTTTTTTACATACAATTATACAAAAAATACTAGAAGACATGTAACGCTCACAAATTGGAATAGGAACTAATAGATAGCGATACTATAACGTTATGTTGATTGAACTTTGAGAGGGTCGACTTTCAGGGGGCAAAAATCCTGGAAAAAAAAATCATAAATCAAGTACTTCTCAATGAATATGCCTAAAACTCACTATGAACATACATATGCACCCTATGAACCAAATCAGCATATAAATAACCATCCCAAAACACATGAAAGTAATAAAAAATAAGGGCAAACGAAAAAGGCCAAAATAAGTATTATTTGACGTTACATGGAGAGGGCCGACTTTTCAATCAGATGTTGTTGACAATTATGGTCCTTATTTTGTAATATTATTTACTTTGATACTTAGCAACCCAATAAAAATGAATTCAAAATATGTAGTTTCTTACCTTCAAGAGTTGCATACCATGCAGGTCTTGAGCTGGTGGTGACCACACACAGACTTCTTGCAGCTTCGTCAGGTGATCGGGTAGTGCCCCTGGGAGTTGCGACAGGTGTGGCAAGTGCAGAAGGTGTGACAGGTCGGGCAGGTGCGTACGGTCCACCGATACGCGCAGGTGTGGAGGGTGGCAGGTCATCCACACTCTCTTCATCGTCGGTACTGTCGTAATTGGAGGGAGGCCTTCTACGTTGCCGTGGTAGTCCTGCTTTCTTTGGGTGGGTGAAGGTCTGTATGGCAGCCATGACTGCCTGCCTTTCCTGTCGCTCCTCCTTGCCCCTAAAAGAGAAGTCTCGTCGTAATGACGCCAAAGTACTCCTGGTGGTACGTGGTGAAGACGGAGTGCTAGCACGAGGAGGTGTGGGGGCATCCGTGTCTGGCGTCGGCACCAGGGTTGGCGTGGGTGGCGACGGAGCGACAATGTCGGTGGGCTCTATACCTATTAGCTCGTCCTCGATGTCGTCATGTTCAGCTTGGTTGTCGCAATTGTTGTCAGAATCACTAGAGACGTCCTCAAAGTCGTCCAACATCGAAGAGATGTCATCCTGGGAGAGTCCTCGCCGGGCCATGGCGACTGCTGTGAAAGAACAGATTTTTTTTTTAGGACAAATTTCTAGTGGCAACATCGGGCATGGTGCCAGCTACTATGGGTACACATCCTCAACTTTGGCAGGTGACGATTTTTCTTTTCTTTTCTGGAAAATAATTCAATAATCATGCGAGATATGTCTAATTAATGATTCAAAATATTTACAATAAAAGTTCTACTGTTTTAGTTGGCATATAATTAATTACAAATGCTTTACAATGTTTCTTTACTTTAAAGTGAATTGTTTTTATTTCTTTAATGTTTTTTTTTTTTTTTTATTGTTTTTTAAAGAGACAATGAACGGAGGAAGGAAAAACACAGATAAAACAAAAAGGTCCATGTGCCTAAAGGCATCCTCCATTCATAAAATGTTTGTAACAACTGAATTTAAACATTTGTAGATTATAAGTTTGTGGAAAGCAATTCGAGGGAAGTGAATTCCAAAGAGTAGTAGCTCTGGGGATAAATTAATTCTGATAAGCAGAAGTTCTGCATTGTGGAGGAGAAAGTGTAAATTCATGGGCGCTCTCAGCTGCCCTAGTTCTACGGGGAAAGATGTGGAGAGGCGGCACAATTGAAGCAAGTTCCTCGGAACAATTGCTGTGAAAATATCTGTAGAATAATGCAAGGGATGCAACGTTTCTTCGTATGGATAATGTAGGAAGGTCCTGTGTGATTGCAGGGTTATTGATTAATCTAATAGCTTTATTTTGAATTTTGGCCAACTGCCTCAATGCAACCACTCCACTTCCACCCCACAGAGGTGAACAGTAATCCATCTAAGAACACACATGACTTTTATATATTACGGCCAACTGCTCGTCAGTGAAGAATTCTCGAACTCTGTACAGGAGTCCCAGTTTTTTAGAGGCATTCTTAGCAATGCTTCTAACATAATGTGTCCAGCTCAAGTTAGTAGTTAATGTTACACCGAGAATGTCAATACTAGGGGAAGTGGGAATATTTACATCATTAAAAAATATATGGGAGTCAGTGAGATTCTGTCGGTTAGAAAATTGAATGTACTTGGTTTTCTGTGCATTAAAGGAAACTAGATTCTTTTGTCCCCATCCATTAATTCTAGAAAGGAAGGTCCTGGTTCAGAGAAATTGCAGTGTTTATTTTTTAATTTATAAGATCGGGTTGGGTGAAAGAATTGGTATATGTGAAGGAACTGTGGAGTGTTGAGTCATCTGCGTAGGAATGTATTGGATTATGAGTGGTAGATATGAGATCATTGATATGAATGAGGAACAGAATTGGGGCCAAAACTGATCCCTGGGAACACCAGCATTTATTGAGTGAAATTGAGAATAAAGGCCATCTACCATTACACGTATAGTTCTGTTATGAAGATAAGAAGAAATTAGTGGAACTAATGATGCAAGGCCGTAGTGTGACATCTTCGACAATAAGGATTGATGCCAGACTCTATCAAATGCCTTTGATATATCCAGTGCTATTGTATGTGTTTCACCATGTTGGTCTGTAGCTTGGTTGATTTGATGCGTAAGAAGGCAAAGAATGTCTGCAGTTGATCGACATCGTTTGACCTATTATTAAGAAATAATTAAATTATGGAAAGCAAACCTAACGTACGTGTCTGAGGAGTTGCTGGTATTCCATGGAGTCTTTGTTTTTCTTAAGTGCATATCGATCCGTTTAACTGATTTTGGGCAGAAGGAACAATCATATAGGTTTGTTTTCTTTGCATTTGTTGGTGGCAGGGGCCTTTTCTTAGAGAACCTATTTGCTGCAGCCAAAACATTCTCTCTATCGTCGTTAGTTAGGTACGAGTGGCAAACGGCCATGTGCTTCCGTAGGTTGGCTGATTCGCTGTAGCAACCGGCGACTGGGCATGGCTTGCCTGGTCTCTTTGTTGTCTTGATGATCGCTTTGGGCTATTTACGATTTGGGCCTTTGTTTCCATTTAGAAGCTTTCTTGCACACTGACACTGCAGGAGTATAATATTCTTTTCTCGGCCTTTCTCTTCGGCGTGTGCATAAACCTTTAACCATCCTGGTGGTGTAATGGTTAAGGTGGTAAAAATCTGTGTGTGATAACCAGGGTTCGAATTCTGGCGGATCATATATACTTTAATTAATTTAATTGGGGGTGTTGGGTGTTGTGGTGAAATTAATAAAATATAGATTCAGTTCATCAAGTTCAGATTTTTGATTTGGTATTTGTTGGTCATAGAAATTATCAACAGTCCGTAAAGTCTTAATATTGCGGACACTTCGATCTCATTGTTCAGTTGTCGTCTATGATGTTTAGAGAGGTGCTTCGTCGCATATATTCGGTTATGTAGACTTTGAAGTATAAGCCTTTTTAAGTCACCAACCCTCTCTTCGGTTAGTTCTGTGAAAGAAAGAAAATTCTTTGAAATGCTAGATTACAATACAATTATTAGGAAAATAAAACATATTACACATAGCAAGTATAACACAAGGGGATATTTATGAAAAAATAAAGATACCAGCTCACCAGGTGTTTCAAGTAGCAAGTCATCTGCAGTGCCTCTTCATCGAGACCAGGAGACAACGGGGTGTCTGATTTATTTGTCAATTTTCCTAGCGTGGTTGGACGTGTTCCGTCTCATTTATACCACTATGCATCGCTGCTTCATCTTCTTCCTCTTCTTCGTGCCTGAAAATGTGAAAAAGTTTTCATTCGTTCAAATACTATTGAGCAATATTGTCATTGAGATCATATTTTCATGAGAAAATGTAATAAATGATACTTACAATTAATCTTGGAGCTGGTCTTTTTTCCCGTTTCGACATAGTCTTTCTGTATACGTTGCTTTGCTGGTGCACGTCCATCGTGGATTAATGAGGCAGCTTTATTTATTTATGGGAATTTCAATAGCGTCATTAGTTTCCAGGTATGCACATCTACCATGGCTAAGAGCTCAGCCTCATTTTGCTGTTTACGGTGTTCTCTCTGTCCCAACTCTTCCATGTCAAGTATTCTGTGGCATTTATTCGGTTATGTAGACTTTGAAGTACAAGCCTTTTTAAGGCATCAACCCTCTCTTCGGTTAGTTCTGTGAAAGAAAGAAAATTCTTCGAAAATGCTAGATTACAATACAATTATTAGGAACATAAACATATTACACATAGCAAGTATAACACAAGGGGAAATTTAAGAAAAATAAAGATACCAGCTCAAAGTTGTTTCAAGTAGCAAGTCATCTGCAGTGCCTCTTCATCGAGACCAGGAGACAACGGGGTGTCTGATTTATTTGTCTTTTTTCCTAGCGTGGTTGGACGTGTTCCGTCTCATTTATACCACTATGCATCGCTGCTTCATCTTCTTCCTCTTCTTCGTGGCCTGAAAATGTGAAAAAGTTTTCATTCGTTCAAATACTATTGAGCAATATTGTCATTGAGATCATATTTTCATGAGAAAATGTAATAAATGATACTTACAATTAATCTTAGAGCTGGTCTTTTTTCCCTTTTCGACTTAGTCTTTCTGCATACGTTGCTTTGCTGGTGCACGTCCATCGTGGATTAATGATGCAGCATTATGTATGGGAATTTCAATAGCGTCATTAGTTTCCAGGGTATGCACATCTTCCATGACTAACAGCTCAGCCTCATTTTGCTGTTTACGGTATTCTCTCTGTCCCACCTCTTCCACGCCACAGTATTCTGTGGAAGAATATATGACAGAACCCCATGCAATAATGGCGGGCGAGCGTTTTACTATTGTGACGCTTCTGCATAGTCGCCCACGTGTGGGCATGCGCGCACGTTGGCTGCCCAGCCGTTTAGAAACCGGCTGGCCCGGCAGCCGGCCGGCAGGCTTTTCCTTAGTATATATCCTACGACAACGTAACTAATTTCTGGGATATTCTTATGTTGTTTCACAGCTTGTAGCTGCCCTTATTCTTAAACAACGCATCGTAGTATATTTTATTCTCGATAGTTGATTGTTTCATTATAACATATAAGATGTAAGTCTAGTGAGGGCGGGAGGAGACGACGCGGGAGAGAGAGACCGGCTTGGGATGTTGCTTCGCTTGCCAGCTTGGGACGAGCCTGAAGCGTTGCCCATATGCATTTGATTGCAACGTTAGGCTTAGTTTCGACTCACGCACGGGGTAGAGGATTTTGCCCCGGCAACTGTGTTGAGTGTTGCCAAGCATGGGATGTATTCTGCATGTCTAGGGCGGGGTCCAGACAGATTCAAGATTCAGAGCTCACTCACTGTCGTACCCTTCGGACCCCCTTGATATCTATCCCTCTCAACCCCACTTAGAAACTTTCTCTCTTACTTTGTATACCTTCATAAGAATACTTCACCAATCTATAAAATTATCCCATCCCCTTGATAGACCTTATATCTATTATTGTATTAAACGACGAACTCTCAGATAACTAGATAGGATTTTGGGCCTTATGCAGGGATGTAATTGTTAATGAGACCTAGGAAGCTTTTTTGTTGTCTCATATTTGGTGGTTTCATGCTTGCTAGTGTGTTCTTGTGTCAGGTTAGCAGGGGCTAGACCGGAGGGGAGGTTTTTTGCGATCCTTTAAGTAAAGTCTGCTGGTGCGAGTCCCTTGGACCCGCACGACTTTACTAGGATACCGGTGGGAGTCTGGGGGCATTTTCTTGTCTGTGTCCCTGTGTGTCTAGCATTGTGTTGTGTGAGGGCCATTGCCTAGTCCACTCAGCACTGCGCTAGCACGTCTTGCTTTTGTTTTAGGGTCGCCAGGAGAGAGTCAGATACTTGCGATCTGAGTCTCTCAAGAGAGCACCTTTCAATTAGAGTAATTTGGCGCACAGACCTGGGAACGTCCCTAGGCTAGAGCAGGTGGCACAGCCCGGGTATCCGAAGCCTATATCCTTCCGGCTAGACCTCTGCCACCTGGCAGATTAACAGCTAGGGGTTTATTATTTCTGTATGCTTGTTATTGTGCCACAGTTTACCGTTTTTGTGAGCATTGTGAGTCAGGGTGTGGCTTAGAGACTCTGTCCGAGCAGGCTTGCCTGACTAAGAGTGAGAAGCACACACTGTATGTGGTTATGTTGCGAGTTGCTACCTTTATTTAATTATACCTATGCCATTATACACTGTATGGCCTATCACTAGTATTTATTCCTGCTTATGAGTTAAGAGTTCTCTAAATCCGAACGTACTTTCTTTGCTAAGCATCAGATCCTACAGTAGCCGCATGCAGTTAGAAACCCGTATCTTGTCTACCGGTACGATGTTTTGAGGACTGTTTGCTTTCACCTTCTTTCACGCAGGGGTGATTAGTTGTATTAATTAACGTAACGTTAAATGTACTTTCTTCTAGTTTGTTATTAAATTGTTTCTGCAATTTAATTCCGTTATCTATCTTTTCCTTGAAGCTTTAAGTCAACTTAATTGTGTGATCTTTTATATAGCCTGCTTGACTATCTGCAGTCTATAGTGTGTGCACCCTGTAACCGAGTCATAGGATACCTTGTAGTTCAGGCAGGACTCTTGACGGTTTAGGGTGGTTTGTTGCCTGGGTGTATAGATAAGGGTTGGATCTAGCGTTTTCCGTTGTTGCTTGTTGCCGCATACATAGTTCAATAGAAAGAGCCCATTGTTTATATATCCCAGGACGTAACACTATACTGCGCTTTTTTTCCAGGGTAGGTGGGAGGTGGAGAGCGCGGCTCCCTTCCTATGTATGCGGGAGAGGGTAGGCCAGGCACGCCAAAGGTTAATGTACCACTGTGTAAAAATCATAAAAATCAATAGATATTTTCGAGTTACTCACCATTTTTCACTTTTTAGATTAGAAAAGTAGTTATATATATTTCATCTTTGAAATATAGAATTCAGGTTTTATACACTCCTACGAGCAGGTTCAAGCGGGGCATGATAAACATTGTTGTATATACTTTCCTCTATCTCGTGAAGTGTATTTCAATGCAGTTGGAGTGATATTTGTGGGTGAAAAGGTAAACGATAAAACATTATTATGTTGGCCGCCCAGCATAGAAGCATTTTTGTCCCAAGCTGGAGTACTAGCTTAGTATGGCGGGCGAGCGTTTTACTTACTGTGGTGCGGTGGTTTTTACAGGGTAGGTTGTGAGGTGGAGAGCGCGGGGCTCACTTCCTATGTAATGCGGGAGAGGGTAGGCCAGGCACGCCCAAGTGTTAATGTACCACGGGTGTGCAAAAATCAAAAAATCCATCGATTTATGTTTCGTGCTACGCAGCCATTTTTTTCACTTTTTAAGATTAGAAATGTTAAGTTATATATACAGTATTTCATATTTTGAACTATAGGATTCAGGTTTTATACACTCCTACGAGGCAGGTTCAAGCGCGACATGATAAATATTGTTGTATAGACTTCCCTCTATCTCGTGAAGTGTATTTCAAATGCAGTTGGGGTGATATTTATTATATCTCAGGATTATACTATTTATATGAAATCATTAATAACCATATATCATATAATTTTAAGGTGTTTTAAGTTACAGGTGTCTAAGATTTAATCATGGTGGACTGGTACATTACAGAGGTCGACAGAATCATTTGCCGCCTGTGATGTATTGTCTGGTCCAGATCCTGTCACGCACATTCAGCCGAGATGACACTCACTGTACATTCCTCATCTCCAACGCCATCTATGTAACCACGGGTAGCCCTCTTGTAACCGGCGGTGAATTATAGGTGTGGCTTTGAGGTGGTGAGAAGGTGAGAGATAGGGGAGAGCAGGGCAGATAGAATCGAACATCCAGGATGATAAGCATATACCCATAGATACCGGCTCTTTGAGTTAGGGTTTACTTTTATATTACTTTATAGTACTTTCTGTATATTCTTTCACGATTGTTACTTAAATATGTCAAAGTGGTTTTGGACCAGAGATCTGTTAATTATATTCCCTTTCACCTATATCTATCAATATAAGATATATATATATATATATATATGGTAAAATCGGTGGTGGCCAGCATTATAACTACTTTATATATATCAAAATCGATTAATCTATCCATCAACGAGCAGAGAGAGCTGAGATCAACTTATCTTCAATCAACCTAATAACTAAAACATACTACTCTACATCTCTTAAGGCCCTCGACACCTTCAGTCAGGCCCTTATATAGCTTCAATAGTTCAGCCTTTTCATAAATATAGGATTCGTAACTCAAACCGTCCTAATACTCCTACCTGGAAGTTAACCCTATTAATACATTTGACTACTCCTAATAGTCTTTGACGTAACATGGTAGGCAGCGGTGCTCCTTTTGTATCATGCATTTGTTAACTTTAGGCGACTACACCACGTTCCTTCGAAGAATGATCAAGCCTACACTCAACCATTCCTAACCCATTATCCTACCATTTGATCCAGTTTATATCCGGTCTACAATACCTAATCATCTAGCATCACAGCATTCATTGTTTTCCTGAGTTGCCTGTTCAATTTATCTCTGTTAATTTCCAACCACCATTGGTTAAGTTTAAAACCATTTCTACACTTCGAGGATTTCTACCAGTTCTACCAGTCTACTAGTCTACCAGTCTACGGCCCGATTTCCTGTTGCTATAGCCGGGGAGACGACTTTATCAAGAGAGGAGAGTGTGGAGTCATCGTGTTGCATCGTTGTTGCGGGAATCAGCTTGAGACCGATTTTAGTGCGTGTGTTGATAAACATGCTGACCTCTGCCCTCGACCGACGCTGTCACTCCTCAACTCTCTCCATTTAGAATTTTAGAAAATTGACTACCATCACTACTCTTCAAAGTGATTTTAAAGGTGTGTACAGTGAATAACAAACATCTATATATTACGGTCAATTATTTCCCGCATGTCTAGCGAGATTAACTCAATTTTACAAAATATGTCTCATACAACGAGTCCTTCCTAGATATTGCGTGTTTTCTAACACAATGTCAATCATCAGTGACATGGAGGTCACTTTATCATGTCGCTTTCCAGAGTCAAAACTCCAATTTCTCATCATGTCATTTCAATATCTGGTATTCTCCCTCATATGGATCATGTCCATACCGCGACCCCCTGACCCCGTCATGGGATAGAGGTGGGCAAACTCACTCAGTCCAGTCTTCCTGTCACCTTTGCAGTGTGTAGAAGTGTGTGCGGTGGTTGCGGTAGATTCCCAGATGTTATTATTAAATTATATTCCTAAGTGATACCATTGTTTTTAAGAGTGTTGCTTTATAGGGGTTAATTTCCCAAGTCAGTAATATTCATTAATTTTTTTCTTAAGTGTTTTTTCAAACCCGCATGTTGATCTAAGCGGTTTGAGTTAATTTATTTTTTAATACATCTGATGTTTTAAAGTGAATTTAGTGTTAATTTCTTGTTAATTATTTTAATTACACTAAATTTACGAGTGCGTTTCGGTGGCGACCGCCAAGGTTTTGGCTGTATCGACCTCTGTATCTCTTCTCGCTCATGGGAGTCGGATGTATTTGTAATTTTGTTTGTCTTTTCTTATAAGTGCGATCATTTAACATCCTTTTCGTGTACGTACAGTGTGATTTTTAATTTTCTTAACATATTTTGTGAATTTCTAACGAGTAGATCATTTCCATCTTAATTAGTTTTTTCTTTCGCTCGCTAGTAGGCCTATATTGTTTCTTCTGTTAACACATTGCCGATACTATTTGCTTAAATTGAGTGCGAGTTTGGTAAAAATTTCATTTTCGGGTTTTAATTAACATCTTTCTTTTTGGCCAAACTGTGGACTCTACCGAAATACACTCGTTTTTCATGATTTTTTGTTTTTTTAATTTCGGGGGGGGGGGGGGGGGGGGGGGGGAGTTTCTTTCGAGTTTTCTTTTGAATTTTAGAATTATGGAAGTTTGATGTGCCCCTTGATATTTTCTTAATGTAACTCTAGTTTTTAAAATCATTCAAATACCTAACTGGTTTTTATTATTTCGTTCACTTTTATTCTGAGTTTTTTTTTCTTATTAAATTAGTTTCCTAACATGGTTTGGTTGCCGGGGTTTAAAGTTTGTGCCAGCGGAATCATGGCTTTGGTGGTTGTTCAGGGGCCCGTTGTAGTCGCCGGTTAATAATCTAGAGTTCTGCAACTCCCCTGACCTCACCTAAGCAAACTAGCACAACCTATAAGTGTTTTACCTATATTAGGTAACTCGTCATGAAATATTACAGACTCGAAACGAATGAAACAAGAAGGTGTGATGGATTAACTATCCACTATTTCTAGACAATAGTTTACATATATTTTGCGCACGCAGTTTTCACGTTTTAGAAATGTATGTTATCTTTCATATTTTACTTAACCCCCTTCCCCTTAACTTACGCGAGCCAACAACTAAGTCGAGTTGAAAAAAAGCGGGACTATGTGGCGGCGCCCGACATAGGTTCGAGTTGGCATTTTCAGCAAGTAATTGGCTGTGGAGAGAGAGACACAAGTGGTGGCAGGAGACTAGCTAGCGATGACTGCTCCAGACCACCGCGGGAGTGGGGGGCGGGCGGGGCGAGCGGAACCTACTGACACAATCTCAGCAATCCCCCCTCCCTCCCTCTCCACTCGCTACATAACTCAATTATGTACCGAAAGTACCGCATTACCTGCTTTTTGGCACTCGCAGTTGCACGGTTATTGCAAGAAAACTATCCATCATACAAGGATCGTTATGGTTTAAAGTCATTCGAAAGCTCTGTTTATGCCCCTTTCAGGGATATGTACGTTTTTTACGTTCTGGGTCTATTTTATGCATGAAAATGATCACGTAAACGCCCTATTTGGCTAAAAACACCCCGCTGTGCGGTACATATATAAACCGCATAGGCCGCTCGTAAGGTGTTAAGTACGCGCGAGCACATAAGTCGAGTTAAATAAAGCTTGAGCTATGGGTGGCGGCGCTTCGCCATAACATTGAGAGTGGCAATTTTCAGCACGTAATGTGGCTGAGAGAGAGAGAGGAGACAAGTGGTGGCGGAGGAGACGTAGCCTGAGCGTTATGACCTGCCTCCCCGACCACCGCGGCGAACCTACTGACACAACTCTCAGCCTCCAACTCCTCCCTCTCTCTCACTCGCTACATACTCAATTATGTACCGAAAGTACCGAATTACCTGCTTTTTGCACTCGCGTTGCACTGTTTATTGCAACGAAACTATCCATCATACAAGGATCGTTATGGTGTCATTCGAAAGCTCTGTTTATGCCCTTTCAGGGATAGGTACTACTTGTTTTACTTCTGGTCTCCTTTTTTATTTAGGCATGAAAATGCCTCACGTAAACCGGCCCTTAAACGCCCTATTTTGGCTAAAAACACCCGCTGGGCGGTACACTAACAAACCTCATAGGCCGCATAAGGCCGCTCGTAAGGTGTTAAATATAGGATTCAGGTTTTATACACTCCTATGAGCAGGTTCAAGCGCGACATGATACAAAGATCTATACACTTCTATGTGCAAGATAAAAGCATAGTACGACCAACTGCGAATATACAGTATATACTTACCACAAAACTCTGTTCGGCGGCCGTAATCGCGAGAGAGAGAGAGGAGACGCGGCGGAATTTTTCACCACGGTGGAAGAGTGGAACACCTCGAAGATGTTGTCCTCGTTGCTAGGGTATCGGGCCTCCTTGTGCCTAAGGCTAATTACTGCAATAGACCCGCGGTCAAGCCTGTTACCTACAATATCTCGCATTGGCTCAAAGCACTAGCCGGTACCCTGTACAAACAAAGGAAAGAACGAAGCACTAGACGGTACCCAGTCCAGATGGGTCGAAGCACCTAGACTGTACCCTGTCCAGATGAACGAAGTCACCTCGATGGTGACCCTGTCCAGGGTGTACGAAACACTAGATGATACCCTGCCAGGTGAACGAAACAATATGACGGGCAACCGTGCCCTAAATGGCAGACGCACTGGACGGTACCCTGCCCATTCCTCGAAAAAAATGATATATAGAATTTTCAGCACCTGGAGAGCCAATAATTTTAAGTCTCTATTCACATTACGGACTAGGCCATTTGCAGGATGACGTTTCCCTAAGAAGTCTCTAACCTCTGGTACCTCAAGTAAGGGTTCCGCCATACTGCAGCAATAGTAGTATTACGGACAGGCAGGCATTTAGCAAGAGTTATTTGTGGAAACTTTTTCACATACAAAGCTTGACCTAAGTGGTGATACAACGTAATATACGAAGGCATTGATTAGATGACCGCACATACACTAAACAAAGAATTGGGGAGGTACATTTTCCTGTGAAACGCCCTTTGAACATTGCCTCAGCCATCATCGAGAATGATGGAGAGTCACTTCTTCGCACAATTTTAGCTTTCCTCGAAGAAAAACAAATTGTTCTAAATTGGGTGCCCACAAAAGGTTTCACACACACAAATTTAGACCCTCCCCCGCCCCAAAAAAGGTTCAACATCGCCAACCTCAAGTCGAATAGCAGATTTTATTGTTGGTGAGTCGTCTGCCTGGGGTTGTCGAGCTCTCGAATCGAACTATTTTCCGATCGCTTCGCAAAGCCCACCAACTCTCGTTGGGACAGCAGAAGATCACCTAAATTGTTTTGTGTGGAAATACACGCACATATGTTTTTTTTCTGTGAAAGATACATTTTCAAACGTGCGACTCTCCATCATTTTTCGATGACGGCTGAGGAAATGTTCGAGAGGCGTCTCACAGGCAAATTTACCTCCCCCAATGATTCATATATGTGTGTCGTTTACACCTAGGTCATATGCTTCGTATAGTACTATTGTAGAGCTATCTCTGCCCAGAGATTGGTCCATATAATACATAATATGACCTAGACGGCTAAAGAAGACGCCCCAAATCTGTAAATAGGGATCCGCACGTTCGAGAGATGGCAGCACGATCACATTGGGAGGGGAGGGTCCCCCCACAAAGAACATTATATTGACTATCCTCGTCCCATTGAATTCACGCTTTCGCCTCCAGGTCATATGTACTCTATGGTATGGTGTACCTGCGAGGTGTGAACAATTTGCAACACTATTTTTTTTTTGGAGAGAAGAGAGATTTTGGAGAGAGAAAAGATTTTTCGGTGAGGTAACGCCATCGCACATTTCTCCAAGATTTATCGATGTCTGTCGCATGACAACGACGCTGGTCATTGTTTCCTCTCACTCAAGTTACCGAAAGATTTGTCTATCCTGCGAGGTCTGCAGTTCGTTGGCTCTGAGAGGAACAATGACCAGCGTCGT
>CM064575.1:32281974-32404349 GCA_032716605.1 Paralithodes platypus
CCTCAAGATTGAGGATCGACCAATTGTCCATCTACAATATCGCTCCGCCTGGGACGAGAATCCACAACATAATACACAACACGGCTCCCCCAGCCCCACCCCAGTCTCTCAAACAACTTCTACTGCCAGGCGCTCCGCTCATACATGGCTGCCCCCCCCCCCACCCCCATTCAGTGAGGAAGGGAGGGAGGGAGACGACACGTCGAAATATGTCGCTCTGACTGTGTAACTTTGGGTTCTTCTTCCTGAACCGCTTCCTGCGGAAGAATTCTGGGGTCTGACATAATGTTTAAGCCAGTTGACAAAAATATAGACCGTTAGGCAATACAAACACCTATTACATACTCTTTGTTGTATTTGAAAATCATTAATTGTTTTTATTTACCACATTTTTTTTTTTTTTTTTTTCCCACCTGGAAGCTTCTCTGTAATGTCAGCGACGACATAGTCGACTCTGGGAAGATTTCTTCTGGGCTACCTTGGACTCTTAATCATTGAAATAGCATCTTCGACGACGCTGGTCATTGTTCCTCTCAGAGCAACGCACGCAGACCTCGCAGGTAGACCAATTTTCCGGTAACTTGATTGAGGAGGAAACAATGACCAACGTCGTTGTCATGCGACAGACATCGATAAATCTTGGCGAAATGTGCGATGGCGTACCTCACCGAAAATCTTTTCGCTCTCCAAAATCTCTCTTCTCTCCAAAAAAAATAGTGTTCAAAGTGTGCACAACCTCGCAGGTACACCAATCCATAGAGTACATAATGACCTGGAGGCGAAAGCGTGAATTAATGGGACCGAGGATAGTCAATAGAATGTCTTTGTGGGGACCCTCCCCTCCCATTGTGATCAGCTGCAATCTCTTCCGAACGTGCGGAAGCCCTATTTACAAGATTTGTTGTGGCGTCGTCTTTCGCCTCTAGGTCATATTATGTATTCGATGGACCATTCTCTGGGCCACGATACTCTACAACGTACTATACGAAGCATGACCTAGGTGTACACGACACACTTATATGAATCATTGGGGGAGGTAAATTTGCCTGTGAGACGCCCTCGAACATTTCCATCAAGCCGTCAGCGAAAACTGATGGAGAGTCGCACTTTGAAAAATGTATCTTTCACAAAAAAACATCTGTTCGAGTATTTTCACACAAACAGTTAGGTGATCTTCTGCTGTCTCAACGCGAGTGTGGTGGGCTTTGAAGCGATCGGAAATAGTTTCGATTCGAGAGTTCCGACAACCCCAGGCAGACGACTCACCAACAATAAAATCTGCTATTCGACTTGCGTTGGCGGTAGAACCTTTTTTGGGGCGGGGGAGGGTCTATAATTTTGTGTGTGTGAAACCTTTTGTGGACAAAGTATGAACAATTTGTTTTTCTTCGAGAAAGCCAAATTGTTCGAATAATGAACTCTCCATCATTTCTCGATGATGGCTGAGGCAATGTTCAAAGGCGTTCCACATGGAAAATGTACCGCCCCCAATTCTGTGTTTAGTGGTTCGGTCATCTAGCAATGCGACATCGTATATTACGCTTGTATACACCTAGGGCAAGCTTTGTATGTGAAAAAGTTTCCACAAATACTCTTGCCAATGTCCTGTCCGGACTACTAGTTGCTGCTTATGGCGGAACCCTTACTTGAGGGACCAGCGGTTAGAAGACTTCTTAGGGAACGTCATCCTGCAACTGGCCTGTTCCGTAATGTGAATAGATACTTAAATTATTGGGCTCTCCATGTGCTGAAAATTCCTGTATATCATTTTTTTCGAGCGAATGGCAGGGTACCGTCTAGCCACTAGTGGCGTCTTCCTGTATGGCACGGTGCCGTCTATTGTTTCGTTCACCTGGTCAGGGTATCATCTAGTGTTTCGTTACACCTGGACAGGGTACCATCGAGGGCTTCGTTCATCTGAAATTGGTACCGTCTAGTCTAATAGGTGCTTCGCCCATCTGGACTGGGTACCGAGTCTAGTTGGCTTTCGTTCATTTGTACAGGTTACCGGCTGAGTGCTTTCAGACCAATGCCGAAATATTCTTAGGTAACAGTGCTGAACCGCGGGTCATTCAGTAATTAGCCTTTCGGACAGGAGGCCCGTACCTAGCAACGAGGACACCATCTTCGAGGTGTTCCACTCGTTCCCACCGTGGTGAAACTTTCCGCCGCCGGCTCTCTCCTCTCTCTCTCCGCGATTACGGCCGTGCCGAACAGAGTTTTGTTGTACGTATAATACTGTCTACTCGCATTTGCGTCGTACTATGCTTTAACCTTGCACACTAGAATTGTATACATCTTGTATCAATCAGTCGCGTGCTTGAACCTGCTCATAGGAGTGTAATAAAATCTGAATCCTATGCATTTACCACCTTACGAGCGGGCCTATGCGGTTTAGGTTTGTTTACCGCCCAGACGGGCTGTTCTTTAGCCAAATAGCTGGCTGTTTACGTGATCATTTTCAAGCGCTAAATAAGACCCAGAACGCACCAACCTAAGTACCCTATACCCTAAAGGGCAGGACCACAAGCGTATGTCGCAATACACCATACCGATCTTGTATGATTATAGTTTGTCCCCCCTTGCAACTAACCGTGCAACGCGCGGTGGCACAAAGCCTGTAATTATTCGGATTACTCGTCGGTAGCAAATTGAGTATGTATCGAGTGTGAGAGGAGCGATGGATCGAGATTTGGCTCAGTACGGTTCGCCGCGGATGGTCGGACAGTCATCACGCTCGCTATTCCGCCACCACTTGTCTCTCTCTCTCAGCCACATTACGTGCTGCATTGCCACTCAAGTTATGTCAGCGCCGCCACATAGTCCAGCGTTATTTAACTCGACTTATGTTCTCGCCGCTAATTAAGGTTAAAAAACTGAATATACCATACATTTCTAAAGTGAAAAATGGTGCGCAAATATTATTTACAACCCTCTGTCTAAATATGTCTTTAATCCATCACACCTTCTTGGTTTTCATTTCGGTAACGAGTCTGTAATATTTCATACGACGTACTAATAGAGTAACACTTATAGGTTGTGTTAGTTTGCTTCGATGAGGATCAGGGGAGGTTGCAAACTTCTAGATTATTATCCGGCGCGACACGGCCCCTGAACACCACCAACCATGATTTCGCCGCACAAACAAATAAGAAAAAAAAAAAAAAAAAAAAAAAAAAAAAATAAATTGAATAAAACACTTCCATCAAAAAACAAAAAAAAACACATAATTCAGAATCAAGAAACTTCGAAAAAAAAAAAATGATGCAAAACTTATCCGTCAACAATGTTAGAAATATTTACTACAGAAAAAAACTTTCAGAATAAAAGTGAAGCGAAAAAAAACCAGTAATTTTAATGAGTTTAAAACTAGCATTACATTAAGCAAAAATATCACCAATCAAACGTCTAATTCAAATCAAAAGAAACTCGAAAAAACAAAATCATGAACGTGTCTTTCGTAGGAGTCCACAGTTTTGGACAAAAAGATGTTAATTTAAAAAAACCGCGAAAATGAATTTTTACAAACTCGCACTCAATTTAAGCAAATAGTATGTAATGTGTTAACAGAAGACAATATAGGCCTACTATCGAGCGAAAGAAAAAACATAAATGATATACCTCGTTAGAAATTCACAAATATGTTAAGAAAAATTACATCACACTGTACGTACACATGTTAAATACGCACTAGAAAACAACAAAATTACAAATACGCTCCGCACCCATGAGCGAGAAGAGATACAGAGGTCGATACAGCCAAAACCTTGGAGGGCGCACGAACGCACTCGTAAATTTATTGTAATTAAAATTATTAACAAGAAATGAACACTAAATTCACTTTAAAACATCAGATGTATTAAAAAATAAATTAACTCACCGCTTAGATCAACATGCGGGTTTAAAAACTTAAGAAAATTACTGAATATTACTGACTTGGGAAATTAACCCCTATAAAGTCTTAAAAACAATGGTATCACTTAGGAATAATAATTTAATAATAACATCTGGGAATTACCGCAACCCGCACACACTTATACACACTGCAAAGGTGACAGGAAGACTGACTGAGTGAGGTTGCCCACCCTTCCCATGACGGGTCAGGGGGTCGCGGTATGACATGATCCATATGAGAATACAGATATGAAATGACATGATGAGAAATTGGAGTTTTGACTGAACGACATGATAACGTGACCTCCATGTCACTGCTGATTTGACATGTGTTAGAAAACACGCAATATCTAGGAAGACTCGTTGTATGAGACATATTTAGATAAATTTATTTATCTCGCTAGACATGCGGGAAATAATTGACCGTAATATATAGATGTTTATTATCACTGTACACACCTTTAAAATCACTTTGAAGAGTAGTGATTGTAGTCAATTTTCTAAAATCTAAATGGAGAGAGTTGAGGAGTGAAGCGTGGTCGAGGGCAGAGGTCAGCACTGTTTATCACACACGCACTAAATCTGCTCAGCTGATCCCGCAACAACGATGCAACACGATGACTCCACACTCTCCTCTCTTGATAAAGTCGTCTCCCGGCAGCAACAGGAATCGCCGTAGACTGGTAGGCTAGGAGACTGGTAGACTGGTAGAATCTCGAAGTGTAGAAATGGTTTTAACTTAACCAATTTGTGGTTGGAAATTAACAGAGATAAATTGAACAGGAACTCAGGAAACAATGAATGCTGTGCTGCTAGATGATTGGTATTGTAGACCGGATAAAACTGGATCAAATGGTAGATAATGGTAGAATGGTTTGAGTGTAGGCTTGATAATTCTTCGAAGGAACGTGGTGTAGTCGCCTAAATTAACAAATCATGTTAAAAAGGAGCACCGCTGCCTACCATGTTACGTAATACTTTTAGGAGTAGTCAAATGTATTCATAGGGTTAACTCCAGGTAGGAGTATTAGGACGTTTTGAGTTACGATCCTATATTTATGATAAGGCTTAACTATTGACTATATAAGGCTGACTGAAGGTGTCGATGGCCTTAAGAGATGTAGATATATGTTTTAGTTATAGGTTGATTGAAGATAAGTTGATCTCAGCTCTCTCTGCTCGTTGATGATAGATTAATCGATTGATATATATAAGTAGTTATAATGCTGCCACCACCGATTACCATATATATATATATATATATATATATATATATTATATTGATAGATATAGGTAAAGGGAATATAATTAAAGATCTCTGGTCCAAAACCACTTTGACATATTTAAGTAACAATCTGAAAGATATACAGAAGTACTATAAAGTAATATAAGAGTAAACCCTAACTCAAGAGGGTATCTCTGGGTATATGTTATCATCCTGGATGTTCGATTCTATCTGCCTGCTCTCCCTATCTCTCACCTTCTCACCACCTCAAAGCCACACCTATAATTCACCTCCCGGTTACAAGAGGGCTACCCGTGGTTACAAGATGGCGTTGGAGAGTGTACAGTGAGTGTCATCTCGGCTGAATGTGCGTGACAGGATCTGACCAGACAATACATCACAGGGGCAAATGATCTGTCGACCTCTGTAATGTACAGTCCCCCATATAAATCTAGACACTGTAACTAAAACACCTTAAAATTATATGATATATGGTTATAATGATTTCATAATAAATAGTATAATCCTGAGATATAATAAATATCACCCCAACTGCATTGAAATACACTTCAACGAGATAGAGGGAAGTCTATACAACAATATTTATCATGTCGCGCTTGAACCTGCTCGTAGGAGTGTATAAAACCTGAATCCTATACTTCAAAATATGAAATACTGTATATATAACTTACATTTCTAATCTAAAAAGTGAAAAATGGTGCGTAGCACGAAACATAATCGATGGATTTTTATGATTTTTGCACAGTGGTACATTAACACTTGGGCGTGCCTGGCCTACCCTCTCCCGCCTACATAGGAAGTGAGCCGCGCTCTCCACCTCCCACCTACCCTGTAAAAACCGCACAGTAAGTAAAACGCTCGCCCGCCCTACTAAGCTAGTACTCCAGCTTGGGCCAAAAAGCTTCTAGCCGCGGCCAACATAATAATGTTATCGTTCCTTTTCACCCACAAATATCACTCCAACTGCATTGAAATACACTTCACGAGATAGAGGAAAGTCTATACAACAATGTTTATCATGTCGCGCTTGAACCTGCTCGTAGGAGTGTATAAAACCTGAATTCTATATTTCAAAATATGAAATATATATAACTTATTTCTAATCTAAAAAGTGAAAAATGGTGCGTAACTCGAAACATAATCTATTGATTTTTATGATTTTTACACAGTGGTACATTAACCTTTGGCGTGCCTGGCCTACCCTCTCCCGCCTACATAGGAAGGGAGCCGCGCTCTCCACCTCCCACCTACCCTGGAAAAAACGCGCAGTATAGTGTTACGTCCTGGGATATATAAACAATGGGCTCTTTCTATTGGACTAGGTATGCGGCAACAAGCAACAACGGAAAACGCTAGATCCAACCCTTATCTATAAACCCAGGCAACAAACCA
This sequence comes from Paralithodes platypus, assembly GCA_032716605.1. NCBI lineage: Eukaryota > Metazoa > Arthropoda > Malacostraca > Decapoda > Lithodidae > Paralithodes > Paralithodes platypus. The sequence goes on from CM064575.1 coordinate 32,288,507, forward strand.
CCCTAAACCGTCAAGAGTCCTGCCTGAACTACAAGGTATCCTATGACTCGGTTACAGTGCACACACTATAGACTGCAGATAGTCAAGCAGGCTATATAAAAGATCACACAATTAAGTTGACTTAAAGCTTCAAGGAAAAGATAGATAACGGAATTAAATTGCAGAAACAATTTAATAACAAACTAGAAGAAAGTACATTTAACGTTACGTTAATTAATACAACTAATCACCCCTGCGTGAAAGAAGGTGAAAGCAAACAGTCCCTCAAAACATCGTACCGGTAGACAAGATGCGGGTTTCTAAACTGCATGCGGCTACTGTAGGATCTGATGCTTAGCAAAGAAAGTACGTTACGGATTTAGAGAACTCTTAACTCATAAGCAGGAATAAATACTAGTGATAGGCCATACAGTGTATAATGGCATAGGTATAATTAAATAAAGGTAGCAACTCGCAACATAACCACATACAGGTGTGCTTCTCACTCTTAGTCAGGCAAGCCTGCTCGGACAGAGTCTCTAAGCCACACCCTGACTCACAATGCTCACAAAAACGGTAAACTGTGGCACAATAACAAGCATACAGAAATAATAAACCCCTAGCTGTTAATCTGCCAGGTGGCAGAGGTCTAGCCGGAAGGATATAGGCTTCGGATACCCGGGCTGTGCCACCTGCTCTAGCCTAGGGACGTTCCCAGGTCTGTGCGCCAAATTACTCTAATTGAAAGGGTGCTCTCTTGAGAGACTCAGATCGCAAGTATCTGACTCTCTCCTGGCGACCCTAAAACAAAAGCAAGACGTGCTAGCGCAGTGCTGAGTGGACTAGGCAATGGCCCTCACACAACACAATGCTAGACACACAGGGACACAGACAAGAAAATGCCCCCAGACTCCCACCGGTATCCTAGTAAAGTCGTGCGGGTCCAAGGGACTCGCACCAGCAGACTTTACTTAAAGGATCGCAAAAAACCTCCCCTCCGGTCTAGCCCCTGCTAACCTGACACAAGAACACACTAGCAAGCATGAAACCACCAAATATGAGACAACAAAAAAGCTTCCTAGGTCTCATTAACAATTACATCCCTGCATAAGGCCCAAAATCCTATCTAGTTATCTGAGAGCTCGTCGTTAATACAATAATAGATATAAGGTCTTTCAAGGGGATGGGATAATTTAATAGATTGGTGAAGTAGTGGAAGGAAGGTATACAAAGTAAGAGAGAAAGTTTCTAAGGGGGGTTGAGAGGGATAGATATCAAGGGGGTCCGAAGGGTACGACAGTGAGGTGAGCTCTGAATCTTGAATCTGTCTGGACCCCGCCCTAGGCATGCAGAATACATCCCATGCTTGGCAACACTCAACACAGTTGCCGGGGCAAAATCCTCTACCCCGTGCGTGAGTCGAAACTAAGCCTAACGTTGCAATCAAATGCATATGGCAACGCTTCAGGCTCGTCCCAAGCTGGCAAGCGAAGCAACATCCCAAGCCGGTCTCTCTCTCCCGCTCGTCTCCTCCGCCCTCACTAGACTTACATCTTATATGTTATAATGAAACAATCAACTATCGAGAAGAAAATGTACTAAGATGCGTGGGTTAAGAATAAGGGCAGCTACAAGCCGTGAAACATCATAAGAATATCCCAGACATTAGTTTACGTTGTCGTAGGATATATACTAAGGAAAAGCCTGCCGGCCGGCTGCCGCCAGCCGGTTTCTAAACGGCTGGGCAGCCAACGTGCGCGCGTGCCCACGTGGCTACTATGCAGAAGCGTCACAATAGTAAAACGCTCGCCCGCCATTATTGCATGGGGTTCTGTCATATATTCTTCCACAGAATACTTTGGCGTGGAAGAGGTGGGACAGAGAGAATACCGTAAACAGCAAATGAGGCTGAGCTGTTAGTCATGGAAGATGTGCATACCCTGGAAACTAATGACGCTATTGAAATTCCCATAAATAATGCTGCATCATTAATCCACGATGGACGTGCACCAGCAAAGCAACGTATGCAGAAAGACTATGTCGAAACGGGAAAAAAGACCAGCTCTAAGATTAATTGTAAGTATCATTTATTACATTTTCTCATGAAAATATGATCTCAATGACAATATTGCTCAATAGTATTTGAACGAATGAAAACTTTTTCACATTTTCAGGCACGAAGAAGAGGAAGAAGATGAAGCAGCGATGCATAGTGGTATAAATGAGACGGAACACGTCCAACCACGCTAGGAAAAAAGACAAATAAATCAGACACCCCGTTGTCTCCTGGTCTCGATGAAGAGGCACTGCAGATGACTTGCTACTTGAAACAACTGGTGAGCTGGTATCTTTATTTTTTCTTAAATTTCCCCTTGTGTTATACTTGCTATGTGTAATATGTTTATGTTCCTAATAATTGTATTGTAATCTAGCATTTCAAAGAATTTTCTTTCTTTCACAGAACTAACCGAAGAGAGGGTTGATGCCTTAAAAAGGCTTGTACTTCAAAGTCTACATAACCGAATAAATGCCACAGAATACTTTGACATGGAAGAGTTGGGACAGAGAGAACACCGTAAACAGCAAAATGAGGCTGAGCTCTTAGCCATGGTAGATGTGCATACCCTGGAAACTAATGACGCTATTGAAATTCCCATAAATAAATAAAGCTGCCTCATTAATCCACGATGGACGTGCACCAGCAAAGCAAGTATACAGAAAGACTATGTCGAAACGGGAAAAAAGACCAGCTCCAAGATTAATTGTAAGTATCATTTATTACATTTTCTCATGAAAATATGATCTCAATGACAATATTGCTCAATAGTATTTGAACGAATGAAAACTTTTTCACATTTTCAGGCACGAAGAAGAGGAAGAAGATGAAGCAGCGATGCATAGTGGTATAAATGAGACGGAACACGTCCAACCACGCTAGGAAAAATGACAAATAAATCAGACACCCCGTTGTCTCCTGGTCCTCGATGAAGAGGCACTGCAGATGACTTGCTACTTGAAACACCTGGTGAGCTGGTATCTTTATTTTTTCATAAATATCCCCTTGTGTTATACTTGCTATGTGTAATATGTTTATGTTCCTAATAATTGTATTGTAATCTAGCATTTCAAAGAATTTTCTTTCTTTCACAGAACTAACCGAAGAGAGGGTTGATGACTTAAAAAGGCTTATACTTCAAAGTCTACATAACCGAATATATGCGACGAAGCACCTCTCTAAACATCATAGACGACAACTGAACAATGAGATCGAACGTGTCCGCAATATTTAGACTTTACGGACTGGTGATAATTTCTATGACCAACAAATACCAAATCAAAAAGCTGAACTTGATGAACTGAATCTATATTTTATTAATTTCACCACAACACCCAACACCCCAAATGAAATTAATTATAGTATATATGATCCGCCAGAATTCGAACCCTGGTTATCACACACAGATTTTTACCACCTTAACCATTACACCACCAGGATGGTTAAAGGTTTATGCACACGCCGAAGAGAAAGGCAGAGAAAAGAATATTATACTCCTGCAGTGTCAGTGTGCAAGAAAGCTTCTAAATGGAAACAAAGGCCCAAATCGTAAATAGCCCAAAGCGATCATCAAGACAACAAAGAGACCAGGCAAGCCATGCCCAGTCGCCGGTTGCTACAGCGAATCAGCCAACCTACGGAAGCACATGGCCGTTTGCCACTCGTACCTAACTAACGACGATAGAGAGAATGTTTTGGCTGCAGCAAATAGGTTCTCTAAGAAAAGGCCCCTGCCACCAACAAATGCAAAGAAAACAAACCTATATGATTGTTCCTTCTGCCCAAAATCAGTTAAACGGATCGATATGCACTTAAGAAAAACAAAGACTCCATGGAATACCAGCAACTCCTCAGACACGTACGTTAGGTTTGCTTTCCATAATTTAATTATTTTCTTAATAATAGGTCAAACGATGTCGATCAACTGCAGACATTCTTTGCCTTCTTACGCATCAAATCAACCAAGCTACAGACCAACATGGTGAAACACATACAATAGCACTGGATATATCAAAGGCATTTGATAGAGTCTGGCATCAATCCTTATTGTCGAAGATGTCACACTACGGCCTTGCATCATTAGTTCCACTAATTTCTTCTTATCTTCATAACAGAACTATACGTGTAATGGTAGATGGCCTTTATTCTCAATTTCACTCAATAAATGCTGGTGTTCCCCAGGGATCAGTTTTGGCCCCAATTCTGTTCCTCATTCATATCAATGATCTCATATCTACCACTCATAATCCAATACATTCCTACGCAGATGACTCAACACTCCACAGTTCCTTCACATATACCAATTCTTTCACCCAACCCGATCTTATAAATTAAAAAATAAACACTGCAATTTCTCTGAACCAGGACCTTTCTAGAATTAATGGATGGGGACAAAATAATCTAGTTTCCTTTAATGCACAGAAAACCAAGTACATTCAATTTTCTAACCGACAGAATCTCACTGACTCCCATATATAAGCTCGTCCTCGATGTCGTCATGTTCAGCTTCGTTGTCACAATTGTTGTCAGAAAGCGAGAGAATGACTAAGAGGGTGTACGAGAGCTAGGTGGAAGGATGGAGTGAGGAAGTATATGAACGAAGGCGGTGCTGGTTGGGGGGAGGGGCGTCGACTGACTGGGGATAGAGGTGCGTGGGGGCGGTTCGTGGGTGGCCAGCCCTTCGGGGATTGCGGAGTCAGGCAATAGATATATATAGATTTGTACATTTTGCCAAATAAAAATAATAAAATTGTAACTTTCTTGTATGCCTCATCAACACCTACCCTGATGCTGCATCACAACGTAGATCCTTTCGGATGTTTACAACTCGTTCTCCAGTAGTCCTGTGATTGGTGAAGTCGTAGTTTTTTTCTGGATGTTATCATGCTGTGGCAGGCCAAGTTTGCAAGGGCTTGTCTGTTGGCAGGTGTATATCCTCATCTCTGAGGGCAGCTGTGATCTGTTCATGTCGTAGCTTCCGGCTGCCCATTCCCCAACAATGCCTGCCCTCAGTCCCATCTTGGCAATGATTTTCCCTACATTTTCTACTGAGAGGTGAGAGGAACATTGGCCGGCGGGTTTGTTGCCCTCCCGATTCACAAACATCTACATTTTGGCCTTACACATGTGGCAACTACTGGGCGATAATATTTCATGTAAGCCTCAAGAGCAGCTGCCTCTGTACTTGGCTAAGTAGAAGATGCAGGGGCCTTTGGCCCCCGTTTTGTGTTGTGCTACTCTACCATCTTCGACGCCGGTTGTGCTTCCCTCGTAGGCACTGATTGTAAATTCAGTAAACTCCTGATTTCTTCGTACGCAGCGAACGGACAGTCTCACAATCAGTGCATCTCTCAGGTTGACCTATTCTTTCTTCATGTGTTGGTTTGCTGGTGCACGGCCATCGTGGATTAATGATGCAGCATTGTTTATGGGAATTTCAATAGCATCATTAGTTTCCAGGCTACGCGCATCCTCCATTGGCAACATCTCGGCCTCATTTTGCTGTTTACGGTGTTCTCTCTGTCCCGCTTCATCCATGCCAAAGTATTCTGTGTAAGAAAATATGACAGAACACAATAAATAGTTGTACAACATGTGGAATCACTTTTTTTACATACAATTATACAAAAAATACTAGAAGACATGTAACGCTCACAAATTGGAATAGGAACTAATAGATAGCGATACTATAACGTTATGTTGATTGAACTTTGAGAGGGTCGACTTTCAGGGGGCAAAAATCCTGGAAAAAAAAATCATAAATCAAGTACTTCTCAATGAATATGCCTAAAACTCACTATGAACATACATATCACCCTATGAACCAAATCAGCATATAATAACCATCCCAAAACACATGAAAGTAATAAAAATAAGGGCAAACGAAAAAAGGCCAAAATAAGTATTATTTGACGTTACATGGAGAGGGCCGACTTTTCAATCAGATGTTGTTGACAATTATGGTCCTTATTTTGTAATATTATTTACTTTGATACTTAGCAACCCAATAAAAATGAATTCAAAATATGTAGTTTCTTACCTTCAAGAGTTGCATACCATGCAGGTCTTGAGCTGGTGGTGACCACACACAGACTTCTTGCAGCTTCGTCAGGTGATCGGGTAGTGCCCCTGGGAGTTGCGACAGGTGTGGCAAGTGCAGAAGGTGTGACAGGTCGGGCAGGTGCGTACGGTCCACCGATACGCGCAGTGTGGAGGGTGGCAGGTCATCCACACTCTCTTCATCGTCGGTACTGTCGTAATTGGAGGGAGGCCTTCTACGTTGCCGTGGTAGTCCTGCTTTCTTTGGGTGGGTGAAGGTCTGTATGGCAGCCATGACTGCCTGCCTTTCCTGTCGCTCCTCCTTGCCCCTAAAAGAGAAGTCTCGTCGTAATGACGCCAAAGTACTCCTGGTGGTACGTGGTGAAGACGGAGTGCTAGCACGAGGAGGTGTGGGGGCATCCGTGTCTGGCGTCGCACCAGGGTTGGCGTGGGTGGCGACGGAGCGACAATGTCGGTGGGCTCTATACCTATTAGCTCGTCCTCGATGTCGTCATGTTCAGCTTTGTTGTCGCAATTGTTGTCAGAATCACTAGAGACGTCCTCAAAGTCGTCCAACATCGAAGAGATGTCATCCTGGGAGAGTCCTCGCCGGGCCATGGCGACTGCTGTGAAAGAACAGATTTTTTTTTTAGGACAAATTTCTAGTGGCAACATCGGGGCATGGTGCCAGCTACTATGGGTACACATCCTCAACTTTGGCAGGTGACGATTTTTCTTTTCTTTTCTGGAAAATAATTCAATAATCATGCGAGATATGTCTAATTAATGATTCAAATATTTACAATAAAAGTTCTACTGTTTTAGTTGGCATATAATTAATTACAAATGCTTTACAATGTTTCTTTACTTTAAAGTGAATTGTTTTTATTTCTTTAATGTTTTTTTTTTTTTTTTTATTGTTTTTTAAAGAGACAATGAACGGAGGAAGGAAAAACACAGATAAAACAAAAAGGTCCATGTGCCTAAAGGCATCCTCCATTCATAAAATGTTTTGTAACAACTGAATTTAAACATTTGTAGATTATAAGTTTGTGGAAAGCAATTCGAGGGAAGTGAATTCCAAAGAGTAGTAGCTCTGGGGATAAATTAATTCTGATAAGCAGAAGTTCTGCATTGTGGAGGAGAAAGTGTAAATTCATGGGCGCTCTCAGCTGCCCTAGTTCTACGGGGAAAGATGTGGAGAGGCGGCACAATTGAAGCAAGTTCCTCGGAACAATTGCTGTGAAAATATCTGTAGAATAATGCAAGGGATGCAACGTTTCTTCGTATGGATAATGTAGGAAGGTCCTGTGTGATTGCAGGGTTATTGATTAATCTAATAGCTTTATTTTGAATTTTGGCCAACTGCCTCAATGCAACCACTCCACCTCCCCCCGACAGAGGTGAACAGTAATCCATCTAAGAACACACATGACTTTTATATATTACGGCCAACTGCTCGTCAGTGAAGAATTCTCGAACTCTGTACAGGAGTCCAGTTTTTTTAGAGGCATTCTTAGCAATGCTTCTAACATAATGTGTCCAGCTCAAGTTAGTAGTTAATGTTACCGAGAATGTCAATACTAGGGGAAGTGGGAATATTTACATCATTAAAAATATATGGGAGTCAGTGAGATTCTGTCGGTTAGAAAATTGAATGTACTTGGTTTTCCTGTGCATTAAAGGAAACTAGATTATTTTGTCCCCATCCATTAATTCTAGAAAGGTCCTGGTTCAGAGAAATTGCAGTGTTTATTTTTTTTTAATTTAAGATCGGGTTGGGTGAAAGAATTGGTATATGTGAAGGAACTGTGGAGTGTTGAGTCATCTGCGTAGGAATGTATTGGATTATGAGTGGTAGATATGAGATCATTGATATGAATGAGGAACAGAATTGGGGCCAAAACTGATCCCTGGGGAACACCAGCATTTATTGAGTGAAATTGAGAATAAAGGCCATCTACCATTACACGTATAGTTCTGTTATGAAGATAAGAAGAAATTAGTGGAACTAATGATGCAAGGCCGTAGTGTGACATCTTCGACAATAAGGATTGATGCCAGACTCTATCAAATGCCTTTGATATATCCAGTGCTATTGTATGTGTTTCACCATGTTGGTCTGTAGCTTGGTTGATTTGATGCGTAAGAAGGCAAAGAATGTCTGCAGTTGATCGACATCGTTTGACCTATTATTAAGAAAATAATTAAATTATGGAAAGCAAACCTAACGTACGTGTCTGAGGAGTTGCTGGTATTCCATGGAGTCTTTGTTTTTCTTAAGTGCATATCGATCCGTTTAACTGATTTTGGGCAGAAGGAACAATCATATAGGTTTGTTTTCTTTGCATTTGTTGGTGGCAGGGGCCTTTTCTTAGAGAACCTATTTGCTGCAGCCAAAACATTCTCTCTATCGTCGTTAGTTAGGTACGAGTGGCAAACGGCCATGTGCTTCCGTAGGTTGGCTGATTCGCTGTAGCAACCGGCGACTGGGCATGGCTTGCCTGGTCTCTTTGTTGTCTTGATGATCGCTTTGGGCTATTTACGATTTGGGCCTTTGTTTCCATTTAGAAGCTTTCTTGCACACTGACACTGCAGGAGTATAATATTCTTTTCTCTGCCTTTCTCTTCGGCGTGTGCATAAACCTTTAACCATCCTGGTGGTGTAATGGTTAAGGTGGTAAAATCTGTGTGTGATAACCAGGGTTCGAATTCTGGCGGATCATATATACTATAATTAATTTCATTTGGGGTGTTGGGTGTTGTGGTGAAATTAATAAAATATAGATTCAGTTCATCAAGTTCAGCTTTTTGATTTGGTATTTGTTGGTCATAGAAATTATCACCAGTCCGTAAAGTCTAAATATTGCGGACACGTTCGATCTCATTGTTCAGTTGTCGTCTATGATGTTTAGAGAGGTGCTTCGTCGCATATATTCGGTTATGTAGACTTTGAAGTATAAGCCTTTTTAAGTCATCAACCCTCTCTTCGGTTAGTTCTGTGAAAGAAAGAAAATTCTTTGAAATGCTAGATTACAATACAATTATTAGGAACATAAACATATTACACATAGCAAGTATAACACAAGGGGATATTTATGAAAAAATAAAGATACCAGCTCACCAGGTGTTTCAAGTAGCAAGTCATCTGCAGTGCCTCTTCATCGAGACCAGGAGACAACGGGGTGTCTGATTTATTTGTCATTTTTCCTAGCGTGGTTGGACGTGTTCCGTCTCATTTATACCACTATGCATCGCTGCTTCATCTTCTTCCTCTTCTTCGTGCCTGAAAATGTGAAAAAGTTTTCATTCGTTCAAATACTATTGAGCAATATTGTCATTGAGATCATATTTTCATGAGAAAATGTAATAAATGATACTTACAATTAATCTTGGAGCTGGTCTTTTTTCCCGTTTCGACATAGTCTTTCTGTATACGTTGCTTTGCTGGTGCACGTCCATCGTGGATTAATGAGGCAGCTTTATTTATTTATGGGAATTTCAATAGCGTCATTAGTTTCCAGGGTATGCACATCTACCATGGCTAAGAGCTCAGCCTCATTTTGCTGTTTACGGTGTTCTCTCTGTCCCAACTCTTCCATGTCAAAGTATTCTGTGGCATTTATTCGGTTATGTAGACTTTGAAGTACAAGCCTTTTTAAGGCATCAACCCTCTCTTCGGTTAGTTCTGTGAAAGAAAGAAAATTCTTTGAAATGCTAGATTACAATACAATTATTAGGAACATAAACATATTACACATAGCAAGTATAACACAAGGGGAAATTTAAGAAAAAATAAAGATACCAGCTCACCAGTTGTTTCAAGTAGCAAGTCATCTGCAGTGCCTCTTCATCGAGACCAGGAGACAACGGGGTGTCTGATTTATTTGTCTTTTTTCCTAGCGTGGTTGGACGTGTTCCGTCTCATTTATACCACTATGCATCGCTGCTTCATCTTCTTCCTCTTCTTCGTGCCTGAAAATGTGAAAAAGTTTTCATTCGTTCAAATACTATTGAGCAATATTGTCATTGAGATCATATTTTCATGAGAAAATGTAATAAATGATACTTACAATTAATCTTAGAGCTGGTCTTTTTTCCCGTTTCGACATAGTCTTTCTGCATACGTTGCTTTGCTGGTGCACGTCCATCGTGGATTAATGATGCAGCATTATTTATGGGAATTTCAATAGCGTCATTAGTTTCCAGGGTATGCACATCTTCCATGACTAACAGCTCAGCCTCATTTTGCTGTTTACGGTATTCTCTCTGTCCCACCTCTTCCACGCCAAAGTATTCTGTGGAAGAATATATGACAGAACCCCATGCAATAATGGCGGGCGAGCGTTTTACTATTGTGACGCTTCTGCATAGTAGCCACGTGTGGGCATGCGCGCACGTTGGCTGCCCAGCCGTTTAGAAACCGGCTGGCGGCAGCCGGCCGGCAGGCTTTTCCTTAGTATATCCTACGACAACGTAACTAATGTCTGGGATATTCTTATGTTGTTTCACAGCTTGTAGCTGCCCTTATTCTTAACCAACGCATCTTAGTATATTTTATTCTCGATAGTTGATTGTTTCATTATAACATATAAGATGTAAGTCTAGTGAGGGCGGGAGGAGACGAGCGGGAGAGAGAGACCGGCTTGGGATGTTGCTTCGCTTGCCAGCTTGGGACGAGCCTGAAGCGTTGCCATATGCATTTGATTGCAACGTTAGGCTTAGTTTCGACTCACGCACGGGGTAGAGGATTTTGCCCCGGCAACTGTGTTGAGTGTTGCCAAGCATGGGATGTATCTGCATGCCTAGGGCGGGGTCCAGACAGATTCAAGATTCAGAGCTCACCTCACTGTCGTACCCTTCGGACCCCCTTGATATCTATCCCTCTCAACCCCACTTAGAAACTTTCTCTTACTTTGTATACCTTCCTTCCACTACTTCACCAATCTATTAAATTATCCCATCCCCTTGAAAGACCTTATATCTATTATTGTATTAACGACGAGCTCTCAGATAACTAGATAGGATTTTGGGCCTTATGCAGGGATGTAATTGTTAATGAGACCTAGGAAGCTTTTTTGTTGTCTCATATTTGGTGGTTTCATGCTTGCTAGTGTGTTCTTGTGTCAGGTTAGCAGGGGCTAGACCGGAGGGGAGGTTTTTTGCGATCCTTTAAGTAAAGTCTGCTGGTGCGAGTCCCTTGGACCCGCACGACTTTACTAGGATACCGGTGGGAGTCTGGGGGCATTTTCTTGTCTGTGTCCCTGTGTGTCTAGCATTGTGTTGTGTGAGGGCCATTGCCTAGTCCACTCAGCACTGCGCTAGCACGTCTTGCTTTTGTTTTAGGGTCGCCAGGAGAGAGTCAGATACTTGCGATCTGAGTCTCTCAAGAGAGCACCCTTTCAATTAGAGTAATTTGGCGCACAGACCTGGGAACGTCCCTAGGCTAGAGCAGGTGGCACAGCCCGGGTATCCGAAGCCTATATCCTTCCGGCTAGACCTCTGCCACCTGGCAGATTAACAGCTAGGGGTTTATTATTTCTGTATGCTTGTTATTGTGCCACAGTTTACCGTTTTTGTGAGCATTGTGAGTCAGGGTGTGGCTTAGAGACTCTGTCCGAGCAGGCTTGCCTGACTAAAGTGAGAAGCACACCTGTATGTGGTTATGTTGCGAGTTGCTACCTTTATTTAATTATACCTATGCCATTATACACTGTATGGCCTATCACTAGTATTTATTCCTGCTTATGAGTTAAGAGTTCTCTAAATCCGTAACGTACTTTCTTTGCTAAGCATCAGATCCTACAGTAGCCGCATGCAGTTTAGAAACCCGCATCTTGTCTACCGGTACGATGTTTTGAGGACTGTTTGCTTTCACCTTCTTTCACGCAGGGGTGATTAGTTGTATTAATTAACGTAACGTTAAATGTACTTTCTTCTAGTTTGTTATTAAATTGTTTCTGCAATTTAATTCCGTTATCTATCTTTTCCTTGAAGCTTTAAGTCAACTTAATTGTGTGATCTTTTATATAGCCTGCTTGACTATCTGCAGTCTATAGTGTGTGCACCCTGTAACCGAGTCATAGGATACCTTGTAGTTCAGGCAGGACTCTTGACGGTTTAGGGTGGTTTGTTGCCTGGGTTTATAGATAAGGGTTGGATCTAGCGTTTTCCGTTGTTGCTTGTTGCCGCATACCTAGTCCAATAGAAAGAGCCCATTGTTTATATATCCCAGGACGTAACACTATACTGCGCTTTTTTTCCAGGGTAGGTGGGAGGTGGAGAGCGCGGCTCCCTTCCTATGTAGGCGGGAGAGGGTAGGCCAGGCACGCCAAAGGTTAATGTACCACTGTGTAAAAATCATAAAAATCAATAGATTATGTTTCGAGTTACGCACCATTTTTCACTTTTTAGATTAGAAAAGTAAGTTATATATATTTCATATTTTGAAATATAGAATTCAGGTTTTATACACTCCTACGAGCAGGTTCAAGCGCGACATGATAAACATTGTTGTATAGACTTTCCTCTATCTCGTGAAGTGTATTTCAATGCAGTTGGAGTGATATTTGTGGGTGAAAAGGAACGATAACATTATTATGTTGGCCGCGGCTAGAAGCTTTTTGGCCCAAGCTGGAGTACTAGCTTAGTAGGGCGGGCGAGCGTTTTACTTACTGTGCGGTTTTTTACAGGGTAGGTGGGAGGTGGAGAGCGCGGCTCACTTCCTATGTAGGCGGGAGAGGGTAGGCCAGGCACGCCCAAGTGTTAATGTACCACTGTGCAAAAATCATAAAAATCCATCGATTATGTTTCGTGCTACGCACCATTTTTCACTTTTTAGATTAGAAATGTAAGTTATATATACAGTATTTCATATTTTGAAATATAGGATTCAGGTTTTATACACTCCTACGAGCAGGTTCAAGCGCGACATGATAAATATTGTTGTATAGACTTCCCTCTATCTCGTGAAGTGTATTTCAATGCAGTTGGGGTGATATTTATTATATCTCAGGATTATACTATTTATTATGAAATCATTATAACCATATATCATATAATTTTAAGGTGTTTTAGTTACAGTGTCTAGATTTATATGGGGGACTGTACATTACAGAGGTCGACAGATCATTTGCCCCTGTGATGTATTGTCTGGTCAGATCCTGTCACGCACATTCAGCCGAGATGACACTCACTGTACATTCTCCAACGCCATCTTGTAACCACGGGTAGCCCTCTTGTAACCGGGAGGTGAATTATAGGTGTGGCTTTGAGGTGGTGAGAAGGTGAGAGATAGGGAGAGCAGGCAGATAGAATCGAACATCCAGGATGATAACATATACCCAGAGATACCCTCTTGAGTTAGGGTTTACTTTTATATTACTTTATAGTACTTCTGTATATCTTTCAGATTGTTACTTAAATATGTCAAAGTGGTTTTGGACCAGAGATCTTTAATTATATTCCCTTTACCTATATCTATCAATATAATATATATATATATATATATATGGTAATCGGTGGTGGCAGCATTATAACTACTTATATATATCAATCGATTAATCTATCATCAACGAGCAGAGAGAGCTGAGATCAACTTATCTTCAATCAACCTATAACTAAAACATAATATCTACATCTCTTAAGGCCATCGACACCTTCAGTCAGCCTTATATAGCTTCAATAGTTAAGCCTTTTCATAAATATAGGATCGTAACTCAAACCGTCCTAATACTCCTACCTGGAGTTAACCCTATTAATACATTTGACTACTCCTAATAGTCTTACGTAACATGGTAGGCAGCGGTGCTCCTTTTTATCATGCATTGTTAATTTAGGCGACTACACCACGTTCCTTCGAAGAATGATCAAGCCTACACTCAACCATTCTACCATTATCTACCATTTGATCCAGTTTTATCCGGTCTACAATACCAATCATCTAGCAGCACAGCATTCATTGTTTCCTGAGTTCCTGTTCAATTTATCTCTGTTAATTTCCAACCACAAATTGGTTAAGTTAAAACCATTTCTACACTTCGAGATTCTACCAGTCTACCAGTCTACTAGTCTACCAGTCTACGGCGATTCCTGTTGCTGCCGGGAGACGACTTTATCAAGAGAGGAGAGTGTGGAGTCATCGTGTTGCATCGTTGTTGCGGGATCAGCTGAGCAGATTTAGTGCGTGTGTTGATAAACAGTGCTGACCTCTGCCCTCGACCACGCTTCACTCCTCAACTCTCTCCATTTAGATTTTAGAAAATTGACTACCATCACTACTCTTCAAAGTGATTTTAAAGGTGTGTACAGTGAATAACAAACATCTATATATTACGGTCAATTATTTCCCGCATGTCTAGCGAGATAAATAAATTTATCTAAATATGTCTCATACAACGAGTCTTCCTAGATATTGCGTGTTTTCTAACACATGTCAAATCATCAGTGACATGGAGGTCACTTTATCATGTCGTTCAGTCAAAACTCCAATTTCTCATCATGTCATTTCATATCTGTATTCTCATATGGATCATGTCATACCGCGACCCCCTGACCCGTCATGGGATAGGGTGGGCAAACTCACTCAGTCAGTCTTCCTGTCACCTTTGCAGTGTGTATAAGTGTGTGCGGGTTGCGGTAATTCCCAGATGTTATTATTAAATTATTCCTAAGTGATACCATTGTTTTTAAGACTTTATAGGGGTTAATTTCCCAAGTCAGTAATATTCATTAATTTTTCTTAAGTTTTTTAAACCCGCATGTTGATCTAAGCGGTTGAGTTAATTTATTTTTTAATACATCTGATGTTTTAAAGTGAATTTAGTGTTAATTTCTTGTTAATTATTTTAATTACACTAAATTTACGAGTGCGTTCGTGCGACCTCCAAGGTTTTGGCTGTATCGACCTCTGTATCTCTTCTCGCTCATGGGTGCGGAGGTATTTGTAATTTTGTTTGTTTTTCTTATAAGTGCGTCATTTTAACATCTTTCGTGTACGTACAGTGTGATTTTAATTTTTCTTAACATATTTTGTGAATTTCTAACGAGTATATCATTTCCATCTTAATTGTTTTTCTTTCGCTCGCTAGTAGGCCTATATTGTTCTTCTGTTAACACATTGCCGATACTATTTGCTTAAATTGAGTGCGAGTTTGTAAAAATTTCATTTTCGGGTTTTAATTAACATCTTTTTGTCCAAACTGTGGACTCTACCGAAATACACTCGTTCATGATTTTTGTTTTTTTCGAGTTTCTTTTGATTTGAATTATGGAAGTTTGATTGCTTGATATTTTCTTAATGTAATCTAGTTTTAAAATCATTCAAATTAACTGTGTTTTTTTTCGTTCACTTTTATTCTGAAGTTTTTTTTTCTTAGTAAATTATTTCCTAACATTTGTTGCCGGGTTAAAGTTTGTGCCAGCGGAATCATGGCTTGGTGGTTGTTCAGGGGCCGTTGTAGTCGCCGGTTAATAATCTAGAAGTTCTGCAACTCCCCTGACCTCACCTAAGCAAACTAACACAACCTATAAGTGTTACCTATATTAGGTAATCGTATGAAATATTACAGAACTCGGTAACGAATGAAAACAAGAAGGTGTGATGGATTAACTATCCACTATTTAGACAATAGTTTAAATATATTTGCGCACCATTTTTCACTTTTTAGAAATGTATGTTATATTTCATATTTTTAACCCTTAACCCTTAATTAGCGGCGAGCAACATAAGTCGAGTTAAAAAAAGCTGGACTATGTGGCGGCGCTCGACATAGGTCGAGTGGCAATTTCAGCACGTAATGTGGCTGAGAGAGAGAGACAAGTGGTGGCAGGAGACTAGCGAGCGTATGACTGCTCCCGACCACCGCGGCGAACTCAGCTCCCTCCTCCCTCTCTCACTCGCTACATACTCAATTATGTACCGAAAGTACCGAATTACCTGCTTTTTGCACTCGCGTTGCACGGTTATTGCAAGAAAACTATCCATCATACAAGGATCGTTATGGTGTCATTCGAAAGCTCTGTTTATGCCCTTTCAGGGATAGGTACTTGTTTTACGTTCTGGGTCTTATTTAGGCATGAAAATGATCACGTAAACAGCCCTATTTTGGCTAAAAACACCCCGCTGTGCGGTACATATAATAAACCGCATAGGCCGCTCGTAAGGTGTTAATTAGCGGCGAGCAACATAAGTCGAGTTAAATAAAGCTGGACTATGTGGCGGCGCTCGACATAACTTGAGTGGCAATTTCAGCACGTAATGTGGCTGAGAGAGAGAGACAAGTGGTGGCAGGAGACTAGCGAGCGTATGACTGCTCCCGACCACCGCGGCGAACCTACTGACACAAATCTCAGCTCCCTCCTCCCTCTCTCACTCGCTACATACTCAATTATGTACCGAAAGTACCGAATTACCTGCTTTTTGCACTCGCGTTGCACGGTTATTGCAAGAAAACTATCCATCATACAAGGATCGTTATGGTGTCATTCGAAAGCTCTGTTTATGCCCTTTCAGGGATAGGTACTTGTTTTATTTAGGCATGAAAATGATCACGTAAACAGCCCTATTTTGGCTAAAAACACCCCGCTGGGCGGTACACATAAATAAACCGCATAGGCCGCTCGTAAGGTGTTAAATATAGGATTCAGGTTTTATACACTCCTATGAGCAGGTTCAAGCGCGACATGATACAAGATCTATACACTTCTATGTGCAAGATAAAGCATAGTACGACCAAATGCGAATATACAGTATATACTTACAACAAAACTCTGTTCGGCGGCCGTAATCGCGAGAGAGAGAGAGAGAGACGGCGGCGGAATTTTCACCACGGTGGACGAGTGGAACACCTCGAAGATGTGTCCTCGTTGCTAGGTACGGGCCTCCTGTCCGAAGGCTAATTACTGAATGACCCGCGGTCAAGCACTGTTACCTACAAATATCTCGCATTGGCTCAAAGCACTAGCCGGTACCCTGTACAAATGAACGAAGCACTAGACGGTACCCAGTCCAGATGGGCGAAGCACCTAGACGGTACCCTGTCCAGATGAACGAAGCACTCGATGGTACCCTGTCCAGGTGTACGAAACACTAGATGATACCCTGCCAGGTGAACGAAACAATAGACGGCACCGTGCCCTAATGGAAGACGCACTGGACGGTACCCTGCCATTCTCGAAAAAAATGATATACAGAATTTTCAGCACATGGAGAGCCAATAATTTAAGTCTCTATTCACATTACGGACAGGCCAGTTGCAGGATGACGTTCCCTAAGAAGTCTCTAACCTCTGGTACCTCAAGTAAGGGTTCCGCCATACTGCAGCAATTAGTATTACGGACAGGCCATTTGCAAGAGTATTTGTGGAAACTTTTTCACATACAAAGCTTGACCTAGGTGTATACAACGTAATATACGAAGCATTGATTAGATGACCGACACACTAAACAAAGAATTGGGGGAGGTACATTTTCCTGTGAAACGCCTTTGAACATTGCCTCAGCCATCATCGAGAAATGATGGAGAGTCATTCTTCGAACAATTTAGCTTTCTCGAAGAAAAACAAATTGTTCATAATTTGTCCACAAAAGGTTTCACACACACAAATTTAGACCCTCCCCCGCCCCAAAAAAGGTTCACCGCCAACTCAAGTCGAATAGCAGATTTTATTGTTGGTGAGTCGTCTGCCTGGGGTTGTCGGAGCTCTCGAATCGAACTATTTCCGATCGCTTCCAAAGCCCACCAACTCTCGTTGGACAGCAGAAGATCACCTAAATGTTTGTGTGAAAATACACGAACATATGTTTTTTCGTGAAAGATACATTTTTCAAAGTGCGACTCTCCATCATTTTTCGATGACGGCTGAGGAAATGTTCGAGGGCGTCTCACAGGCAAATTTACCTCCCCCAATGATTCATATAGTGTGTCGTTTACACCTAGGTCATGCTTCGTATAGTACGTTGTAGAGTATCTCTGCCCAGAGATTGGTCCATAGAATACATAATATGACCTAGAGGCGAAAGAAGACGCCACAAATCTGTAAATAGGGATCCGCACGTTCGAGAGATGGCAGCACGATCACAATGGGAGGGGAGGGTCCCCACAAAGACATTATATTGACTATCCTCGGTCCCATTAATTCACGCTTTCGCCTCCAGGTCATATGTACTCTATGGATTGGTGTACCTGCGAGGTGTGAACAATTTGAACACTATTTTTTTTGGAGAGAAGAGAGATTTTGGAGAGAGAAAAGATTTTCGGTGAGGTACGCCATCGCACATTTCTCCAAGATTTATCGATGTCTGTCGCATGACAACGACGCTGGTCATTGTTTCCTCTCACTCAAGTTACCGAAAGATTGGTCTACCTGCGAGGTCTGCGTTCGTTGCTCTGAGAGGAACAATGACCAGCGTCGTCGAAGATGATATTTCAATATAAAGAGTCCAATGTAGCCCAGAAACTCTTCCCAGATTCGACTACGTCGTCGCTGACATTACAGAGAAGCTTCCAGGTGGAAAAAAAAAAAAAAATGTGTAAAAAACAATTAATGATTTTCAATACAACAAAGATTATGTAATATTTGTTTTTATTTCCTAACCGGCTATATTTTTGTCAACTGGCTAAAACATATGTCAGACCCAGAATTCTTCCACAGGAGCGGTCAGGAAGAAGAACCCAAAGCTACACAGTCAGAGCAACATATTTCGAGGTGTCTTCTCCCTCCCTCCCTCACTGAATGGGGGGGGGGGCAGCCCTGTATGAGCGGAGCACGGGATAGAAGTTGTTTGAAAGACTGGGTTGGGGTAGGGGAGCAGTCTTGTGTATATGTTGTGTATTCTAGTCCAGGCGGAGCGATATTGTAGATGGACAATTGGTCGCTCCTCAATCTTGATGGGTTGGCGTTCGATGATCTGTGTAATTTACCTGCCCCGGTTATTATTTTTGGAGTGAACGCTATTGGGTATGATTCATTCGGGCTCGCCTATGATTTAGCAGCTCTATACCCCTATGCTGATGTGTACAAAGAGAGAGACGCAATCTATCTAGAGCCGTACGCGATGTTAGAAAGTCTCCCAGAGACATCATTCCCCGAGTGAGGGTCCCTTACAGTGGTTCACCTAAACTAGTTACACTCGTTACTCAGTTTGGGATTGGTGGCCCCATTGAATATAATGAAGTTGGTCAGTATGATGTGGAATCATCGAATGATATACATTTCACAAACGGGTTAGAAAGAGACACTGTGGAAAATAGACGTCTCTTCTTCAAAGAATGTGTTAAAAAGCTAGCTATTTGGGCTACGAACTGGAGCAAGGGTCCCACATATATATACCAGCTGGTGTTGGGATGTCAGGACGATATGATAATAAGGATGAATGGAATGAACATTATCTCCCACCGCTTCAGCAGTTGGCTGTGAACCAATGTTAGAGATGTTTAGGGAATATTACCTGACTCAGGTCAGTCCGTAAGGAGTACGGACGGGATATTTTTGCTTGATTTGGGCATAGTCATTAAAATATTTGAGCTATTCATTTTTTGAATGCATATTGGAAATCAGAATCAAATTATAAATCCATTGCAAAGTTTTGGTAAAGCTTGCTCTATTTCTGCCTGTTTTATGTATAGTATAATTCATTAGGAAACACCATCTTGCAACTGGCTTGTCCATGATACTTATATTAGGGAACATTGTAGATAGTGTTCCCCGAGACTTTAACTCCGGAAAGAGTGATCCACTGAGCATCCCTATACCTAAAACAGCCCATTTTTTGTTTCCAGATTGGCACTAAAACTAAATTGTTGGGGGTGACACTCTCGAACATTTCTCGATGTAGGCCTTCGTGGCGATCGGATAGATTTCTATTCGAGAGGCCTCCCAACGACCCTAGGCAGAGGACTCTAATTAACCCCCAAAACATATTCCGCTATTCAAAAACGAGACTTCGCTGTGATGTGAAATAGTGTCAACAAT
The DNA here is from genome assembly GCA_032716605.1 of Paralithodes platypus. Lineage (NCBI taxonomy): Eukaryota > Metazoa > Arthropoda > Malacostraca > Decapoda > Lithodidae > Paralithodes > Paralithodes platypus. The sequence continues at coordinate 32,308,553 of CM064575.1, forward strand.
ATTTTTTCCCAGAGAGGTAAATATTTCGGAGAACCACTCTCCAATTTTTATCGATGTGGTACCCTGTCTCGTTTCATAACACCGAATACTGCATCGTCTGTGGATTTTCCTATAAATAAGTACATCTATGTGGAAAGTTACAAAAACAAGGACTCGTGTAGTACAATTTTATTATTCTTATTAGGTAAAATGTACAAATAATTAATTGATATAGGGTCGAATATGGTCGGAGGCACACGGTAATACAATTTTGCCAGTTGGTCCACATACCAAAGGGTTATTGCATTCAAATTCCAACCTTACCTCAAATATCCCTGTAAGACCATTTGCTCTCTAAAGGGATAAAATATAGTTCTATATTTTGTTTATTTTAATAAAAACAAATGAGAGTTGTCTACCGAGGTGTTTCTGAATATTTTCTAGAATGCCGAGGGTCATTGGAGGACCCTCGAATCGAAATATATCAGATTGCCACGAAATCGACGTTGAGAAATGTTCGAGAGTATCTCCCCGAAAAATTATCCTCTTATGAAAAATTTGAACAATATTAATTTCCTGTTGTGAAAAATCTGAACAATATTTTTTCGAGAGAGGTGAATTTTGGGGGATTAACTTCTTATGAAATATTTGAACAATTTGTTTTCCAGTTGTGAAAAATTTGAAAAATTGAACAATATTGTTATTGGAGATATTGGTGATTTTTTTTTTTTGGGGAGGGAGACACTCACGAACATTTCTCGATGTCAGCCTTCGTGGCGATCGGATAGATTTCTATTCAAGAGGCCTCCTAACGACCCTCGGCAGAGGACTCCAAATTTAACCCTAAAAATATTCCGCTATTCAAAAAAGAGACTTTGCTGTGGTGTGAAATATTTTAACAATATTTATTTAGAGTGAAAATACTGGATCGTCGGTGGTTTTTCCTATAAATAAATACATCTATGTGGAAAGTTACAAAAACAAGAAATATAGTAGAGTAATACAATTTTATTATTAATTTTATTATTCTTATTTGGCAAAAATGTACAAATAATTAATTAAAATAGGGTCGGAGAAAGGAGACAATTTTGCCAACCTTACTTCAAACATCCCTGTAATGCCATTTACACGTTACCCCATTAAATACTAATATTTGCGTTTGGTTTGCCGTGTCCCAATACCAAATTTAATAATTTTGTTTATTTTATTTTGGGGTGGATGGGACTCGTTAGCCTTGGTCGGCAACTCATCTAGGGGAGACAACCTTATACAAATCCGGGTGGATGGGACTCGTCAGCCTTGGTTGGCAACCTGTCTAGGGGAGTAAACCTGATACAAATCCGTACTGCTTACCTTAGGGTAAGGCAGGTTAGTGGATGGATTAGCCGAACACCACTGTAGAAAAATAGTGCTAACAAGATACACAGAGGGCCTCTGAGTCAGACGGATCCTAAATTGAGTGGTCAATCCTGTAAGTCCTTCACTAAAGTGGCTCGGGTTGTCCCTCTCACTGGGAATAGGTCCGCTTGGGGGCATTCTGTGTATGGCCACCCTCGTAAGGGGAGTAAGGCGTCCGGCAATAGATAGATAGATAGATTTATTTTTGTTCGCCTACCGACTTGATTTGTACTGTCGTTGTATTTCAGTCGTTTTGAATCTAACATAAATCGATTTCTTTCTTTATAGGTAGAGTTTCATTACATTCCAATCAATTTCCCGTCTCCCTATACCTTTTCGGGGGAATTTACCCTTTAAATGCTTCACATCCTCATATATAGTCGGAATCGTTTGAATTGGCAATGATGGCATTTTGAAAATGTTGGCAGATCCATGATTTATCAATTTTGAAGTCTTCTTGACGATGGAAATTGTCGAGGCTTCTATGATAGACCCCTCCAGGGCTGCTTGGTTCATCTGCATCTGTGATCCTGCATTTCCTATGATGGTTGGTGTAACTGGCGAAAAAGGCCCTTGCTCATCCATAAGAGTCGTTGCCTCACTAATGGACCCCTGGAGAACCGCCGACCATGATCCACAGACCGAAACTGACAAGGTTGATTCATACCTGAAGAGTAAAAAACAATATATATATATATATATATAAAGTTGTCCAGTATATGTTATAATAGTAATTATTATTATTATTATTGATATTATTATTATTATTTCCAAATATTAATCACACTATAATATTTAATAATAATATTGCAATTATATAGATTTCAATTAAATGTAAGTAATAAATATATAACTTACACATTGTCCTCCTGAAGTGTTGTCACCTCGCTAACGGATCCGTGCAGCACTGCAGACCGAGATCCACAGCCTGGAACTGAAGATCCGTGTTTTGATGCAGATGACGTACGGTACTCCTGAATTGTAGTCACCTCGCTCCCGGATCCTTGTAGCACTGCGGACAGAGATCCACAGTCAGGAACTGACCGAGTCCCATCATCCAAGGGTACATTACTTAACTGTAGCCTGAAAAGTGTGGGGAAAACAAATATACATAAGTTGTTATAATGCAAATATACAGTTAATTGTAGCAAGATTTATTATATTAGTATACAATAATTACCTAAATACACGAAAAACTAGGATTTTGCTTTCAAAATGTTGTGTACTTACCAGGGAGGAACGTATTTTGAAGGACCGGCAAGAGGGCAGGCCGCACTTACATCCTGTGAAGGCTTTGAAGGGCGTGACATTCTAGCGTCCTCCCCCAGCTCCATTAATGGCAAGCCATGCTTTTTCCTGAAAGAAGATAGAAATGCCTACTGTTAGTATTCTCACTATATTTCTCCTGCAACAAATTTAACCCTTTATCTGGCGAATGGCCTTACAGGGATATATGAGGTAAGGTAGGATTTTTAATGCAATAACCCCCTGGCATGTGGATTAACTGACAACATTAAATTACCTTGTGTCTCTCACCTGTCAGACCCTAATTCGAGTAATTATTTGTACATTTTGCTAAATAAAAATAATACAAATGTAAAGTTTCTGTATCAAAGTATTATTCACACTGAGATAATATTTAATAATATTATTGTATATATTTAAATTAAATGTAAGTAAAAGTAATAAACTTACACATTGTCCTCCGGAAGTGTTTTCACATCGCTAAAGGATCCTTGCAGCACTGCGGACCGAGATCCACAGGCTAGAACTGAAGATCCGTGTTTTGATGCAGATGGTGTATGGTCCTCCTGAATTGTAGTCTCCTCCTGAATTGTAATCACCTCATTAATGGATCCTATCAGTACTGCGGACAGAGATCCACAGTCTGGAACTGACAGAGTCCCATCATCCAAGGGTACATTAGTTGACTATCGCCTGAAAAGTGTCCTCCTGAAGTGTTTTCACATCGCTAAAGGATCCTTGCAGCACTGCGGACCGAGATTCACACGCTAGAACTGAAGATCCGTGTTTTGATGCAGATGGTCTGGAACTGACAGAGTCCCATCATCCAAGGGTACATTAGTTGACTGTCACCTGAAAAGTGTGGGGCAAAAAATATACATAAGTTGTTTTAGGGCAACTATAAAGTTAATTGTAGCATGATTTATTAGTAAACGATAATTCCCTAAATACATGAAATACTTTGATTTTTTTCTTCATATTGTGTGCACTTACCTGGGTAGAACGTATCCTGAAGGAGCGGGAAGAGGACAGGCCGCACTTACATCCTGTGAAAGCTTTGAAGGGCGTGACTTTCTGGCATCCTCTCCCAGTTCCATTAATGGCAAGCCATGCTGTTTCCTGAAAGATTATAAAAATGCCGGCTGTTAGTATTCTCACCATTTGTCCTCTGAAACAAATTTAATCCTTTAGCGGGCAAATGACCTTTGAGGAAGGTTGGAATTTGAATGCACCTAGAGTATCCCAGCTAGACATTATTAATCGAGTAGACACTTGTTAGTATTTAATATAAGCTCTTTGATATGTGCGCATTATTATTCACAGCATTTATTAGTCTAGGTTGTTGCTGAGCCGCACAACCATAGCAGACTGTTTCGTTGATGAGGAAGTACTTCTTTTAGTGTCGAGCATTGCTACCGTTGCGCATTTATAGTATTCTCGTGTCAGTTAACATTATATGTCCTATCTTTTAGTGTATTCGATTTACACGTGTGGTGTCCTGCCTCCTGCCTTTATATAGTTCTAAATAAGTACGAGCATCTTATGAGCATCAGACTTTCTTCAGAAGTTTCCAGGTCTATGCTGTAGGACTATACTTCACTTTCTTTCAGATAGGAGTGAAACGTTTATTGTTGTTTAGAGTAACTTTATTGAAGCATCTTTTTATTGTATTAAATCTTGCAGTGATTTAATTGATCTTTCCATAGATTCCTTTTTATGCATTTTAACGTAACTTGCATCTTGTTTGTTATCAGGCTATACCAGTGCTGGATAGCCTGAAGTAGAGTATATTTATGCCCAGTTAAAGATACCCCGCTATCGCAGATTAACCCTGGAGGGTATAGGTGTTTTGTTCGCCGGCATATAAGTTCGAGGGTTTGGATCTAGCGTACCGTTGTTGCATAGTGCCCTATTACTAGTCCAATCATTGAGTGCCCTTGTTTTATTCGTAGTCCCGGTCGTAACAGAGTGTTTAAAGAACACTGATGATTGGATTGTTACGCCTTTTTACAAGCATATGCCTTCTGTTGCAAGAACTTATGCAAATTGTAGTCTACATTTTCATCAATTAATCGTTCAAATCACTAGTGAGAGGTGGTGAGCTGATACGACAGAATATTTTTTACTCTACCCTTTCGAGAAGTGCGGTATCGAGCGAACGTCTCCACACATGCAAACAAAACTTGATACATGGGCGCACTGTGCGCCTGTACAGAGCAAGAATTTCTTCAGCAATAAACAACCCACGGAGACTGTTAAGCACACCCAACCCATTATATTCATATATATATATACTGTATATATATATATATATATATATATATAAATATATATATATATATATATATATATATATATTAGAGATATAACGAATGTCAATTTTCCATATTTGCGAATGTGAAAGCGAATGTGAATATTTAGTTGTTAAAATTCGTAAAAACCGGATAAGGGTAAGGGCGTTGGTATTATGGATAAAGTTGATTATTTGCAAAAAATTGAAACAATTCTGAGTGACCGAAACAGATTTAAACTAATAAAAGGTGAATTGTTTGATGTAATTATCAGAAGTGAGGATAAATTAAATAGGATTCTACGATCTATTAAGGACAGGATAGGTATTGACAGCTTCAACTTCTTATATGCGTCTGGCTCAGCTCCGGGAGTAGTATATGGGTTACCAAAGGTGCATAAACCAGGAATTCCACCCAGGCCAATTGTTTCATCTATAAAGACAGCGGGGTATAATTTAGCAAAATTTCTTCAACCCATAGTTGCTCCTCTTACAACTAATGAATATACAGTACTCAATTCTAGTAATTTTGAGGGGAAATTTCAAATCTTGTGTTGCCTAAACAGTTTGTTCTTGCCAGTTATGATGTATAGTCGCTTTTCACAAACGTTCCTCTGAGTGAGACTTTAGAGATTATTTTGGATAAATATGATTCTAACAACTTTCTTCAATATTAGTAAGGATATAGGTAAGAAATTGTTCTTGTTTGTAACTACAGAATCATGTTTTTTGTTTAACAAAGTATTGTATAGTCAAATTGATGGAGTTTCATTGGGGTCAAGTCTAGGTCCATTGTTTGCGGGTTCATTTTTATGCAATAAAGAGGTTCAGGTTCATTCAAACCTATATTTTATAGGAGATATGTGGATGATACATTTTTAATATTTCGAGATGTAGAAGATAATAAAAGTGTTTTTGAATATATGAACAAGCAACATCAAAATATTAAATTTACATGTGATAATGAAGAGAATGGGTCACTAGCATTTTTGGACGTTAAAGTGATAAAGACAGATCAGGGATTAGCTACTGAGGTTTATAGAAAGCCCACTAATACAGGATTAGGTTTAACCCTGCTCAGGTAAGGTTTGCCCATATGGGGTCTGCGCGCATGCGTAAAACACGTTTTTCGCGAATATTTCACGGACGGAGGCCGATGGGAAGAAGTTACACCGACCGGCAGTCAGCCTGTATCGTCCTACGACCTGGAGAGGTAGTGCGCCGCCTCGCTCTCTCTCCATAAGGGTGTACCAGCTTGCTCGGACCCCAGGTGGGTGCCATTATACTAAATGTTTTATAAAACTACATTTTGACACTTATACATTTGATGCCTTATAGCCTTGTGTAATAGAGAAAAAGTTATATGACTAGGTGGCAAATTAGGGGGATAGTGTGGGATGGGAATGGAATGTGGAGCTCGCTACAGTCTTGCCGCGTCTTGCCACAGTACCTCTTTGTTTAACTTTTTTTTTGTTTTTAATTTTCCAGATTTGTAAAATGAGTGGTAGAGGCCTCCCAGATGATAGAATCGGGGAATTACTGTTCTCTGACGATGCCAGTGACGTAGACATTGAGGACACTCCCGCTTTAGTGCATAGAAGTGGGGATTTGGCTGAGGAGGAAGAGGGGGTAGCCTCTGGAAGTGGCAACGTGGCAGGAGAGGGACGCGGTGTCCCGCGCCCATCACCAGCCGACTCCACGTGTTCCTCTGACTTCTCCCGGACTACTTAACCGGGGGCATTCTATGGCAGACGTAATAGGAAGTCAATCAGGGCATCTCTTCAAAGGTTTCGAAGGGATGATCACAATTATCAAGATGACGCTGACGAGGAAATGCCAGACGACCCACTCGCCACTCCCGACATTATGGGAAATTCTCCACCTGAACCAGACTGTCTGTCTGATTCGTCTGGCATTTCATCAGGATCTGCCCCTGGTCCCACGCTATCAAGAGACAAGAAAGGGCCATGTTATTCCCCTGTCAGACTCCCACGGCCGCCCACGACACCTGCCCCCATGTCGGCCACCATGACGCCTAGGATATCTGGTACTGGTAGAGGCAAGACCACAGCTCGTGCCACCCTTTTCTCCCACCACAGCCCAGTACCTACCATTTCTGCCACCCTAGTGCCTACCTTTTCTGCCACCCCAGTGCCACCACCTGCTTCTGCCACCTCAGTGCCTAGGGTGTCGAGGGGGAGAGGAAGGAGGAGAACTCCTGCAAGCCCAGTGACACCCCCAGTGCCTACCTTTTCTGCCATCCCAGTGCCACCACCTGCTGCTGCCACCTCAGTGCCTAGGGTGTCGAGGGGGAGAGGAAGGAGGAGAACTCTTCCAAGCCCAGTGACACCACCTGTTTCTGCCACCCCAGTCACGCCACCACCTGCTGCTGCCAGCCCAGTGCATACCTTTTCTGCCACCCCAGTGCCACCACCTGCTGCTGCCACCTCAGTGCCTAGGGTGTCGAGGGGGAGAGGAAGGAGGAGAACTCTTGCAAGCCCAGTCACACCGCCCAGTCGTGCCACCCGAGTCACACGGCCCGGTCCTGCCACCCCACTTACACCACCATCTGCCACCCCTGTGACCCCAAGCGTTCCTGCCACCCCTGTTGACCTGTCACAGCTCACCTCCTCTGAGGTGAAGAGTAGGAAGAGGGCGAGAGGGCCAGTTCGGGATAGTGTTGGTATCCCCCTTGCACAGTTCCATGCTCGAACTGTGAGAGAAAATGATGGCAGTATTTGGCACCGGGACCCAAATCCGAATCTACCTAGGATCTCTGCCACCCAGCGACAAACACCTGGCCAAATGACAACGACCTATGCCAACATGACGACATCAGACGACCTTTTTCAGTTGTTTGTACCTGACGCAGAATTGGCTGCAATAGAGTACCATACTAACAAGAAAATAACCTCTCTCAAAGCCAGGTTCAACCACCCTGACACAGCAACCACTGCTCACCTCTCTCTCATGGAACTCAAGGCGCTGCTTGGTCTTCTCATTGTCTCTGGGATAAAAGAAGACAACCATGTGGGGACTGATCAGATGTGGTCTCCCTTCGATGGGTGCCCCCTGTACCACAGCACCATGAGTAACCGGCGATTCTGCTTCCTGATGAGGGCCCTCTGCTTTGACAACTCTGAAACCAGACCTCATAGACTCCTCACCGACAAGCTGGCACCCATCAGGGCACTCTGGAACGCTTGGCTGTTGGGCTGCAGCAGGCTGAGCGTGAGGAACGTCTCGCTAAGGTTAAACAACAGACGGATCTCGAACTCGCTAAGGCTAAACAACAGACTGATCTCGAACTTGCGAGAATAAAATCCGAGTCGGAGGCTGAGTCTACCAGGTACCGGGCAGATATCGATTTTGAGAAGACTCGGGTGGAAACGACAGGGCAACGTCTCGGTGGTGGGAATTGTGGGCATGATCAGTCTTTGTCGCACCTGTTGAAGCTAGTCCCTGTATTTGATGAGTCGGGTGTCACCGAATTTTTCATGAGATTCGAGAAGAAGTGCCAGATCCACCAGTGGCCTGGGGAGAAGTGGGCAGCCCTTGTTTCCTCTAGACTTGTGGGCAAGGGACTCAAGGCTTATGATGCATTGCCTATAGAGTCGTGTAGTATCTATGAGGAACTCAAGGAGGCTGTCCTGAGAGCATACGAACTACAACCAGAGACGTACAGGTTGAAGTTCCGGGGTGTTACCAAGGGTCGGGAGAGCACCTTTTTGGAACATGCCCGGGAGCTGTCCGATGCTTTTGGGAATTGGCTGAGGTCGGAGAAAGCTACTACCTTTGACGACATTAAACAGTTGGTGCTTTTAGAGCAGTTTTTCAAATGCACGGGCGGCGACCTGACGTTAAACCTGAAAGAAAAGCAACCAAAAACTCTACACGAGGCAGCTGAGATGGCTGACCTCCGGCTATCACTAATTCGTGGGTGCGGGTCTGCCCAGCGTAGTGAGGCAGGTAACAAGGGGCGTGACGCCCCACCCCCCCGAGTTAGTGATATACCTTATGCAAACAAGTACAAGAGCCATGATACCAAGACTGACCACAAGACTAGCACCGTCCCGTTTAAGAAGGGGCCGGGCCCTTCCCAGTACCAAGGGAAGCCCAAAGGGGAGTTGGAGTGTTATCATTGTCATAAAAAGGGGCACTTTGCAAGAGTCTGTCCTAGCAAACCACCTACAGCAGCTGTGTCTTTGGCCTGCAACATTGGTGTGTCTCCGAAGTCGTCTGAGTTTGCCCGGGGCAGTTCGTCAGAGGCTGAGGCACAGCCAATGCAGAAGCACCTGGGAGGCTCGAACCCTGCTCAGGATGTTTTTTGCGACCATAGAGGGCGGGGTTGCGTGATGTGGGCGGGGCGCAAGTATGGAGTAGAGGTCTTGCGGGATACAGGTGCTTCCCAGACTCTGATGAAAAACTTGACTGGCTACCCTATAAACGCGGCTTGGGTGGTAGTGGTGCAGGGTATTAATGCAACTCGGTCATACCCGCTGGTGCGGTTGGAGTTGGAGGTGGATGGTGTGGCACGTGAATTGGATGTCGGGATTGTGGAGAAATTGCCAGTGGAGGGCGTCGACCTTCTTCTCGGCAACGACTTTGCAATGCCCGCTTCTGAGGTTCTACCCTTAGTCGTTGCCGAGAGGCCGGCCGACGTGAGTAGGGAAGAGCAAGAGTGGGTCGAGCGGTGCCAGACACAACCCATGGCGTGTGTTGTCACCCGAGCTCGGGCAGCTAAAGTGTCACAGCCTATTCCTCCGTCTTCAGACCAGCGGAGGAACGATCAACAGGAGGAGGCTAAAGCTGGAGTTGGTTTTAAGAGTTTTGACTCGGCGGCTCTCCTGGGTGATTCAGTATTAGCACCATTACTTAATTCCGGAGTAGCCCCTGGGCCTGTCATCGAGAGTGACGAGGCTGGGCATGACGAGTCTCCACGACAGCAACGTTATGTACATCGAGAGAGACAGAGGGAGCAGCCCAGTATCGGGGAAGGTCATGCATTGCTCCGGGAGCAGTTAGATCGCTTGGCACCCTCAGATATACGTCGGTTGCAACTAGAGGACCCTGAGCTCCAAACGTGTGCTAATGGAGCTGTAGAGCTCGACGAGGACGGCGATGCACAGCCAGGAGATTTTTTTTATTTAGAAGGCATCCTCTATGGGCGTTTTCAAGACCCTAAACGTAGTTGGCAAGAGGGGTCCAGAGTAGTGGACCAGTTGGTGGTGCCACGGGAGTGCAGGGATAGCCTACTGAGGTTGGCGCATGACATACCACTGGCAGGACATCTAGGGGTGAGAAAAACGGTGGCGGCTTTAGAAAAATTGTTTTGGTGGCCGGGGTTGAAGGGGCAGGTGGTAACCTGGATAGCAAGGTGTCATACGTGCCAGAGGGTTGGAAAACCTAACCAAACAATTCCGAGAGCCCCGTTGCACCCCATTCCTGTCAGTGGACCGCCCTTCAGTAAGGTCATCATTGATATGGTCGGACCCCTACCCCCTACTAGTGCCGGTAATACATTTCTATTAACTATCATGGATGTGGCCACTCGTTATCCTGATGCATATCCAATGAGAAATGGCACGGCGAAAACTGTTGTCCGGAACCTGCTCTTGTATTGCTCGCGGTATGGCGCAAGAGGTGCAATCGGACCAAGGTTCTAATTTTACATCTAATCTGTTCAAACAAACTATGATTCAGCATGGCATCAGCACTCTCGTCTCTTCTGCATATCACCCGGAGAGTCAAGGGGTGTTGGAGAGGTGGCACGCCACACTGAAAAGCATGCTTTCGATGTTACTGCGCAAAGAATGGAAAGGATTGGGACCTTGGTCTGCCGTATGTTTTGTTCGCGGCAAGAGAAGTACCTGGAGAGAGTCTCGGTTTCAGTCCGAATGAGCTTGTTTTCGGGCATCAGGTGAGGGGTCCTCTCCACATGGTGAAGGAGATGTGGGAGGGCACTAGGCATTTTGTTCTGCGAGATAAGTTGCAACCTCTTGTTCCTGAGCGAAAAGAGGAGTTGGCTGTGGCAGTCCGTCCGCATGTTTGTTGCTTCTCCAGGCCTGATGTACGGGGTAGAATCCGACATGGAGGCTGGAGACAGTGCAAGGCTCGAGTTGGTTCCCTACCGTGTGAATCCTGCTCGACAGCCTGTTGTGAAGGCGGAGCTGGACGGCGTGTGGAGAGGGGGTCTGAGGGATGAGGAATATCGTGAGTGGTCGTTGCCAGTGGCTTTGCAACCTGAGTTTGGTGGCAGAGTCCGTGTGTATGTTGATTGCAAGCGTGTGGAAGCATTATCCCTGACAGACGCCTATCCATTACCCAGAGTTGGCGACACCATAGACCGCTTCGGGGCTGCCTCGCTCATCACGAAGGTAGAACTAGTGAAGGGTTATTGGCAGGCCCCGTTGCCGGAAAGAGCGAAGAGAAGTGCCAGTCTTGCGATGAACTGGGCAGTTTATCAGTGTCAGGTGTTGTTGTGCTGCCGCAAAACAAGTTGGATGTGTGGCATGCTAAGGGCACTGATAATGTTTTGGCTTTGTTTGCAGGAGAACCCTCGCTGTTCAGTCAGTGTCTGTCGTGGGTGGAGGATCCGGGGTAGGCTACCACAGTATGTTGGTATAGCCTCCTGTCTTGGCTCGCGGTGTATTTTTGCGCTGGTGCTTGTTGGCTCGCGTGTGTAGCATCAGCGTTGGGTCGCAGGGCAGGAGTTGTTGGCTTTGATTAGAAGAAAATTAGGCTACATCTATAGTAGCCGCCAAAAACAACATTAAAATAAAATTTGAAAAATTAAATAAAAACTCTTTCTTTTAATAATTAATTTTAAGATAATATTGTAGCTGAGTACTGAGTGCAGATGATTTTCCCTCAGTAGGCTGTGCTTCTTAAAGCTCGCTCTGGGAGCACAATGTTATGAATTAATGTATTATATTTGGGAAGGGTGATAAGATTGTTTTTATATATAAAATGTTGTTTTTTTTTTTTTTTTAGGAGACTGAGCTTGCATTCCATGAGTGGCAGAGTGGTTAGGAGTGGCAGATTTTAGCGACATTCTGCCTGTTCAGATATGGGCTAATGGTTGAGTGTCCCATATCTTGGGGGGGGGGTGACGCCTCCCGGCGTTAGCAGAATGGTTGCGTGGAGCATTGCAGCTCACTAGCGCTCGCCAGGATGGGGGGATAGGCTACAGTTGTCCTAGAATGATCTGCTTTATTTCATTAGTGTCGTGTTGCCACAGACAGTCTAGAAATGGTCTTTGTTTTGGTCTCTGACCGCGTCTTATATTTTATATTCGCTATAATATAAATGTTGCTTGTGTGGGAGGCGAGCGAGAGATGGTGAGGGGGTACACCCGGCAGCGAGGTGAGCTATGACGCGGCTCGCTTGGGCGCTGACGGCGTTGGCGGCCGGGTGGTCAACTAGTCCCTTCCCGTCGCTGCCTCGTGTTCTTTACCAGCTCAGAGCTTGCCTGACACGCGTATCGCCTACATCCATTGCAATTCTGTCCCCCATACTCACTACTTTGCATACTATTTCTCTCTCTCGACTTCTCCTTTCTCATTCTCTAATCTTTATTAAACTCAACATCCCTTCTGGTTTCAGCATAGACGTTCACCGTCGACCAGTCGTATTGTACGCGAAGCTCTCAGATATTTCCATGTATTAGGTTAAGGAGGTATTATGCTTTATTGAGGGTTAGAGAGACGGACTTTTCCGTATGTGTCCTCTCTCGGGAAGGTTGTAGACCGGTATATGTCTCCCTTGTAGGGTGTTGAGTGATTCTTCTTGGTTATCTAAAGCTAGACTAGGGGTAAGGTTACTGTGTCGTTGTCTCCGATGTGTGCAGTGTTAGCTAAGCTCTGCACGACATCGACAGGTACTGTGGGAGCCTAAGTTGTCTTCGGGTTGGTTTACTTTGCGAGCACAGCGCTGTGGTGTGAGAGGGCCATAGCCTATCCCTCACAACATAGTGCTGCCTCTTTGTGTTGACTTCTGAGGGATCGCCAGGATAGAGCTAGGTACTAGAGACCTAGATTTATCAAGAGAGCATCCCCGTCATATAACGTAATCTTCATTATACCACCCTCGGACAACGTTAGGCTACGAGCCGCATGCTCGCCCATTGTTGCCCTGCCTTGATACCCCAGCTAGACTTTATTAACTGAGCAGACACTGGTTAGAGATAAGCCCCATTATTATATGTATGCAACATTATTATTCACTGCACTTTTGAGCCGAGGTTGTTGTTGAGTTGCACAACCCGAGTAGGCTGTTGCGTTGTGTCACAAAGCATTTCTTTAGTTGTCGAGCATTACTACCTTTGCGCAGTCTTTATTATTCGCCTGCCTATTATTACTATATGTCCTAGCATTTATTGTGACCCGTATTCTGCATTATAATTGTTCAAGATTCTTTACAAACATCTTCCCAGCATCAGACTTATTTCAGAAGTTTCCAGTTGATGTTGCAGGACTAGCATTGCACTTTCTTTAATACAGGAGTGCCAGTTATTTGAGTATCTACCGTAACGTTAATTAATCACGTTAACTATCTTTTTTTGTGTAACATAATCGAGTAATCTTTTACTGTTTGAGAATAGGCTGTTTCATTGAGCGTCAGCCTAGTGTGTGTGCACCAGTTACCGAGTCATAGGATACCTCGTTGTTCAGGCACGACTCAGGGCGGTAATGGTGTTTTGTTTTCCAGTGTTTAAGGCAGGGGTTGGATCTAGTGTTACCGTTGTTGCTTTTTGCCATTATCTAGTCCAATGTTGAAGAGCCCTGTGTCTTTGAGAACCTGGATCGTAACAATATGTTTGGAACAGTGTGCAAAAAACGGAATCTGAAGGTAAATGCAGGGAAGAGTAAGGTTATGGTCTTCGAAAGAAATGAAGCCACAGAGTGTGAGGTGAAGTTGAACAGTCAGGCGATGGGGATTGTCAGCTCATTTAAGTATCTGGGCGGTGTGTTGAGTAAAGATGGGACTATGGATGAAGAAGTGCGGGAGAGGGTGCAACAGGGGAAGAGGGTTGTAGGAACGCTGAAAGCAGTAACAAGAAATAGGGTGGTCAGTATGGAAGTGAAGAAGTCCTTGCATGACAGTGTGGTAATCCCGACACTGACTTACGGAAGCGAAGCATGGACGTTGGTTGAGAGACTCAGACCAAGAGTGAGAGGGGTGGAAATGAGTTACTTGAGAAGTGCGTGCGGAGTTACATGGAGGGATAGACAGACGAAAGTGGAAGTAAGAAGGAGGTGTGGTCTGGAGGTGGTGAGATGGTTCGGCCATATGGAACGTATGGGAAGCGAGAGAATGACTAAGAGGGTGTACGAGAGCGAGGTGAAAGGACAGAGAGGGAGATGTAAACTGAAAGAGAGGTGGAAGGATGGAGTGAGGAAGTATATAGATGAAGGCGGTGCTGGTTGGGAGGAGGGGCGTCGACTGATTGGGGACAGAGGTGCATGGGGGCGTTTTGTTCGTGGTCACCCCTTCGGGGATCACGGCGTCCGGCAATAGATAGATAGATAGACTTGCATAAACCGCTACAGTAATAGCGTCTTGTAATATTATCTTCAAGTATTGAATTTTTGGCTGAAGTAGACACCATTATCCTGGATACTTTGTATTTAAGTGTACAGTAAGAACACTATCATTAATAGACTATTATTACAATAATACAGTAACCATTTTTCCATTTGAATTATCAATCGTACGAATATCAAGGCCTTTGGCAAAGTTCCCCACAAACGTTTACTGCTAAAACTAAAAGCGCATGGAATACAAGATGGTGTCTTGAAATTGATAGAAAATTGGCTCAGCGACAGAAAGCAAAGAGTAGTCATAAACGGTAAGGCATCTAAATGGACCAATGTAAGTAGCGGGGTACCCCAGGGATCGGTACTAGGACCAATTATCTTTCTAATTTATATCAACGACATAGATGGAGGTCTCACTTGTACAATCTCAAAATTTGCTGACGATACAGAAATTGCAAATAGTGTACTCTCAAAAGAACAAGTTGACGATATGGAACACAATCTAGATAAGTTGTCATGCTGGGCCCAAATTTGGCAAATGAGTTTCAATGTGGATAAATGTAAAGTACTACATATTGGATACCAAAATGAGAAAGCAAACTATTCGATGAATGGCACTCACCTTAAGAATGTAAACAGAGAAACCGATCTGTGAGTAACAATATCGAGTATCCTAAAACCGGGTCAACAATGTTCAGAAGGTGTTATGAAGGCAAACAAAATAATTGGCTTTATAGGCAATGACCTATTTGACCTATGACCTATTTGAGCATAAATCCAAAGAAGTTATCCTAACCCTTTACAATTCCTTAGTCCGCCCTCTTCTGGAATACTGCGTTCAATCCTGGTGTCCTTATTACCAAAAAGATATAGACAAGCTAGAACAAGTTCAACGTAGAGTTACCAAAATGATACCTAGCCTAAAGAACAAACCATACGAGGAGTGTCTTAGAGAATTAAATCTATTTCCTTTAACCCAGCGCAGATTAAGAGGCTACTTAATTCAAGTGTTCAAAATCATCAAAGGCATGAGTACTTCACTATCGACCAATCTAATTACACGAGGGGAAATGGTTGCAAAATTATTGGCAAGTCTTTTAACTCACACGAATCTAAGAATTTCTTCTTCAATCGAGTTGTGAAGTTATGGAATAGGCTTCCCCTGCAGCACCGTTGATTCATTTAAACTTCACCTAGGCAAATATCTCGCATCAAACCCGCGACTGACTGCAATTGTAAATTAATAACTTTATTGTATCCCCCCCTCAGTTTCTAACCCATCTGTCCCCTACTTACTTCCTAATCCTGCCACAGACATTAGTTCCAGGGCAGTAGTTCCCTTTCCAATGTTCCCTTATCCACTCTAAACCACTGTTTGGACACTTGATCCTCAGTGTTTTGGAGGACAAGCAGCCTAGAAGGGTCACTATACCTGTTGTTGCTTGATTTCTTTTGTACTACTCTCTCTCTTTTTTGTTTTCTCTGTCTCTCTGTCTCTCTGTCTCTCTCTCTCTCTCTCTCTCTCTCTCTCTTTTGTCATTTTGTCATACCCCGTCTGCTCCACCCCTCCACGTAACCCTGGCTGGAGATCAAGATAAAGAAGCACCGTATAGCACTATACTCTGTTACTTTTCAACTGACGGTAAATTGCAAAGTTCCCATCAAGATTGTTTCAGTTATTTTGAAGAATCTGTAGTGAAGTATGGCGGTAATTATATAAACTTGGTCCTAATATGATGCAAAGATATTGTAGTTTCATATTTTTCCATTAATTATCGATAAATTAGCTGCTAAGGGATTCAATTTACCGTCAGATAAAATGAAACAGAGTATTGTATAGCTTGGCCGAGGTGGTCACTTGTTGCTCACGCATCAGATTGGTTTTATCTGTAACAAATCTGCCTCAGATATTGTCAAAAAGTCATGTTGTTCACCAGAGCAGGGTATGATGAGAGTAGATTAGTTAGTTAAATAAAGGACTTCCGAGGCTATCGACCCTTCTGGATTATTAAGCCAGCACAGTGTAAGTCAAGAAGAGCGTCAGGACTGGAGCCCCTTTTCGAGAACTCCAGTCCCTTGTGAGAGTAATTACTGTACTGCACTACTGGTATACATTATAGTAGTTTAGTTTATTCTGGATTATCTCCCTGGCATGAACTGCAAGGTATAAGATATTAACCACTTTTGTACCGTTGACGTCTTTTTAACTTTACTTTGGCTACTATTAGACAATTTTATTCAGTTTATAAAGAGCCTCCAGCAATTAAAAGGCTTCGAACGCTCACTTTAAGTTTTATATTGCCGCAGATCCTTCTTAAACTGCACAAAATCGTCTTAATATAGCTAGAAAAGAAAAAAACTACAAAGACGTTGCACTTCTTGCTCTTTGTAACTTCCCATCATTAAATTACACCCCGCCAGTTCAGCAACATTGTACAATATTAAACTTTCATCTCAGCTATCTCATAAACATCAACAACCTACAATAAAAACTTTAAGAGGCAAGTGGCCGGTTTTTTGGTCTATTAATTCATGTATTCATTTATTTTTTAGTTTCCTCGCTAGACCTCCATCAAGCTTAGAAACAAAAAATCCTAGATCCCCCTTCAAGATCAATTTGTAAATTTTTCGGAAGAAAAATGTCCCGGCCGATGGCCGTTTACTCTTAAAATTACAGGCTGGATATCGCTCGCCAGGAATTTTGTTTACACCTAAATGGCACGAAAGGTCTTAAAATTGACAACGAAAAGGGGCGAAAGGTATTACAATCGCCAAACTAATGGGCCGAACGTAATACATTCTGAAAACTAATGGGGCTAAACATGAGGAAGAAGGGGGACAGAAAAACGGCCCATGTCCCCTTAAACTCTGTCGTCAATTTTGTGTTAGGTCCAGAGCTTTCAAATAATGGATAATTACTTTGGTCTTTTATTCTTGTATATTCGGTGTTTGACAGCAAATACACCATTGATTGTGTTATATAAAGTTTCGCTCCAAGATAATTTTATTAAGTGTTTTTTTCCGGATAGGTAATGATTGTACTCTCGGATGTCATAGTCTCTAGCCCACATATAATAATTCGTGGACCCGTTGTTTTTCTTTTTGTATACTATATAACTGTCTGAATTGAACTTGGGATAGAACTTGTTTTTAAAGAAATAGTATGTGCCATATGGTTTTGTAGTTGATGTATGAAACATTATTCTCATAAATTCGATTCTAGAGATATTCCATAATTTGAAATAGGTGAAGTCCACGAATATTTATGAGTAGGCTAGACGCTAGAGACTATGGCATCCGACTGTAGTACAATATGTGTATGGTATGTTATTCATAATGACCATTCTAAATGCCCTCACCTTTCTTAACTAAAAAATACTTGACACATTGAAAGACGTAACTCCATTTAGGGGGTAGTACTCGCTTTTTCTGGACCCCCTTCTCTCTCATGTGTTGTTATTGTTGTTGTTGTTGTTGTTGTTCCCCAGACTGCCTTGCCGAACAGCCTCAAGGCCCTGAGCAAGGCCAAGGCCATAACCGAGTGCCCCCACAGAACCCTCCTTGCCTACCACAATAAAGCCTGGGTGACCGAAGCCACTCCATGGCGGGGAGCTGAGGAGGGTGCGGAAACGCCCGGGAAACCAAAGCCCCACCCAGGGCCCTGTGCCCTTCAGCAATTATGAAGAAACAGTTGAGGGTAAAGGAAAAATGTGACGCTTTGGCTTCCAATCTTGGTAGATTGGGATGACCTCCCAATTGATGACCTCCCAATAAATTTTCTCATCCACGGAAGAGACGCCGTCACTTGAGATCTAGAAAATATATAAGTAAAAGGAACAGTCAGAATAAGCTATGGGTATGGCAGAGATACCTCAGTTCTCACTCTGATAGACCAGCCCATCACCACATGACTAGAACCCAATCCTCTCAGCATCAGCTAGGAAATCCCCTAGAAAGCCGCCTTTGGCGGGGGGATAGCTCCCCTATTTCAACCCCTTTCGGGGTTGTGTAGCAAATTAGTGTTGAGGTCTTAAGACGTTCGTTCCGTTAGTTTGACGATTTTGAGACCTTTCACCTCATGTTTTTGTCAATATTAAACCCTTTCATGCCCTTTAGGTGTAGATTTTTTCCTGGCGAACAATAGCGTGCCTCTAATCTTAAAAGGAAGTGGCCATTAGCCGGGACATTTTTCTACCGAAAAATGTAAAAATGTATCTTGAAAGGGGGTCTAGCTGGTGTTTTTCTAAGCTTGATGGAGGTCTAGCGAGGAAACTCAAAAGTAAATAAATAAATAAATATATATAGACCAAAAAACAAGCACTACCCCCTTAATTCCAAGAGAACCTTTTTACCCTTAGTAAAGTCGTCTATTGTTAGCCAGAATCAGTAGTATAACAGTCGTCATAGTACAGTATATTGAAAGGGTTAATAGTATTGAATTAAATTGTTCAAGTCCAATATCAGAACATTTGTCACTGTCGGTATTCATCTGGAAAGTAATAGTTCAACAGTGAAGGATATTTGTAAACACATAATTTAATGTCAAAACTACCATTACATATATCACTAGGCTATGCAGGTGCAATGGTGTGTTAGACACGTATCTCTTTATAAATTAGAATATAATTATGTCTATGCAGGATATATACATATATTTATATTTTATAAACATTCGTTCAATCTCACACTATATTGATTTTCTCACTCATACAATTTTGTTCGTAAAGCGGTACCAGTACATCTTTATGTATAGTCTGTAAGTCAGTAGCCAGCCCCTACTTCCACAAGGGGTAGAGAGGATCAGCAAGAGACACAAGAAAGGAAAAATAGGTGACAGGGGAAGAATACATATAACAGTTCACATAATATTGCAGTTATGTATATTCTATCTACTTAATATGGACCTGTTTCTAATTATACGTATTCAAATTATGTTCCCTTTACTTTCCACTCTCTACAAACTATCTTTCCATGTGTTTCTACTCCACGGTAATAACTGCCCCATTACACTCATCTTCTTCCCTATTCCTCAGTATTTGACCTTGGGCGTCTCAGGAGTCGTGAAACGCGAGGCCTTTTAAAGGGAGATGGGCCTTTTCTTGGGTCTATACATTTAATTATTCCTGTATTTCTTAGTTTCCTCGCTAGACCTCCATCAATCTTAGAAGAAAAAAAAACTTAGACCCCTCTTCAAGATAAGTTTGTACATGTTTCGGTAGAAAAATGTCCTGGCCGAAGGCGGGTTCCTCTTAACCTATTACGGACGGGGATATTTGTGATTTCTTCTACCTGTGTGGCAGGCATATTTACCCTAAACGAGCTTCATTCCATGCTCTTTTCATGCATAAACAAGAGCCAGAGCGTAATACAATTATGTATCCGTGAAAGAGCGATAATAGAGCTTTGTAATGACACCCGAATCATCCTTCTACGACCACGGGTTCTCTTGCAATGATGTTGCAACACGAGTGCAAAAACCCTAAAATACAGTAATTTCCTCAGAATATCCTTGTATTCGAGAGGCCAGGGATGTGTAGAGTGTGGTGGGGCTGTCAGTGGTGGGACTAGGTCCACGCCGAGCGGTCAGAGTCCGCCTGCAGTCCTCCCAACGCGTGGACTCTCTCTCAGAGCCGATAATGTGCTCAAAATCCCACCCGAATATTGACGGGACCCGCTGAATAGGCCATGGTTCTCTTACTCGACAATTGTCGGGACCCGCGGCATGAATGTTAAGATATCAGGCTCACTATCGCTCGCCAGGAAAGCATCGACACCTAAATAGCACGAAAGGTCTTACAATTGACAATGAAATGGGGCGAAAGGTATTAAAATCGCCAAACTATTAAGCCAAACGTCTTATAATCTCAAAACAAATGGGGCTAAACACGAGGGGGAAAGGGGACATGAAAAACGACCCATCCCCCCTGAACTCAATTCACAAGTGGGAACGAATACATGAATTTCAACGAGACCTGGACGGAAATTTTCGATTGGTGCCCAAATAGATTCCATTAACTCTTGGATAACGTTGGATGACGACCCTGCTCCTCACTTTCCCGTTCTTGGATTATTCAAGATACGACCATGACTAAATTTAGTTCGGTAATCAGGATATTCAAAGTACTATTTGTTTATTAGTTGCTGAATTCAGACAACCTTTTATGGGGAAGAAAGGATAAACTTAATCCCTTCGGTACCGGCTGCACCTTTTTAACTATATGCTGGATACTATTAGGCAGTTTTAGTCAGTTTGAAAAGGGCCTCCAGCAATTAGCAGGCTTTGACCTATCTCACTTAACCCTTTTTAGTACCACATATCCTTCTGAAACTGCACAAATCGTCGTAACGTAGCTACAATAAAATTTAAAAAGACGTCGCAGGTACGGAAGGGGTTAAGGGGGTTGTGTGTGTGTGGGGGGGGGGGGGGGAGATTGACGCCTGTATATTAATTTGACATTGTTTCTATGTCATGTAATACCAGTACCATACCATGATATAATACCAGTACCATACCATGATATAATACCAGTACCATACCATGATATAATACCAGTACCATACCATGATATAATACCAGTACCAGTACCATACCATGATATAATACCAGTACCATACCATGATATAATACCAGTACCATACCATGATATAATGGGGGGCTACGTTTATTGGTTCATTATACAGGCATGATTAACTTCTGTAAACGATACTTTCAGAGGGTTTGACTGTAAGTGTGTTTGTGAATAATGTATATGTCTGACGTTCGGCCCATTAGTTTGCCGATTTTAAGACCTTTCGTCCCATTTCTTTATCAATATTAAGTCGTTTCGTGTAATTTAGGTGTCGATTTTTACCTGGCGAGCAACAGCGAGCCTCTATTTTAGGAGGAACCGGCCTTTGGCCAGGACATTGTTCTATCGAAAAAAGTACTAATTTATCTTGAAGGAGGGTATTTTAATTGTTTTTAAATGTTTGTTTAAAGATTGATGGAGGTCTAGGGAGGAAACTAAAACATAATAAAATGACACATAAATGAGCGAATAAATACGCCCATCCCCCCTTAAATGTTGTAACTCATAAATGAAATCCCTTTATGCGCTTAGTTAGCATATTCTATTAGGAACCAAAGAGGTCCCAATATCTAGAAGCTTGCATTGGAATTCGTCCCCGACCCAACTCCCAAATAGCATCAAAAGAAGTTATATTGGTTTATATGCAGTACAACAAATACATACACTTTATATGCAGTACAACAAATACATACACTTTATATGCAGTACAACAAATACATACACTTTATATGCAGTACAACAAATACATACACTTTATATGCAGTACAACAAATACATACACTTTATATGCAGTACAACAAATACATACACTTTTTAACTGAGGTTCCATAATGACACAATTGCAATACCCGGTACTCAGAATAATCTCTCTCTCTCTCTCTCTCTCTCTCTGGATAGGTAAATAGATAGATAGATTATAGATTGATGGATAGATAGATAGATTGTTAGATAGATAGTTAGATAAGTGTAGATGATGTAGCCATTCCCGAGTACATCCTATATTGTTGTACAGTACCAATACCTTGACCTATATAAAAAGATGGTCACCCTATAGAACAACAAGATGGTCACCCTATAGAACAACAAGATGGTCACCCTATAGAACAACAAGATGGTCACCCTATAGAACAACAAGATGGTCACCCTATAGAACAACAAGATGGTCACCCTATAGAACAACAAGATGGTCACCCTATAGAACAACAAGATGGTCACCCTATAGAACAACAATATGGTCACCCTATAGAACAACAAGATGGTCACCCTATAGAACAACAAGATGGTCACCCTATAGAACAACAATACAGTAACTTAGCTTAGGGTCAACAACAAATAGGCCTACTCAGTTTATTAACGGGGTAGTACTTGGTTTTTGGTCTATATATTTATATATTAACTCATTTTTAAGTTTCCTCGCTAGACCTCCATCAAGCTTAGAAAAACAGCCCTTAGACCCACTTTTGAAATAAATTTGTACATTTTTCGGTAGAAAAATGTCCCGGCCGAAGGCCGATTTCTTCTAAAACAATGTGTTTTTATATGTGAGTGAGGGAGACAAAAGGCAGAACTACCTGTACCGAGTGTCTCCCCCATAGTTGAAATACTGACAGGGTCAAAATCAAAGGACGTTCAAGCCAAAATGCCTAGACACACAGAGTTTGAAGCATTTTAAGTCATAGGAGGAGGAAAAAACTGATTCTGGGAGAGAGTTCCAGAGCTCAGCTGTTGAATAGAAGAAAGACTGAGAATAACGTTTCACTCTTGGGTTCGAGAGTTGCATAGAGAAGGGGTGGGATTATTTTGCAAGACGGGTACAACGTACCCTATGTAGAGGAGGTGGTATACACTGGGAGAGCTCTGAGGAGCACTGATTATTGTAGTAGCAATAGAATATCGAGAGAGATACAACATTGTGGCGAAGAGAGAGAGATTGCACAGAGTTGGTGAGAGGACAGAAATTAATGATACGAAAGGCCTTCCTTTCTACTTTGTCTAGGAGTGCGGTGTGAGAGGATCCTCCCCACACATGTGAACAATACTCAATACAAGGATGCACTGTGCCAGAGGAAGAAGCTGTGCAGGGGTAAAGAACCCCTTTAGGCGGTTGAGCACACCCAGCTTCTGGGAGGCCGCCTTAGCTATGGTCCTTCCAAGTGAGATCAGAAGAAAAACAAAAATATTGAGAGAAGATGAAGGATTGATTTGTGTATTGTTGAAGAATAAGGGATAGTCCTCTGGGAGTTCCGGACGTGTAGTAAGATGGAGAAATTGGGTTTTGGAAGCATTAAAGGCAACAAGGTTTTCTCTGCCCCAATTGGAAATAGTAGTTAGATCAGAAGATAAGTGTTGTATTCTTCATTACGTTTGTTTTTGAGGGATTGCTGGCTGGGGCGTTCTGGAAAACTAATTAAGTAGTGTAAGGTAGAGTCATCTGCATATGAATGGATGGGACTGGAGGTACAGTTCAGAAGATAATTTTTGAAAATTAGAAAGAGAATAGGAGATAAGACAGAGCCCTGAGGAACACCGGAGTTGATAGGATGAGGAAGTGAGCAATGGCCATCCACAACCGCAGTTATGGAACGGCCGGAAAAGAAATTAGAGACAAAGGCACAGATGGAGGGATAGAAACCGAAGGATGGTAGTTTAGAAATTAAAGAGATTTGCACCAGACTATATCGAAGGCCTGTAATATGTCTAGTGCAAAAGAAAATGTCTCACCAAAGTCCCGAAAGGAGGATGACCAAGAGTTAGTAAGATATGAAAGAAGATCACAAGTAGAGCGACCCTAAAGGAAGCCATACTGGCGATCTGAGAGCAGATTATGATAAGAGAAATGCTTAAGAAATTTTGAAGCAAGAATAGTTTCAAAAACTTTAGAGATACATGAGATGAGAGCAATTGGACGGTACAAGAAGATGGGTTAAAGGACAGAAATAAGTTAAGAGTGTTGTGCCGATCTCCGAAGCGATCCAGGATTCAGGTGGGTTGCTGGAACAGCTGCTCTAGGTAATTTAGTGTAGAAAAGACGTAGGCTTGTTCACCAGGTTGGTCAGTACAGTAATATGAGAGAAGAGCCAGGAAATATATTGACACCTAAAGGGCACGAATGGTCCTAATATTGACAATAAAATGAGGTGAAAGGTCTCAAAATCACCAAACTAACGAAACGAATGTCTAAAAACCTCAAAACTAATATGCTAAACATGAGGGAGAAGGGGGTCCATAAAAAGTGAGTACTACTCCCTTAAAGGAAGCGTCTGGCTTGCCAGATCAAAAACATGTTTATGTCATATATACTTTAAATATGCATTAACCCATTACGAACGGGGATGTTTGTAATTTCTACTACCTGCCTGGCGGGCATATGTACCCTAAACGAGCTTCATTCCTTGCCCTTTTTCATGCATAAACAAGAACCAGAGCGTAATACAATTATGTATCCGTGAAAGGGTGATAATAAAGGTTTCCAATGACACCTGAATCATCCTTGCACGACCACGGGTTATCCTGTAGCGATCGCACAACACGAGGGGAAAAACCCTAAAATACGGTAATTTTCCCGAGTTTTTTCCTGGTCTCGCGAGGCCATGGTGTGAAATGTTGTAGAGGTACTGTCAGTCGCGGCACTGGGTCCGTGCCGAACGGTCAGAGCCCATCTATAGTTCTGCCAACGCGTGGACTCTCTCTCAGAGCCGATAATGTGCTCACAATCCCTTTCGACATATGTCAGGCACCGCCGGGGTGGCCATGATTCTCTCATACGACAGATGTCAGGCCCCGCGGCTTGAATGTTAATCACTTTTATATATATAGTATGATGAAATGACAACATATACATGAATATAAGACCTGATATCGCCTTCTACCCATCCCCATTTAGGGGGTAGCACCCCCCCCCCCTCCTAAATTTTCAAAATGCTACTCCTCTGTTAGTATTGGTCCCATCCCCTTCATATGTATATAGGTAATATTACGACGGGTGATATTCCATTCTATGCTGTAATATTTGTATTGTTTGCTTTTGTTTATTGTTTACAATTTATTTTTATTTTTGCCAAACATTTGTAAGACAAATATTTACCAAAAAATTCTATCCACGGATATAATACAAAATAAAAGCATACCTTTGAAGGGAAACGATTCCTCTTGCTCACAGTTTTTGTTTCATCAAAATCAACCCAAAACTAGCTGAGGAGTAGCAAATTTGACTATGAATATATGTTATATAAAAGTGTTATAGCTCAGTTTTTAGCTGTTAGTTTACTTGTTTTTGTTTTTCTGTACTTAGTTTCTTGCTCCTCGCTAAGCTTATTGGGATCATGGCAGGTATAGAGTGCGAGTCTCTAACTGATCTGCATCATCTTATTCTCCAGGTAAGAGAGGAGATGGTTGTGGTGAAGGAAGAGGTCGTGGCTCTAAGGGAGGTTAATGTTAAAATTCAGAGGGAAGTGGATTTGATTAAAGACGAAAATCTAGCTTTCAAGCTTAGCCAAGAGGAAATAAAGTCAAGTAAGGGGAAAAGGGAGGAAGTTGATGAAAAAGTGTATTCATGGCAGGTTGTTAAAAATACGGGTGGGAAAGTCACACTCAAGAAGCAGGATAGTAGAATAGGTATGAGTGTGACAAATACATTCTCTCCTTTGCGAGACGAATGTGAGGGAAAAGATAGTCAGGGTAAGGGAGGAATAACCGAAGTGCCTGCCGCCGACACAGCTCCAACCTCTGACGCTGTGCTACCTATCACCACCACTACCCCCACCACCACCACCACCAAGGGAGCTTCTGCCACCACCAGGGGTTCTCCAACTGCAGCTGCTGGATCCTCCCGAGGGAAAGGTAAGTCTGTGTCCCGAGAAGGTAAATCTGTGTCGATTGTGGGCGACTCCATGGTAAGACATTTAGTTAGGGCTACCCGCACTAAACTTAGGAAGGTTGGTGTCTGCCTGGCCATGGAGTTGGGAGGGTTTTAGAGAAGATGGACCACATCTTGGAAGATAGTGGAGATAACCCCATTATCTGTCTCAGTGCCGGGAGTAACGATGTTGGTAAGGGTAGAAGTGAGGAACTGCTGCAGCAGTATCGGGATGTGTTAGATAAAGTTAGGATGAAGGGAGGGATCCCTGTAGTACATTGTATCCTACCCAGAAGAGGAGTTCCCAAGGAATGGACATCCAGGGCGATTGGTGTCAATTGCCGTTTGGAGAAATATTGCAAAGAAAAAGCAATACCATTCATTGATAACTGGGATAGTTTCTATGGGAGAGATGGGATGTACGCAAGGGATGGGGTTCATCTTTCACGGTTAGGGGTTTCTACATTAGCTAGTTCTTTAGATAGGGTGGTTGTGGGGTTTTGAACAGAAATATTGAGAGTGTAAATGAGAGGTTAAATGGAACAATTTTAGCGTCAGGCGAAAGCGATAAGGATATTCAGTCTCATGCTAAAAATGATGACTATAATGCAAATGATAGTAGTGATGGTGCAACGGAAGATGGAAATGTCGTTAGAAATAAAGGTAAATTAGGTATAAAGAAAAGAAGTAAATTGAGAGTATATTACACAAACTGTAGGAGTCTATGTAACAAAATGAACGAACTTAGAGCCCTTGTTAGCAAAGAAAATATAGACATAATAGCGCTAACTGAAACGTGGATTAATACAGAAACCAGGCATTTTTTAGCAGAATTTGATATACCAGGATATAGTTTGTTTAAATATGACTGAACAAGTAAGAGGGGTGGCGGTATAGCAGTGTTTGTCAGGAGTACATTAAAAAGCTGTATTAAATCAGGTATTAGACTAAATAACGATAATGAAAGTGTTTGGGTAGAGGTTAACGAAGGTAGTGAGACCATAGTTATTGGAGTTATGTATAGACCGCCAAATATGAGTAGAAATGACGGAACGTCATTATGGGAGGAAATTAAAATGGCATCAAGGTTTAGCAATGTGTGCATTATGGGGGATTTTAATTTTCCGAATATAGATTGGCAGCATCAAATAGGGGACTCTGATTCTGAGGAGTTTATAGAGGTAGTACAAGATAGTTTTGTATTTCAATTCATAGATACGCCGACTAGAGGTAATAATATTCTCGATTTAGTTTTCAATAACAATGAACATATGGTAAATAATGTAGAGATAGGGTACCACCTAGGAAATAGTGACCACAATTCTGTGTATTTTAATATACAATGGAAAGGTAATACCAGAGAGAATACAACATTAATACCTGACTTCAGAAAAGCCAATTATGGTGGGTTAAGAAGAGCCCTATTAGCTGACCCTATGGTCAAAAAATTAAGTCGATCCAGGTGTCCAAATGAGTGTACCCCTTCTCAGGCACCTGTCATCTTTAGTCAGGAAGAGACGTCAACCTTGGTAGATACATACGATAATTTTATCAAGTCAGTATTCAATGCACAAAATAAATACATCCCAAAAGAAAATTTAGATCAACACAGAACCAACCCAAATGGATAAAAAATAGACTATTAGATCTTCTAGGACAAAAGAGAGGAATATATAGAAAAATTAGGAAAGGCGAAATTCACCTACTTGCTTACTATCAGAATCTATCAAGACAGGTAAAAAAGGATATTAGGAAAGAAAAAAGAAATTATGAAATTAAGGTTGCCAATGACTCAAAAAATAATCCTAAAGCTTTTTACCAACTATATAAATCCAAAGTTAGAGATGTAATTGGTCCCCTTAAAACTTCGATAGGAGAAATGACAGAAAATGATTTAGAAATGTGCAGTACATTAAATAGTCAATTTCTTTCCGTTTTCACTAATGAAAATGTGGCACAGTTTCCAGAAGTCCGTAAGGTATATAGCGATAGTATAGAAAATAGGTTAAGTACGGTTACTATAAGTAGAAATGATGTGCTTAAGGAAATTGACAGACTAAAACCTCATAAATCGCCTGGTCCTGATGAGGTATATGCTAGAGTTTTAAAAGAATGTAGGGCTGAGTTAAGTTACCCATTAACATTTTTATTTAACAAGTCATTGGAGACAGGTATAGTTCCAGAAGTTGGAAGCTTGCAAACGTAGTTCCGATCTTCAAAAAAGGTGACAAATCAATAGCATCCAATTACCGTCCCATTAGTCTTACATCAATCATAGGAAAGCTACTAGAGTCAATTATTGCTAGTCAAATTAGAAACCACTTAGATACATTTAATTTAATAAATTCTTCTCAGCATGGATTCACTCAGGGACGTTCTTGCTTTACTAATTTGCTTAGTTTTTTCTCAGAGGTATATGAAGCAGTAGATAATGACAAGTCATAAATAATAAAATAATAATTAAAAATCAGAGACTCTGATTCACGGAGGTCCGTGCCAGAGGGGCCAACTCGCCACATTTTCAAAAACAGCGCTCTAGCTGGTTCCCGCTCCGTGAAATTCTTGGGAATCATCTGGCAAAAAAAAACATCCGACTTTCGTCCTTATAGCAACTGCACATAGGGTTGAGCGTCCCTTGTTTTTGCCGTTTGGTAGACCGTTTATGGGTGTGAATCGGGGTAGACAGAGGGGCCAACTCGCCAACGCGCTCAGCCAATGAGAGCGCGGCTACGACGTGGGGAATTAAATGGCCGCCCGCCCGACCACTCACAGGCGCTGTACGAGACGTGCTTCAGTAGTCACGCTCAAACCGAGTTAGAGTCAACACACGAGTGACTACCTCCGCTACTTTAAACATCAGTAACTCAAAACTCTACTTGTGGCGAGTTGGCCCCTCTGGCACGGACCTCCTCTGATATAATATATTTATATTTCAGTAAAGCTTTCGACAGAGTCCCCCATGAGAGATTGATGAGAAAGGTTGAGGCGCATGGAATAGGTGGGGCGTTGTTGGGATGGATTAGGTCATGGCTAATTGGTAGGAAGCAGAGAGTCAGCATAAATGGTACGAAGTCAGAATGGGGAGCAGTCAAAAGTGGTGTCCCCCAGGGATCTGTATTAGGTCCTCTGTTGTTTGTTATATACATAAATGACCTTGATTTAGGTATAACTAGTAGGATAAGTAAATTTGCAGACGATACCAAAATGGGGAGAAAAATTGATTCAGATAGAGATATAGAGTGCCTCCAAAGGGATCTAGATACCTTACACGAATGGTCAGTAAATTGGCAGATGAAGTTTAACATTGACAAATGCAAGGTATTAAAGATAGGGAAGATGCATACAAATGTTAAATATAAACTAGCTAATGTGGAATTAGAAAACTCGAATTGTGAGAAAGATCTAGGTGTGTTTGTTAGCAATGATTTGAAGCCTAGACAACAGTGTAAAAGCGTTCGAAACAAGGCAAACAGGATTCTCGGGTTCATCTCTAGGAGTGTGAGAAACAGAACTGCTGATGTTATCTTAAAACTTTACTTGTCATTAGTGAGACCCCATATGGATTATGCTGTTCAATTTTGGTGTCCTTATTACAGAATGGACATAGATTTATTGGAGAGAGTACAACGTAGAATGACAAAAATTATCCATAATATTAGAAATCTTCCGTATAAAGAAAAGTTGAAGAAATTAGGCTTACATTTATTAGAGAGACGCAGAGTTAGAGGGGATATGATAGAGGTGTTCAAGTGGGTTAGTGGAATTAACAAAGGGGGCATGACAAATGTACTAAAGCTCAGTGATAGCGAAAGAACTCGTACCAATGGTTTCAAATTAGATAAATTTCGTTTCAGAAAAGATATAGGCAAATATTGGTTTGGTAACAGAGTTGTAGATGGGTGGAATGGACTACCAAGTGCTATAGTGGGATTAAAAACGATAGGGAGCTTTAAGATAACATTGGATAAGCATATGGACGAGAAGGGTTGGGTGTGAAGGGGGATCAGCAGGGTTGGGCCAATCAGCGCTCTGCAGTCCCCCGTAATCCTGCGTTAATCTCTAACCGTTTTGGTAAGATGATCCTCAGGGTATTAGAGTGTTGAGCCTATAATTGGGCTATGTAATTGGGGTTGTGTGGGACAGGGATCTGATTGCTTAGGCCAATCGGCTTTCTGCAGACTCCCATTTTCTTATGTTCTTATGTTATGAATAACTTACGTTTTGAGATACAGGCCTTTGAAGTTTGGGAAGAGTAGGGGCGCAGCCCACAATTTCTGCATAATTTGTTCTCACAATACTGCTGAAAGTGTTGCCATTTCTCAGGATTTGTTTTTTCGAGTCTGGCAAGCCAGATGCTCCCCTTAAGTATCAGTGAATTTAATATGCTCCTAATATAAAAAGGACAAAAAATTGTTATCGTCAGAGGGGATAATTGTGGAAATTTTTATGCAATTAAGGTGGTAGTAGTCGCTTTTTCTGGACCGCCTTCTCCCTCATTTTTAGATCCATTAGTTTTGAGATTTCAAGATGTTCATTCACTAGTTTGGTGATTTTGAGACCTTTCACCCCATTACGTTGTCAATATTAAGACCTTTCGTGCCGTCAATGTTTTCCAGGCGAGCGGTAGCGATCCTGTACATTATGAAGGAACCAGCCTTTGGCCGGGACATTTTTCTACTTTAAAATGTACAAATATATCTTAAAGGTGGGGGCTCATGGGTTGAGGTAAACATGGAAAAATAATCGCCAACCTGCATATAATTATCTTGTAAAATGCAATGTCACTGAAATAATTATTAACAAATGGTATAAAGGATTTTGCGGATCGTCTATACCGGGCCTGTGACGTCATAGTGACGTCACACCAGTATCATTAGCCTAGACTGGATGGTGGACTTACACTCTTGTGACGTCACA
Organism: Paralithodes platypus; assembly: GCA_032716605.1. NCBI lineage: Eukaryota > Metazoa > Arthropoda > Malacostraca > Decapoda > Lithodidae > Paralithodes > Paralithodes platypus. The sequence goes on from CM064575.1 coordinate 32,339,345, forward strand.
GGCCCGGTATAGAGGATCCACAAAATCCTTTATACCATTGTTAATAATGATTTCAGTGCCATTGCATTTTGCAAGATAATTATGTACAGCTTGGCGATTATCATTCCGTGTTTATCTCAACCCATGAGCCCCCACCTTTAAAAGGGGTTATAGGGGGTGTTTTTTTATGCTTGATAGAGGTCTAGTGAGGAAACTCAAAATTAAATAATTACATGAATAAGTAGCAAAAACAAAACAACAAAAAACAATAGCCCCTAAGGAATGCATTTAACCTCAATTACAATTATTCAGGAGTTTTGTCCTTAGCAAAATTATGGCTTAATGGTGTTGATAATATCCTTATATATTGAATAATAAGGATTTTATGGATTGCCCTCAATTGACCACTTGCGAGTTTCATTCTATAAGGAAGTTGGAGCTGTAAACATCGATATTTATTAGAATTTACATCTAAAATACGGTCGCAGTACATTTATAAATACATAAAACCCAATTCTACATACCATTTAGCCATCAAAATCATACATTATTATTGCATTTCTATATATCATTGATGTCTACAGATCCAACTTCCTTATAGCCTAAAACTGGCATGTGGTCAATTGCCTCAGGTGTTCACAATTGTCCCTTTGACGGTACCGGTATTCTGAAACGTTTTTTCCCCAAATTACCTTAATAATGTTTTATGAGATCAACAGTCTTATTAGTGTGCTACAAGTGCCCTTCACACAGTACCATACACAGAGCTAGGACGGGTCTGGGTATTGATATGAGGTCAACAGTGTTATTAGTGTGCTACAAGTGCCCTTCACACAGTACCATACACAGGGCTAGGACGGGTGTGGGTGTTGTTATGAGGTCAACAGTCTTATTAGTGTGCTACAAGTGCCCTTCACACAGTACCATACACAGAGCTAGGACGGGTGTGGGTATTGATATGAGGTCAACAGTGTTATTAGTGTGCTACAAGTGCCCTTCACACAGTACCATACACAGAGCTAGGATGGGTGTGGGTATTGATACGAGGTCAACAGTGTTATTAGTGTGCTACAAGTGCCCTTCACACAGTACCATACACAGAGCTAGGATGGGTGTGGGTATTGATATGAGGTCAACAGTGTTATTAGTGTGCTACAAGTGCCCTTCACACAGTACCATACACAGAGCTATGACAGGTGTGGGTATTGAAATGAGGTCAACAGTGTTATTAGTGTGCTACAAGTGCCCTTCACACAGTACCATACACAGAGCTAGGACGGGTGTGGGTATTGATATGAGGTCAACAGTGTTATTAGTGTGCTACAAGTGCCCTTCACACAGTACCATACACAGAGCTAGGACGGGTGTGGGTATTAATATGAGGTCAACAGTCTTATTAGTGTGCTACAAGTGCCCTTCAGCAGAGTATTCACTTCCCGGTTATGTAATGTTTGAGAACAGCCGAATAAATAAAAATGGAGGTGGCGTTTTATTTTATATCAAAGAAAGTCTTAACCCGACCCTCGTGTCAAAACCTCAAATTGTGAACGTCGACACATCTTTTGTGCTAATAAAGAATAATAAAGGTACAAAAATAATACTTGCATTAATATACGGACCTCCAGCTCAAACAGTGCAAACTGACCGAGAAATTTACGAACAAATTGCAGATGTAAGTAACTCACAAGATACCGTAATTTTTGGCGACTTTAATTTACCTGTGACCAAGTGGGGCAATACTCTTACTTCACACTCCGGACATGACTTGTATGCGAACTTGCAAGAGAGTTCGCTTTATCAATTTGTTCGAACGCCGACCCGTGGTAATAACATTCTTGACATTGTACTTGCAACAAAAGAAGAATTGATAGAGAATTTGAATGTTGGTGATGAATTCAGTAACAGCGACCATCGTACGATAACTTTCACTTTAAAGTTTACTAGTAACGAACCAAATAGTAGCATCGAAAAAGTCCCTAATTTCAAGAAAGCAAACTTCCATAAACTTAGAGCTATGTTTAAAGAAACTGACTGGAGCTTTTTAATTAACAATAACGACATAAATACATCTTGGAAGTTATTCGAAACCACTTACCTAAAAGCAGTGCAAGACTGCATACCATCGAAAATACGGCGTCCAGGCCATAATAATAAGCCCAAATGGTGGAATAAAGATATTTCAAACTGCCTGCTTGCTAAAAAATTTGCTAATGATAGATTAAAATCCTCACAAAATGACGAAGAACGGGTGAAATTTGTAGAGCTACGACGCAAAGCCAAAAAGTAATTTAGCAGAGTATAAAGACCTTAGAGTTACATATTGCGAATCAAAGTAAAACAAACCCGAAAGAATTCTATAGTTATATCAGAAAGAAAAAAGTAGTTACTTCAACTGTTGGACCGTTAGTCGATGAAAATGGAGAATACACCAAAGACGAAGTACAAATGAGTAATGCCCTCAATACCTTCTTTGCATCAGTTTTTACAACCGAAGACCTCAGTGATATCCCTACACCATCGCCGATTCAGATTGATAATTCAGATGTTCTAAGCAATATCACCATTACAGAGAGAGAAGTATTGAATTGTTTAGATAAACTCAAGGTAAATAAAACGCCAGGACCTGATACAATCTCGACTAGAGTTCTAAAGGAAGCTAAGGATGAGCTCTCCAAACCACTGACATTACTATTCAATAAATCCTTGCAGTCTGGAACTATGCCTGATCAGTGGAAGCTAGCCAACGTAACACCGATATTCAAAAAAGGCAGCAAATCCCTACCCAGTACTATCGTCCAATTAGCTTAACCTCAGTTGTATGTAAAATGCTAGAAACGGTCATACGAGACAGACTCGTAAATCACTTAGAGGAAAATAACATACTTAAAGATACTCAACACGGCTTTCGTAAAAAAACGTTCCTGTTTAACAAACCTCTTAGACTTCATCCACGATATCCTCAACCTCTACGATGAGAGTAAAGCTGTAGATATTATATACCTTGATTTTCAAAAGGCCTTTGACAAAGTTCCCCACAAACGTTTACTGCTAAAACTAAAAGCGCATGGAATACAAGACGGTGTGTTGAAATGGATAGAAAATTGGCTCAGCAACAGAAAGCAAAGGGTAGTCATAAACGGTAAGGCATCTAAATGGACCAATGTAAGTAGCGGGGTACCCCAGGGATCGGTACTAGGACCAATTCTCTTTCTAATTTACATCAACGACATAGATGAGGGTCTCACCTGTACAATCTCAAAATTTGCTGACGATACAAAAATTGCAAATAGCGTACTCTCAAAAGAACAAGTTGACGATATGCAACACAATCTAGGCCCAAATTTGGCAAATGAGTTTCAATGCGGATAAATGTAAAGTACTACATGTCGGATACCTAAATGAGAAAGCAAACTATTCGATGAATGGCACTCAGCTTAAGAATGTAAACAGAGAAACCGATCTGGGAGTAACAATATCGAGTAAAACCGAGTCAACAATGTTCAGAAGTTGTTAAGAAGGCAAACAAAATAATTGGCTTTATAGGCAGGTCATTTGAGCATAAATCCAAAGAAGTTATCCTAACCCTTTACAATTCCTTAGTCCGCCCTCTTCTGGAATACTGCGTTCAATCCTGGTGCCCTTATTACCAAAAAGATATAAACAAGCTAGAACGAGTTCAACGTAGAGTTACCAAAATGATACCTAGCCTAAAGAACAAACCATACGAAGAGGTCTTAGAGAATTAAATCTATTTCCTTTAACCAGCGCAGATTAAGAGGTGACTTAATTCAAGTGTTCAAAATCATCAAAGGCATCGACAATATGAACTGTAGTAAGTACTTCACTATCGACCAATCTAATTACACGCGGGGAAACGGTTGCAAAATAATTGGTAAATCTTTTAACTCGCACGAATCGAAGAATTTCTTCTTCAATCGAGTTGTCAACTTGTGGAATGGGCTTCCCCGAAACGTTATAGACTGCATCACCGTTGATTCATTTAAACTCCGCCTAGACAAATATCTCTCATTAAACCCGCGACTGACTGCGTTTGTAAATGAATAACTTTATTTTATCCCCCCCTCAGTTACTAACCCATCTGTCCTCTACTAACTCCCTAATCCTGCCACGGACATTAGTTCCAGGGCAGTAATTCCCTTTCCAATGTTCCCTTACCCACTCTAAACCACTGTTTGGACACTTGATCCTCAGTGTTTTGGAGGACAAGCAACCTAGAAGGGTCACTAGACTTTGTGTTGATTTCCTTGTACTCCTTTGTACTCCTTTGTACTCCTTTGTACACACAGTACCATACACAGAGCTAGGATGGGTGTGGGTTTTGATATGAGGTCAACAGTCTTATTAGTGTGCTATACAAGTGCCCTTCACACAGTACCATACACAGAGCTAGGACGGGTGTGGGTATTGATATGAGGTCAACAGTCTTATTAGTGTGCTACAAGTGCCCTTCACACAGTACCATACACAGAGCTAGGATGGGTGTGGGTATTGATATGAGGTCAACAGTGTTATTAGTGTGCTACAAGTGCCCTTCACACAGTACCATACACAGAGCTAGGACGGGTGTGGGTATTAATATGAGGTCAACAGTGTTATTAGTGTGCTACAAGTGCCCTTCACACAGTACCATACACAACGCTAGGATGGGTGTGGGTATTGATATGAGGTCAACAGTGTTATTAGTGTGCTACAAGTGCCCTTCACACAGTACCATACACAGAGCTAGGACGGGTGTGGGTATTGATATGAGGTCAACAGTGTTATTAGTGTGCTACAAGTGCCCTTCACACAGTACCATACACAGAGCTAGGACGGGTGTGGGTATTGATATGAGGTCAACAGTGTTATTAGAGTGCTACAAGTGCCCTTCACACAGTACCATTCACAGAGCTAGGACGGGTGTGGGTATTGATATGAGGTCAACAGTGTTATTAGTGTGCTACAAGTGCCCTTCACACAGTACCATACACAGAGCTAGGACGGGTGTGGGTATTGATATGAGGCCAACAGTGTTATTAGTGTGCTACAAGTGCCCTTCACACAATACCATACACAGAGCTAGGACAGGTGTGGGTATTGATATGAGGTCAACAGTGTTATTAGTGTGCTACAAGTGCCCTTCACACAGTACCATACACAGAGCTAGGACGGATGTGGGTATTGATATGAGGTCAACAGTGTTATTAATGTGCTACAAGTGCGCTTCACTCATTTCCATACACAGAGGTAGGACGGGTGTGGGTATTGATATGAGGTCAACAGTCTCATTAGTGTGCTACAAGTGCCCTTCACACAGTACCATACACAGAGCTAGGACGGGTGTGGGTATTGATATGAGGTCAAGAGTTTTATTAGTGTGCTACAGGTGCCCTTCACACAGTACCATACACAGAGCTAGGACGGGTGTGGGTATTGATATGAGGTCAACAGTCTTATTAGTGTGCTACAAGTGCCCTTCACACAGTACCATACACAGAGCAAGGACGGGTGTGGGTAGTGATATGAGGTCAACAGTCTTATTAGTGTGCTACAAGTGCCCTTCACACAGTACCATACACAGAGCTAGCACGGGTGTGGGTATTGATATGAGGTCAACAGTGTTATTAGTGTGCTACAAGTGCCCTTCACACAGTACCATATACAGAGCTTGGACGGGTGTGGGTATTGATATGAGGTCAACAGTGTTATTAGTGTGTTACAAGTGCCCTTCACACAGTACCATACACAGAGCTAGGACGGTTGTGGGTATTGATATGAGGTCAACAGTGTTATTAGTGTGCTACAAGTGCCCTTCACACAGTACCATACACAGAGCTAGGACTGGTGTGGGTATTGATATGAGGTCAACAGTCTTATTAGTGTGCTACAAGTGCCCTTCACACAGTACCATACACAGAGCTAGGACGGGTGTGGGTATTGATATGAGGTCAACAGTGTTATTAGTGTGCTATACAAGTGCCCTTCACACAGTACCATACACAGAGCTAGGATGGGTGTGGGTATTGATATGAGGTCAACAGTGTTATTAGTGTGCTACAAGTGCCCTTCACACAGTACCATACACAGAGCTAGGACGGGTGTGGGTATTGATATGAGGTCAACAGTGTTATTAGTGTGCTACAAGTGCCCTTCACACAGTACCATACACAGAGCTAGGACGGGTGTGGGTAATTGATATGAGGTGAGGAGCAGGTCCATCAGGAGTAGATGCTAAGACTTGGAGGATCTTCCTAAGTCAAAACAAGTTTGGTTCAGCCGCGGGTGACCTTTGTGAAGCAATAGCAATGCTGGCAAAGAAACTTGCATCATCACCATGCGTGAACATAGAAGCTCTGACAGCATGTCGCCTGATACCTTTAAATAAGAATCCAGGAGTTAGACCAGTAGGCGTTGGGGAAGTGCTTAGAAGGATTATAGGAAAAGCAATCATGTCTGTATTTGGAAAAGATGTACAAAGAGCAGTGGGCAACTTACAAGTCTAGTTCAGTCAGTGACAGGAGAAGGTTGTGTTAATCTGAGCTCCTGCCCGGACCACTTACCAGTGACCTTTAGTGACCATTACACCTACCTGTGTTTGGGGGCAGTGCACTCGTGTTATATAAAAGTGTTATAGCTCAGTTTTTAGCTGTTAGTTTACTTGTTTTTGTTTTTCTGTACTTAGTTTCTTGCTCCTCGCTAAGCTTATTGGGATCATGGCAGGTATGGAGTGCGAGTCTCTAACTGATCTGCATCATCTTATTCTCCAGGTAAGAGAGGAGATGGTTGTGGTGAAGGAAGAGGTCTTGGCTCTAAGGGAGGTTAATGTTAAACTTCAGAGGGAAGTGGATTTGATTAAAGACGAAAATCTAGCTTTCAAGCTTAGCCAAGAGGAAATAAAGTCAAGTAAGGGGAAAAGGGAGGAAGTTGATGAAAAATTGTATTCATGGCAGGTTGTTAAAAATACGGGTGGGAAAGTCACACTCAAGAAGCAGGATAGTAGAATAGGTATGAGTGTGACAAATACATTCTCTCCTTTGCGAGACGAATGTGAGGGAAAAGATAGTCAGGATAAGGGAGGGATAACCGAAGTGCCTGCCGCCGACTCAGCTCCAACCTCTGACGCTGTGCTACCTACCACCACCGCTACCCCCACCACCACCACCACCACCACCAAGGGAGCTTCTGCCACCACCGGGGGTTCTCCAACTGCAGCTGCTGGATCCTCCCGAGGGAAAGGTAAGTCTGTGTCCCGAGAAGGTAACTCTGTGTCGATTGTGGGCGACTCCATGGTAAGACATTTAGTTAGGGCTACCCGCACTAAACTTAGGAAGGTTGTGTGTCTGCCTGGCCATGGAGTTGGGAGGGTTTTTAGAGAAGATGGACCACATCTTGGAAGATAGTGGAGATAACCCCATTATCTGTCTCAGTGCCGGGAGTAACGATGTTGGTAAGGGTAGAAGTGAGGAACTGCTGCAGCAGTATCGGGATGTGTTAGATAAAGTTAGGATGAAGGGAGGGATCCCTGTAGTACATTGTATCCTACCCAGAAGAGGAGTTCCCAAGGAATGGACATCCAGGGCGATTGGTGTCAATTGCCGTTTGGAGAAATATTGCAAAGAAAAAGCAATACCATTCATTGATAACTGGGATAGTTTCTATGGGAGAGATGGGATGTACGCAAGGGATGGGGTTCATCTTTCACGGTTAGGGGTTTCTACATTAGCTAGTTCTTTAGATAGGGTGGTTGTGGGGTTTTGAACAGAAATATTGAGAGTGTAAATGAGAGGTTAAATGGAACAATTTTAGCGTCAGGCGAAAGCGATAAGTATATTCAGTCTCATGCTAAAAATGATGACTATAATGCAAATGATAGTAGTGATGGTGCAACGGAAGATGGAAATGTCGCTAAAAACAAAGGTAAATTAGGTATAAAGAAAAGAAGTAAATTGAGAGTATATTACACAAACTGTAGGAGTCTATGTAACAAAATGAACGAACTTAGAGCCCTTGTTAGCAAAGAAAATATAGACATAATAGCGCTAACTGAAACGTGGATTAATACAGAAACCAGGCATTTTTTAGCAGAATTTGATATACCAGGATATAGTTTGTTTAAATATGACCGAACAAGTAAGAGGGGTGGCGGTATAGCAGTGTTTGTCAGGAGTACATTAAAAAGCTGTATTAAATCAGGTATTAGACTAAATAACGATAATGAAAGTGTTTGGGTAGAGGTTAACGAAGGTAGTGAGACCATAGTTATTGGAGTTATGTATAGACCGCCAAATATGAGTAGAAATGACGGAACGTCATTATGGGAGGAAATTAAAATGGCATCAAGGTTTAGCAATGTGTGCATTATGGGGGATTTTAATTTTCCGAATATAGATTGGCAGCATCAAATAGGAGACTCTGATTCTGAGGAGTTTATAGAGGTAGTACAAGATAGTTTTTATTTCAATTCATAGATACGCCGACTAGAGGTAATAATATTCTCGATTTAGTTTTCAGTAACAATGAACATATGGTAAATAATGTAGAGATAGGGGACCACCTAGGAAATAGTGACCACAATTCTGTGTATTTTAATATACAATGGAAAGGTAATACCAGAGAGAATACAACATTAATACCTGACTTTAGAAAAGCCAATTATGGTTGGTTAAGAAGAGCCCTATTAGCGGACCCTATGGTCAAAACATTAAGTCGATCCAGGTGTCCAAATGAGTGTACCCCGTCTCAGGCACCTGTCATCTTAAGTCAGGAAGAGACGTCAACCTTGGTAGATACATACGATAATTTTATCAAGTCAGTATTCAATGCACAAAATAAATACATCCCCAAAAGAAAATTTAGATCAACACAGAACCAACCCAAATGGATGAATAATAGACTATTAGATCTTCTAGGACAAAAGAGAGGAATATATTGAAAAATTAGAAAAGGCCAAATTCACCTACTTGCTTACTATCAGAATCTATCAAGACAGGTAAAAAAGGATATTAGGAAAGAAAAAAGAAATTATGAAGTTAAGGTTGCCAATGACTCAAAAAATTATCCTAAAGCTTTTTACCAACTATATAAATCCAAGGTTAGAGATGTAATTGGTCCCCTTAAAACTTCGATAGGAGAAATGACAGAAAATAATTTAGAAATGTGCAGTACATTAAATAGTCAATTTCTTTCCGTTTTCACTAATGAAAATTTGGCACAGTTTCCAGAAGTCCGTAAGGTATATAGCGATAGTATAGAAAATAGGTTAAGTACGGTTACTATAAGTAGAAATGATGTGCTTAAGGAAATTGATAGACTGAAACCTCATAAATCGCCTGGTCCTGATGAGGTATATGCTAGAGTATTAAAAGAATGTAGGGATGAGTTAAGTTACCCATTAACATTTTTATTTAACAACTCATTGGAGACAGGTATAGTTCCAGAAGCTTGGAAGCTTGCAAACGTAGTTCCGATCTTCAAAAAAGGTGACAAATCAATAGCATCCAATTACCGTCCCATTAGTCTTACATCAATCATAGGAAAGCTACTAGAGTCAATTATTGCTAGTAAAATTAGAAACCACTTAGATACATTTAATTTAATAAATTCTTCTCAGCATGGATTCACTCAGGGACGTTTTTGCCTTACTAATTTGCTTAGTTTTTTCTCAGAGGTATATGAAGCAGTAGATAATGACAAGTCATATGATATAATATATTTAGATTTCAGTAAAGCTTTCGACAGAGTCCCCCATGAGAGATTGATGAGAAAGGTTGAGGCGCATGGAATAGGTGGGGCGTTGTTGGGATGGATTAGGTCATGGCTAATTGGTAGGAAGCAGAGAGTCAGCATAAATGGTACGAAGTCAGAATGGGGAGCAGTCAAAAGTGGTGTCCCCCAGGGATCTGTATTAGGTCCTCTATTGTTTGTTATATACATAAATTACCTTGATTTAGGTATAACTAGTAGGATAAGTAAATTTGCAGACGATACCAAAATGGGGAGAACAATTGATTCAGATAGAGATATAGAGTGCCTCCAAAGGGATCTAGATACCTTACACGAATGGTCAGTAAATTGGCAGATGAAGTTTAACATTGACAAATGCAAGGTATTAAAGATAGGGAAGATGCATACAAATGTTAAATATAAACTAGCTAATGTGAAATTAGAAAACTCGAATTGTGAGAAAGATCTAGGTGTGTTTGTTAGCAATGATTTGAAGCCTAGACAACAGTGTATAAGCGTTCGAAACAAGGCAAACAGGATTCTCGGGTTCATCTCAAGGAGTGTGAGTAACAGAACTGCTGATGTTATCTTAAAACTTTACTTGTCATTAGTGAGACCCCATATGGATTATGCTGTTCAATTTTGGTGTCCTTATTACAGAATGGACATAGATTCATTGGAGAGAGTACAACGTAGAATGACAAAAATGATCCATAATATTATAAATCTTCCGTATAAAGAAAGGTTGAAGAAATTAGGCTTACATTCGTTAGGGAGACGCAGAGTTAGAGGGGATATGATAGAGGTGTTCAAGTGGGTTAGTGGGATTAACAAAGGGGACATGACAAATGTACTAAAGCTCAGTGATAGCGAAATAACTCGTACCAATGGTTTCAAATTAGATAAATTTCGTTTCAGAAAAGATATAGGCAAATATTGGTTTGGTAACAGAGTTGTAGATGGGTGGAATGGACTACCAAGTGCTATAGTGGGATTAAAAACGATAGGGGGCTTTAAGATAAAATTGGATAAGCATATGGACGAGAAGGGTTGGGTGTGAAGGGGGATCAGCAGGGTTGGGCCAATCAGCGCTCTGCAGTCCCCCGTAATCCTGCGTTAATCTCTAACCGTTTTGGTAAGATGATCCTCAGGGTATTAGAGTGTTGAGCCTATAATTGGGCTTTGTAATTGGGGTTGTGTGGGACAGGGATCTGCCTTGTTTAGGCCAATCGGCTTTCTGCAGACTCCCATTTTCTTATGTTCTTATGTTCTTAAGTATGTGCAGGACAGCAAGCCGGAGGAGAAGCAGCAATACATGCAATGGGGAAGGTGTATCATGAGGAAGATTGTGAAGCGGTACTGCTAGTGGATGCAACAAATGCCTTTAACACCATTAATAGGGAGGCAGCTATTCACAACATCAAGATCAAATGCCCGAGCATCGCAAAGTACATAGAAAATACTTATAAGGAGCCAGCTAACCTGTATATAGTTGGAAGCACAAAGAAGGAAGAAATTAAAATTCTCAAATCAAATGAAGGAACAACGCAAGGAGATCCAGTGGCAATGGCAATGTACGCACTGGCACTATCAATTCTGCAGCAGAAAATAAAACATGAGGTAACCCGAGTGAAACAAGTGGCGTATGCAGATGACCTCACAGGTGCAGGAAAAATAGGGGATCTCAAAGAATGGTGGCGGAGAGTACAATCGGTAGGCGAAGTCATTGGGTACCATCCGAATGCTGGTAAATCTGTACTAATAGTGAAAGAAAACAAGTATGAAGAAGCGGTGCGGATTTTTGATGGGACAGGAGTGAAGATTACAAAGGAGGGTCAACGCCATTTGGGAGCAGTAATAGGCACAGAAGAATGCAAGAGAGACTATGTGCGAAAAAAGGTAGCGGAGTGGGTAAAGGAAGTGAAAACCCTGGCAGACATTGCGAAATCTGAACCACATGCTGCATATACTGCCTTCACATATGGTGTTAAGCACAGATGGACCTTTCTTATGAGAACAGTGCCTGGCATTAGACAGATGCTCCAACCGCTTGAAGAAGCAATCAGAGGAACATTCATACCGGCCTTAACAGAGATGGAAGGCGTCACGCAAGAGCTAAGAGATCTATTAGCTCTTCTGCCAAGGTTCGGAGGTATGGGGATCATAAACCCAGTGGAGACGGCACTACATGAGTACCAAAATTCCCTTAAACTTACTACGTCTCTGACAGAAAAAATACGGGAGCAAAATGAAAATGATGAGGTGGACGAAGAGGAACAACGAAATGCAAGACAGGAAATTACAAAGAGCAGAGAAGAGAGACAGAAGCATAGCCTAGAACAAATTAAGACCAGATGTAGGGAAGAACTGAAAATGAGAGTTGAGATGGCACAAGACACGGGGGCTTCAAATTGGCTCACATCATTACCAATAAAGGAGAAAGGCTTCAGCTTAAATAAACAAGAATTCAATTATGCCGTAGCCTTGAGGTATGGGTGGCCAGTTTCGAACCTGCCGCTGAAATGTGCATGTGGTGAAATAAACAACTCAGACCAATGTATGACTTGTAAGAAAGGAGGATTCATCTGTATCCGGCATGATGAAGTACGAGACATCACTGCACAAATGCTGGATGAGGTGTGCCATGATGTCAGAATCGAACCGGAACTTCTGCCTATGGACGGACAGCGCTTGGCCCACAATACTGCAAATACTTCAAATGAAGCAAGAGTGGACGTAAGTGCTCGAGGTTTTTGGACGAGGGGACAACGGGCTTTTTTCGACATTAGAATCTTCAACCCAAGAGCACAAACATATCGTGAGCGAGGACACAAGGCGGCATACTTGAGAAACGAAAGTGAGAAAATACGCGCTTATGAAGAAAGAATTTTGAACAGGGATCAAGGAAGCTTTACTCCTCTGGTCATCTCATCGTCGGGAGGTATGGGACCTTCTGCAAGTGTCTTCAGTGCCAGATTAGCTGAACAAATATCGGAGAAAAAGCGCCAGCATAGAAGCCAAGTCATAACTTGGATGAGATGCCGGCTCTCTTTCTCTCTTCTCAGGTCTGCACTCCTATGTCTCAGGGGTACAAGGTCCTCCCCGCTACAGAGGACAAGAGTGAGAGACTTGGACTTTGAAATGGTCGTGGCGGAGGGACGAATTGGGGAACAACTAGTTTGATTGTAGGGAGGTACTGGTACAATAAGATAAACTACAATGTAACTAGAATAAGATAGATTGTACACCACATTGATATGAGGTCAACAGTGTTATTAGTGTGCTACAGGTGCCCGTCACACAATACCATACACAGAGCTAGGACGGGTGTGGGTATTGATATGAGGTCAACAGTGTTATTAGTGTCCTACAAGTGCCCTTCACACAGTACCTTACACAGAGCTAGGATGGGTGTGGGTATTGATATGAGGTCAACAGTGTTATTAGTGTGCTATACAAGTGAACTTCACACAGTACCATACACAGAGCTAGGACGGATGTGGGTATTGATATGAGGTCAACAGTCTTATTAGTGTGCTACAAGTGCCCTTCACACAGTACCATACACAGAGCTAGGATGGGTGTGGGTATTGATATGAGGTCAACAGTGTTATTAGTGTGCTAAAAGTGCCCTTCACACAGTACCATACACAGAGCTAGGATGGGTGTGGGTATTGATATGAGGTCAACAGTCTTATTAGTGTGCTACAAGTGCCCTTCACACAGTACCATACACAGAGCTAGGACGGGTGAGGGTATTGATATGAGGTCAACAGTGTTATTAGTGTGCTATACAAGTGCCCTTCACACAGTACCATACACAGAGCTAGGACGGGTGTGGGTATTGATATGAGGTCAACAGTCTTATTAGTGTGCTACAAGTGCCCTTCACACAGTACCATACACAGAGCTAGAACGGGTGTGGCTATTGATATGAGGTCAACAGTGTTATTAGTGTGCTACAAGTGCCCTTCACACACTACCATACACAGAGCTAGGACGGGTGTGGGTATTGATATGAGGTCAACAGTGTTATTAGTGTGCTACAAGTGCCCTTCACACAGTACCATACACAGAGCTAGAACGGGTGTGGGTATTGATATGAGGTCAACAGTGTTATTAGTGTGCTACAAGTGCCCTTCACACAGTACCATACACAGAGCTAGGACGTGTGTGGGTATTGATATGAGGTCAACAGTGTTATTAGTGTGCCACAAGTGCCCTTCACACAGTACCATACACATAGCTAGGACGGGTGTGGGTATTGATATGAGGTCAACAGTCTTATTAGTGTGCTACAAGTGCCCTTCACACAGTACCATACACAGAGCTAGGACGGGTGTGGGCATTGATATGAGGTCAACAGTCTTATTAGTGTGCTACAAATGCCCTTCACACTGTACCATACATAGAGCTAGGACGGGGGTGGGTATTGATATGAGGTCAACAGTCTTATTAGTGTGCTACAAGTGCCCTTCACACAGTACCATACACAGAGCTAGGATGGGTGTGGGTAATGATATGAGGTCAACAGTCTTATTAGTGTGCTACAAGTGCCCTTCACACAGTACCATACACAGAGCTAGGATGGGTGTGGGTATTGATATGAGGTCAACAGTGTTATTAGTGTGCTACAAGTGCCCTTCACACAGTACCATACACAGAGCTAGGATAGGTGTGGGTATTGATATGAGGTCAATAGTTTTATTAGTGTGCTACAAGTACCCTTCACACAGTACCATACACAGAGCTAGGACGGGTGTGGGTATTGATATGAGGTCAACAGACTTATTAGTGTGCTACAAGTGCCCTTCACACAGTACCATACACAGAGCTAGGACAGGTGTGGGTATTGATATGAGGTCAACAGTGTTATTAGTGTGCTACAAGTGCCCTTCACACAGTACCATTCACAGAGCTAGGGCGAGTGTGGATATTGATGTGAGGTCAACAGTGTTATTAGTGTGTTACAAGTGCCCTTCATACAGTACCATACACAGAGCTAGGACGGGTGTGGGTATTGATATGAGGTCAACAGTCTTATTAGTGTGCTACAAATGCCCTTCACACTGTACCATACATAGAGCTAGGACGGGGGTGGGTATTGATATGAGGTCAACAGTCTTATTAGTGTGCTACAAGTGCCCTTCACACAGTACCATACACAGAGCTAGGATGGGTGTGGGTAATGATATGAGGTCAACAGTCTTATTAGTGTGCTACAAGTGCCCTTCACACAGTACCATACACAGAGCTAGGATAGGTGTGGGTATTGATATGAGGTCAATAGTCTTATTAGTGTGCTACAAGTACCCTTCACATAGTACCATACACAGAGCTAGGACGGGTGTGGGTATTGATATGAGGTCAACAGACTTATTAGTGTGCTACAAGTGCCCTTCACACAGTACCATACACAGAGCAAGGACAGGTGTGGGTATTGATATGAGGTCAACAGTGTTATTAGTGTGCTACAAGTGCCCTTCACACAGTACCATTCACAGAGCTAGGGCGGGTGTGGATATTGATGTGAGGTCAACAGTGTTATTAGCGTGTTACAAGTGCCCTTCATACAGTACCATACACAGAGCTAGGACGGGTGTGGGTATTGATATGAGGTCAACAGTCTTATTAGTGTGCTACAGGTGCCCTTCACACAGTACCATACACAGAGCTAGGACGGGTGTGGGTATTCATATGAGGTCAACAGTCTTATTAGTGTGCTACAAGTGCCCTTCACACAGTACCATACACAGAGCTAGGACGGGTGTGGGTATTGATATGAGGCAAACAGTGTTATTAGTGTGCTACAAGTGCCATTCACACAGTACCATACACAGATCTAGGACGGGTGTGGGTATTGATATGAGGTCAACAGTGTTATTAGTGTGCTACAAGTGCCCTTCACACAGTACCATACACAGAGCAAGGACGGGTGTGGGTAGTGATATGAGGTCAACAGTCTTATTAGTGTGCTACAAGTGCCCTTCACACAGTACCATTCACAGAGCTAGGACAGGTGTGGGTATTGATATGAGGTCAACAGTGTTATTAGTGTGCTACAAGTGTCCTTCACACAGTACCATACACAGAGCTAGGACGGGTGTGGGTATTGATATGAGGTCAACAGTGTTATTAGTGTGTTACAAGTGCCCTTCACACAGTACCATACACAGAGCTAGGACGGGTGTGGGTGTTGATATGAGGTCAACAGTGTTATTAGTGTGCTACAAGTGCCCTTCACACAGTACCATAAACAGAGCTTGGACGGGTGTGGGTATTGATATGAGGTCAACAGTCTTATTAGTGTGCTATACAAGTGTCCTTCACACAGTACCATACACAGAGCTAGGACGGGTGTGGGTATTGATATGAGGTCAACAGTGTTATTAGTGTGCTACAAGTGCCCTTCACACAGTACCATACACAGCGATAGGACGGGTGTGGGTATTGATATGAGTTCAACAGTCTTATTAGTGTGCTACAAGTGCCATTCACACAGTACCATAAACAGAGCTATGACGGGTGTGGGTATTGATATGAGGTCAACAGTCTTATTAGTGTGCTATACAAGTGCCCTTCACACAGTACCATACACAGAGCTAGGATGGGTGTGGGTATTGATATGAGGTCAACAGTGTTATTAGTGTGCTACAAGTGCCCTTCACACAGTACCATACACAGAGCTAGGACAGGTGTGGGTATTGATATGAGGTCAACAGTGTTATTAGTGTGCTACAAGTGCCCTTCACACAGTACCATACACAGAGCTAGGACGGGTGTGGGTATTGATATTATTTTTATTAATCTCACCACCACACCCCCAATGAAATTAATTAAAGTATATATGATCCACCGGGATTCGAACCCGGGTTATCACACACATATTTTTGCCACCTTAACCATTACACCACCAGGACGGTTAAAGGTTTATGCACACGCCTACGACTTATTATCCATTCTCGAATACTGGATATTAATCTAATCATGTTCATATTCCCAACCGCACTATGGTAGCCTACTGTTTAAGTGAGAGGAAAGAATATTCATGGGGCACAGATCATATAGACCGGCCTCTCGAAGAAATATCCCTAAACCTACTAATAATATTATTTTTATTAATCTCACCACCACACCCCCAATGAAATTAATTAAAGTATATATGATCCACCGGGATTCGAACCCGGGTTATCACACACATATTTTTGCCACCTTAACCATTACACCACCAGGACGGTTAAAGGTTTATGCACACGCCTACGACTTATTATCCATTCTCGAATACTGGATATTAATCTAATCATGTTCATATTCCCAACCGCACTATGATATGATATGAGGTCAACATTGTTATTAGTGTGCTACAGGTGCCCTTCACACGGTACCATACACAGAGCTAGG
Source organism: Paralithodes platypus (assembly GCA_032716605.1). Taxonomy (NCBI): domain Eukaryota; kingdom Metazoa; phylum Arthropoda; class Malacostraca; order Decapoda; family Lithodidae; genus Paralithodes; species Paralithodes platypus. Next base: position 32,356,448 of record CM064575.1, read on the forward strand.
ACGGGTGTGGGTATTGATATGAGGTCAACAGTGTTATTAGTGTGCTACAAGTGCCCTTCGCACAATACCATACACAGCCCGTAGCCTAGTAGGTAGAGCTCTCGTCTCACACACGAGGGGTCGGGGGTTCAATCCCCCGGCCGGGCGGAGACAAATTGGGCTTGTCTCCTTTCATGTGTTAGCCTCAGTTCACCTAGCTGTAAATAGGTACCTGGAATAAGTGGACGACGTTGTGACGTCCCATCTGGGGTTGGCAAAAATGGTACAAGGCGAGATGGGTATCATATGGTTCACCTAAGCTGATGGCTACCTAAGCCTTCGGGCGAGACGGTACCGTCTATAGTGAGAATGGTACCATACAGATCCACCCTAAGCCTTCGTTTCCGTTGTCGCCAATTGGCTAAATACAGACTACACACACATCCACAGCCATTCCAACAGTACATAAAACACTTAACATGCATTTCACGCAATACATTCCCAGTTAAGGAGGCGTGATAATAATGAGCTTAGCTCGCATTGCGTGGATTCCCCTTGACGAACAAGTAACTGAGTAACAGAGCTAGGAAGGGTGTGGGTATTGATAATGATGAGGTCAACCGTCTTATAAGTGTGCTATACAAGTGCCCTTCACACAGTACCATACACAGAGCTAGGACGGGTGTGGGTATTGATATGAGGTCAACAGTGTTATTAGTGTGTTACAAGTGCCCTTCACACAGTACCATACACAGAGCTAGGACGGGTGTGGGTGTTGATATGAGGTCAACAGTGTTATTAGTGTGCTACAAGTGCCCTTCACACAGTACCATAAACAGAGCATGGATGGGTGTGGGTATTGATATGAGGTCAACAGTCTTATTAGTGTGCTATACAAGTGTCCTTCACACAGTACCATACACAGAGCTAGGACGGGTGTGGGTATTGATATGACGTCAACAGTGTTATTAGTGTGCTACAAGAGCCCTTCACACAGTACCATACACAGAGCTAGGACGGGTGTGGGTATTGATATGAGGTCAACAGAGTTATTAGTGTGCTATACAAGTGCCCTTCACACAGTACCATACACAGAGCTAGGACGGGTGTGGGTATTGATATGAGGTCAACAGTGTTATTAGTGTGCTATACAAGTGCCCTTCACACAGTACCATACACAGAGCTAGGACGGGTGTGGGTATTGATATGAGGTCAACAGTCTTATTAGTGTGATATACAAGTGCCCTTCACACAGTACCATACACAGAGCTAGGACGGGTGTGGGTATTGATATGAGGTCAACAGTGTTATTAGTATGCTATACAAGTGCCCTTCACACAGTACCATACACAGAGCTAGGACGGGTGTGGGTATTGATATGAGGTCAACAGTCTTATTAGTGTGATATACAAGTGCCCTTCACACAGTACCATACACAGAGCTAAGACAGGTGTGGGTATTGATATGAGGTCAACAGAGTTATTAGTGTGCTATACAAGTGCCCTTCACACAGTACCATACACAGAGCTAGGACGGGTGTGGGTATTGATATGAGGTCAACAGTCTTATTAGTGTGATATACAAGTACCCTTCACACAGTACCATACACAGAGCTAGGACGGGTGTGGGTTTTGATATGAGGTCAACAGTGTTATTAGTGTGCTACAGGTGCCCTTCACACAGTACCATACACAGAGCTAGGACGGGTGAGGGTATTGATATGAGGTCAACAGTGTTATTATTGTGCTACAAGTGCCCTTCACACAGTACCATACACAGAGCTAGGACGGGTGTGGGTATTGATATGATGTCAACAGTCTTATTATTGTGCTACAAGTGCCCTTCACACAGTACCATTCACAGAGGTAGGATGGGTGAAGGTATTGATATGAGGTCAACAGTGTTATTAGTGTGCTACAAGTGCCATTCACACAGTACCATACACAGAGCTAGGACGGGTGTGGGTATTGGTATGAGGTCAACAGTGTAATTAGTGTGTTACAAGTGCCCTTCACACAGTACCATACACAGAGCTAGGATGGGTGTGGGTATTGATATGAGGTCAACAGTGTTATTAGTGTACTACAAGTGCCCTTCACACAGTACCATACACAGAGCTAGGACGGGTGTGGGTATTGATATGAGTTCAACAGTTTTATTAGTGTGCTACAAGTGCACTTCACACAGTACCATACAAAGAGGTAGGACGGGTGAGGGTATTGATATGAGGTCAACAGTGTTATTAGTGTGCTACAAGTGCCATTCACACAGTACCATACACAGAGCTAGGACGGGTGTGGGTATTGATAATTATGAGGTCAACAGTCTTATTAGTGTGCTATACAAGTGCCCTTGACACAGTACCATACACAGAGCTGGGACGGGTGTGGGTATTGATATAAGGTCAACAGTGTTATTAGTGTGCTACAGGTGCCCTTCACACAGTACCATACACAGAGCTAGGACGGGTGTGGGTATTGATATGTGGTCAACAGTGTTATTAGTGTGATAGACGTGCCCTTCACACAGTACCATACTCAGAGCTAGGACGGGTGTGGGTGTTGATATGAGGTCAACAGTCTAATTAGTGTGCTACAAGTGCCCTTCACACAGTACCATACACAGAGCTAGGACGGGTGTTGGTATTGATATGAGGTCAACAGTCTAATTAGTGTGCTACAAGTGCCCTTCACACAGTACCATACACAGAGCTAGGATGGGTGTTGGTATTGATATGAGGTCAACAGTCTTATTAGTGTGCTACAAGTGCTCTTCACACAGTACCATACACAGAGCTAGGACAGGTGTGGGTATTGATATGAGGTCAACAGTCTTATTAGAGTGCTACAAGTGCACTTCACACAGTACCATACACAGAGCTAGGACGGGTGTGGGTATTGATATGAGGTCAACAGTCTTATGAGTGTGCTACAAGTGCCCTTCACACAGTACCATACACAGAGCTAGGACGGGTGTGGGTATTGATATGAGGTCAACAGTGTTATTAGTGTGCTACAAGTGCCCTTCACACAGTACCATACACAGAGCTAGGATGGGTGTGGGTTTTGATATGAGGTCAACAGTGTTATTAGTGAGCTACAAGTGCCCTTCACACAGTACCATACACAGAGCTAGGACGGGTGTGGGTATTGATATGAGGTCAACAGTGTTATTAGTGTGCTACAAGTGCCCTTCACACATGGCATTACAGAGAGCAAGGACGGGTGTGGGTATTGATATGAGGTCAACAGTGTTATTAATGTGCTACAAGTGCCCTTCACACAGTACCATACACAGAGCTAGGACTGGTGTGGGTATTGATACGAGGTCAACAGTGTTATTAGTGTGCTACAAGTGCCCTTCACACAGTACCATACACAGCGCAAGGACGGGTGTGGGTATTGATATGAGGTCAACAGTGTTATTAGTGTGCTACAAGTGCCCTTCACACAGTACCATACACAGAGCTAGGATTGGTGTGGGTATTGATATGAGGTCAACAGTGTTATTAGTGAGCTACAAGTGCCCTTCACACAGTACCATACACAGAGCTAGGACGGGTGTGGGTATTGATATGAGGTCAACAGTCTTATTAGTGTGCTACAAGTGCCGTTCAAACATTACCATACACAGAGCAAGGACGGGTGTGGGTATTGATATGAGGTCAACAGTCTTATTAGTGTGCTACAAGTGCCCTTCACACAGTACCATACACAGAGCTAGAACTGGTGTGGGTATTGATACGAGGTCAACAGTGTTATTAGTGTGCTACAAGTGCCCATCACACAGTACCATACACAGAGCAAGGACGTGTGGGGGTAGTGATATGAGGTCAACAGTGTTATTAGTGTGCTACAAGTACCCTTCACACAGTACCATACACAGAGCTAGGATGGGTGTGGGTATTGATATGAGGTCAACAGTGTTATTAGTGTGCTACAAGTGCCCTTCACACAGTACCATACACAGAGCTAGGACGGGTGTGGGTATTGATATGAGGTCAACAGTGTTATTAGTGTGCTACAAATGCCCTTCACACAGTACCATACATAGAGCTAGGTTCGGTGTGGGTATTGATATGAGGTCAACAGTGTTATTAGTGTGCTACAAGTGCCCTTCACACAGCACCATACACAGAGCTAGGACGGGTGTGGGTATTGATATGAGGTCAACAGTGTTATTAGTGTATTACAAGGGCCCTTCACACAGTACCATACACAGAGCTAGGACGGGTGTGGGTGTTGATATGAGGTCAACAGTGTTATTAGTTTGCTACAAGTGCCCTTCACACAGTACCATAAACAGAGCTTGGACGGGTGTGGGTGTTGTTATGAGGTCAACAGTCTTATTAGTGTGCTACAAGTGCCCTTCACACAGTACCATACACAGAGCTAAGACGGGTGTGGGTATTGATATGAGGTCAACAGTGTTATTAGTGTGCTACAAGTGCCCTTCACACAGTACCATACACAGAGCTAGGATGGGTGTGAGCATTGATATGAGGTCAACAGTGTTATTAGTGTGCTACAAGTGCCCTTCACACAGTACCATACACAGAGCTAGGACGGGTGTGGGTATTGATATGTGGTCAACAGTGTTATTAGTTTGCTACAAGTGCCCTTCACACAGTACCATAAACAGAGCTTGGACGGGTGTGGGTGTTGTTATGAGGTCAACAGTCTTATTAGTGTGCTACAAGTGCCCTTCACACAGTACCATACACAGAGCTAAGACGGGTGTGGGTATTGATATGAGGTCAACAGTGTTATTAGTGTGCTACAAGTGCCCTTCACACAGTACCATACACAGAGCTAGGATGGGTGTGAGCATTGATATGAGGTCAACAGTGTTATTAGTGTGCTACAAGTGCCCTTCACACAGTACCATACACAGAGCTAGGACGGGTGTGGGTATTGATATGTGGTCAACAGTGTTATTAGTGTGATAGAAGTGCCCTTCACACAGTACCATACACAGAGCTAGGACGGGTGTGGGTATTGATATGACGTCAACAGTCTTATTAGTGTGCTACAAGTGCCCTTCACACAGTACCATACACAGAGCTAGGACAGGTGTGGGTATTGATATGAGGTCAACAGTCTAATTAGTGTGCTACAAGTGCCCTTCACACAGTACCATACACAGAGCTAGGACGGGTGTCGGTATTGATATGAGGTCAACAGTCTTTTTAGTGTGCTACAAGTGCTCTTCACACAGTACCATACACAGAGCTAGGACAGGTGGGGGTATTGATATGAGGTCAACAGTCCTATTAGTGTGCTACAAGTGCACTTCACACAGTACCATACACAGAGCTAGGACGGGTGTGGGTATTGATATGAGGTCAACAGTCTTATGAGTGTGCTACAAGTGCCCTTCACACAGTATCATACACAGAGCTAGGACAGTTGTGGGTATTGATATGAGGTCAACAGTGTTATTAGTGTGCCACAAGTGCCCTTCACACAGTACCATACACAGAGCTAGGACGGGTGTGGGTATTGATATGAGGTCAACAGTGTTATTAGTGTGCTACAAGTGCCCTTCACACAGTACCATACACAGAGCTAGGACGGGTGTGGGTATTGATATGAGGTCAACAGTCTTATTAGTGTGATATACAAGTGCCCTTCACACAGTACCATACACAGAGCTAGGACGGGTGTGGGTATTGATATGAGGTCAACAGTGTTATTAGTATGCTATACAAGTGCCCTTCACACAGTACCATACACAGAGCTAGGATGGGTGTGGGTATTGATACGAGGTCAACAGTGTTATTGGTGTGATATAAGTGCCCTTCACACATGACATTACAGAGAGCACGGACGGGTGTGGGTATTGATATGAGGTCAACAGTCTTATTAGTGTGCTACAAGTGCCCTTCACACAGTACCATACACAGAGCTAGGACTGGTGTGGGTATTGATACGAGTCAACAGTGTTATTAGTGTGCTACAAGTGGCCTTCACACAGTACCATACACAGAGCAAGGATGGGTGTGGGTATTGATATGAGGTCAACAGTGTTATTAGTGTGCTACAAGTGCCCTTCACACAGTACCATACACAGAGCTAGGATTGGTGTGGGTATTGATATGAGGTCAACAGTGTTATTAGTGAGCTACAAGTGCCCTTCAAACATTACCATACACAGAGCAAGGACGGGTGTGGGTATTGATATGAGGTCAACAGTCTTATTAGTGTGCTACAAGTGCCCTTCACGCAGTACCATACACAGAGCTAGAACTGGTGTGGGTATTGATACGAGGTCAACAGTGTTATTAGTGTGCTACAAGTGCCCTTCACACAGTACCATACACAGAGTAAGGACGTGTGTGGGTAGTGATATTTGGTCAACAGTCTTATTAGTGTGCTACAAGTACCCTTCACACAGTACCATACACAGAGCTAGGATGGGTGTGGGTATTGATATGAGGTCAACAGTGTTATTAGTGTGCTACAAGTGCCCTTCACACAGTACCATACACAGAGCTAGGACGGGTGTGGGTATTGATATGAGGTCAACAGTGTTATTAGTGTGCTACAAATGCCCTTCACACAGTACCATACATAGAGCTAGGATCGGTGTGGGTATTGATATGAGGTCAACAGTGTTATTTGTGTGCTACAAGTGCCCTTCACACAGCACCATACACAGAGCTAGGACGGGTGTGGGTATTGATATGAGGTCAACAGTGTTATTAGTGTGCTACAAGTGCCCTTCACACAGTACCATACACAGAGCTAGGATGGGTGTGGGTATTGATATGAGGTCAACAGTCTTATTAGTGTGCTACAAGTGCCCTTCACACAGTACCTTACACAGAACTAGGACGGGTGTGGGTATTGATATGAGGTCAACAGTGTTATTAGTGTGCTACAAGTGCCCTTCACATAGTACCATACACAGAGCTAGGATGGGTGTGGGTATTGATATGAGGTCAACAGTGTGATTAGTGTCCTACAAGTGCCCTTCACACAGTACATTACACAGAGCTAGGATGGGTGTGGGTATTGATATGAGGTCAACAGTGTTATTAGTGTGCTACAAGTGCCCTTCTCACAGTACCATACACAGAGCTAGGATGGGTGTGGGAATTTATATGAGGTCAACAGTCTTATTAGTGTGCTACAAGTGCCCTTCACACACTACCATACACAGAGCTAGGATGGGTGTGGGTATTGATATGAGGTCAACAGTCTTATTAGTGTGCTACAAGTGCCCTTCACACAGTACCATACACAGAGCTAGGACGGGTGTGGGTACTGATATGAGGTCAACAGTCTTATTAATGTGCTACAGGTGCCCTTCACACAGCACCATACACAGAGCTAGGACACGTGTGGGTATTGATATGAGGTCAACAGTGTTATTAGTGTGCTACAAGTGCCCTTCACACAGTACCATACACAGAGCTAGGACAGTTGTGGGTATTGATATGAGGTCAACAGTGTTATTAGTGTGCCACAAGTGCCCTTCACACAGTACCATACACAGAGCTAGGACGGGTGTGGGTATTGATATGAGGTCAACAGTGTTATTAGTGTGCTACAAGTGCCCTTCAAACAGTACCATACACAGAGCTAGGACGGGTGTGGGTATTGATATGAGATCAACAGTGTTATTAGTGTGATACAAGTGCCCTTCACACACTACCATACACAGAGCTAGGATGGGTGTGGGTATTGATATGAGGTTAACAGTCTTATTAGTGTGCTACAGGTGCCCTTCACACAGTACCATACACAGAGCTAGGATGGGTGTGGGTATTGATATGAGGTCAACAGTGTTATTAGTGTGCTACAAGTGCCCTTCACACAGTACCATACACAGAGCTAGGACGGGTGTGGGTATTAATATGAGGTCAACAGTCTTATTAGTGTGCTGCAAGTGCCCTTCACACAGTACCATACACAGAGCTAGGACTGGTGTGGGTATAGATATGAGGTCAACAGTGTTATTAGTGTGCTATAAGTGCCCTTCACACAGTACCATACACAGAGCTAGGACGGGTGTGGGTATTGATGTGAGGTCAACAGTCTTATTAGTGTGCTACAAGTGCCCTTCACACAGTACCATACACAGAGCTACGACGGGTGTGGGTATTGATATGAGGTGAACAGCCTTATTAGTGTGCTACAAGTGCCCTTCACACAGTACCATACACAGAGCTAGGACGGGTGTGGGTATTGATATGAGGTCAACAGTCTTATTAGTGTGCTACAAGTGCCCTTTACACAGTACCATACACAGAGCTAGAACGGGTGTGGGTATTGATATGAGGTCAACAGTGTTATTAGTGTGCTAAAAGTACCGTTCACACAGACCCATACACAGAGCAAGGACGGGTGTGGGTATTGATATGAGGTCAACAGTCTTATTAGTGTGCTACAAGTGCCCTTTACACAGTACCATACACAGAGCTAGAACGGGTGTGGGTATTGATATGAGGTCAACAGTGTTATTAGTGTGCTACAAGTGCCCTTCACACAGTAACATAAACAGAGCTAGGACGGGTGTGGGTATTGATATGAGGTCAACAGTGTTATTAGTGTGCTAAAAGTACCCTTCACACAGTACCATACACAGAGCAAGGACGGGTGTGGGTATTGATATGAGGTCAACAGTCTTATTAGTGTGCTACAAGTGCCCTTCACACAGTACCATACACAGAGCTAGGATGGGTGTGGGCATTGATATGAGGTCAACAGTCTTATTAGTGTGCTACAAGTGCCCTTCACACTGTACCATACATAGAGGTAGGACGGGTGTGTTTATTGATATGAGGTCAACAGTCTTATTAGTGTGCTACAAGTGCCTTTCACACAGTACCATACACAGAGCTTGGATGGGTGTGGGTATTGATATGAGGTCAACAGTCTTATTAGTGTGGTACAAGTGCCCTTCACACAGTACCATACACAGAGCTAGGATGGGTGTGGGTATTGATATGAGGTCAACAGTCTTATTAGTGTGCTACAAGTGTCCTTCACACAGTACCATACACAGAGCTAGGACGGGTGTGGGTATTGATATGAGGTCAACAGTGTTATTAGTGTGCTACAAGTGCCCTTCACACAGTACCATTCACAGAGCTAGGACGGGTGTGGGTATTGATATGAGGTGAACAGCCTTATTAGTGTGCTACAAGTGCCCTTCACACAGTACCATACACAGAGCTAGGACGGGTGTGGGTATTGATATGAGGTCAACAGTGTTATTAATGTGCTACAAGTGCCCTTCACACATTACCATACACAGAGCTAGGACGGGTGTGGGTATTGATATGAGGTCAACAGTCTTATTAGTGTGCTACAGGTGCCCTTCACACAGTACCATACACATAGCTAGGACGGGTGTGGGTATTGATATGAGGCCAACATTGTTATTAGTGTGCTACAAGTGCCCTTCACACAGTACCATACACAGAGCTAGGATGGGTGTGGGTATTGATATGAGGTCAACAGTCTTATTAGTGTGCTACAAGTGCCCTTCACACAGTACCATACACAGATATAGCACGGGTGTGGGTAGTGATATGAGGTCAACATTGTTATTAGTGTGCTACAAGTACCCTTCACACAGTACCATACACAGATCTAGGACGGGTGTGGGTAGTGATATGAGGCCAACAGTGTTATTAGTGTGCTACAAGTGCCCTTCACACAGTACCATACACAGAGCAAGGACGGGTGTGGGTAGTGATATGAGGTCAACAGTCTTATTAGTGTGCTACAAGTGCCCTTCACACAGTACCATACACAGAGCTAGGACGGGCGTGGGTATTGATTTGAGGTCAACAGTCTTATTAGTGTGCTATACAAGTGCCCTTCACACAGTACTCTACACAGAGCTAGGACGGGTGTGGGTATTGATATGAGGTCAACAGTGTTATTAGTGTGCTATACAAGTGCCCTTCACACAGTACCATACACAGAGCTAGGATGGGTGTGGGTATTGATATGAGGTCAACAGTCTTATTAGTGTGCTACAAGTGCCCTTCACACAGTACCATACACAGAGCTAGGACAGGTGTGGGTATTGATATGAGGTCAACAGTGTTATTAGTGTGCTACAAGTGCCCTTCACACAGTACCATACACAGAGCTAGGACGGGTGTGGGTATTGATATGAGGTCAACAGTGTTATTAGTGTGCTACAAGTGCCCTTCTCACAGTACCATACACAGAGCTAGGACGGGTTTTGGGTATTGATATGAGGTCAACAGTGTTATTAGTGTGCTACAAGTGCCCTTCACACAGTATCATACACAGAGCTAGAACGGGTGTGGTTATTGATATGAGGTCAACAGTCTTATTAGTATGCTACAGGTGCCCTTCACACAGTACAAAGGAGTACAAAGAAAATCAAGCAGCAATAGGTCCAGTGACTCCTCAATGCTGCTTGCCCTTCAAAACACTGATGGGCAAGTGTCCAAAGAGTGGCTTAGAGTGGGTACGGGACAAATGGAAAGGGAAGACTGCCCTCTGACAGATGTCTGTGGCCGGATTAGATGTTATTATGAGACAGTTGTTAATAATATAATAAAGGGAAAACAATATTAATTTACAAATGCAGTGAGTCGTGGATTGAAGGCAAGGTGTTTGTCTTGGCAGAATCAACACACACAGAGCTAGGACGGGTGTGTATTGATCAAATTCCTACAACACTAACCTCGGTACAGCCACCAATAACAGTAGTGATCCACCTTCTTGTATACAACTAATTTTCCTGGTAAACAAAATTAAGCTACCTAGTTTGAATTGAATAGTTTTATTATGCAATGTGTGTGTTTGATGCATTTAATATGTGTGTGGTTGTATATCAGTGTTTATAGCTCTGTGTGTGTCTGTATATACTGTATACGTGTCTTTATATATTGTGTGTGTGTATGTGTGTGTGTGTGTGCGTATATATATATATATATATATATATATATATATATATATATATATATATATATATATATATATAATATATATATATATATATATATATATATATATATATATATATATACAGTATATATATATACAAACATAACCATAGTAGTATGTTCCTTGGTTCCTGGAACATTATGTTGACCTTGGACATTATTGCAGTTGTCAGTGATGTTGGGGCGGAGGTAGGGCCTTCACCAGCGGTAGTATACTGTATTATTACCTCTATAGGGCTGTGAGTGCATTGCGCAAGTTTAAAAGTGTATGTGCACTATATATATTTGTTGTATGAATATACAGTATATACTGTATATATATATATATGTATATATATACAATTGATATATACTGTATATATATATATATATATATATATATATATATATATATATATATATATATATATATATATATATATACAGTATATATATATATATGTATATATATTTATATATATATTTGTGAGTGTATATGATACAAACCCTTCCCCCCTTGTTGTCCACACTGACCATTACAACATTATGTTGTATCTGGACTTGATTAGTCTACCCTCACCTGTATTAGGCTAGTCGGTCGGTGAACAACCTTGATATATCTAGTACAGTCTGTCTGTCTGTGTGGTGTTTGCATATAATTTATGTACTGAGTTTCATCCATGTATAGTAATATGTGTGTATGTGTGTCTCTGTGTGTTTTTGTTTTTCCTATGTTAGTGAGGGAGACAAAAGACAGAACTGCCTGTAGCGAGTGCCTCCCCCAGAGTTGAAAGAAAGACAGAGCCAAAATCAAGGGACGTTCGAGCCAAAATACCTGGATACACGAAGTTTGAAGTAATTTAACTCGTAGGAAGAGGGAAAGACTGATTCTGGGAGAGAGTTCCAGAGCTCAGCTGTTAAATAGAAGAAAGATTGTGTGTGGGTATGAGAGAGAGAGAGAGAGAGAGAGAGAGAGAGAGAGAGAGAGAGAGAGAGAGAGAGAGAGAGAGAGAGAGAGAGTATGAGAGAGAGAGAGAGAGAGAGAGAGAGAGAGAGAGAGAGAGAGAGAGAGAGAGAGAGAGAGAGAGAGAGAGAGAGAGAGAAATTACCCTTCCTTCTATGGCTACAGAATATAAATATGAGACATACAAATTATAGGACCATATCATTATACTGTAGTGTGCTAAGGAGTTAGTGGACACTTCTTCACCACTACGGGAACCACAGTCATGGCAACCTTTAATGAGTGTCGCTTACCTAAACTATGATATATCATAATAGGTGATGTTCTGAATAATTATTATTCAGTCAGTCAATATGGGTTTAGGTCTTAATATTTAAACTCTAGTATTTGGTTTAATATTAGGTTTTTTGTTAGCAATGTATCCAATGATAAATACATTGTATGTTTGTGGTGGGCTGGATCTATCAGAGTGAGGATTGGTGTCCTCTGCTGCCCATAGCCGGTTCTAGTTGTACCTTTATCATCATTCTTATTTCTAACTTTTTTCTTGAGAGTGGTAAGGGCAGTGGGGCCATAGTGGTGTGCTGCATGGCTCCCTAGTGTCTTACTCTTACAGCCCACTGGCACAAGTTGGCCTTTTTCTCTCTTGCGTAGGGATATGGCGACCCCACCGCCCGCCACTTTGGTGGTGCAATCAGCTTCTGGAGCAGTGGACCACTGGTTCCTATCTTCAGAAAATTCCTGTGCTTGGTATGCTTCGAGCCAGGGCCCCACTGGGGTAAATAAAATAGCAAAACAGTGGTGGAACTGCCATCCGGGTGATGGATTGCTCTGGGTCTGTTCCTTCAATGTTCATGGTCATAATCCACTTAGTGGAAATGGCACTGTGGAGTGGGTCAGTCGGGGCATGTCTGGGAGCCTGGAGGCAGTTTCTGCAATGGCCATCCCTTTTGGGGCGCTTCCTCTGGAAGCGGGGCATCAAATTTGATAATGATGATGAATGACAAACCTATGCTTCTATTCATTATATCACAAAATTAAACATAATAATTGAGACGACAGGGCTGGAAAATGGAATACCAAAGAAGACCAGAAACCCATTCCCATCAACCGAAGGACAAACAACTTCCACTTATAGAATTGCATCCTTAAGAAGCCGGAAGAGAGACCGGAAACATTCTCCCCTGGGCAACTGCAACAACATGCCTCAATCACCCGTATCACACCTCCAGGAAAAACACACGCGCGGCCTCCGATACGCTTAACATACGTATGGTAAGACATCCTCCACAGTTTGTTGATATGTGCCCACAGGCGCCAGGTAAACAATGGCCGCCTACACCTGGCCTGGATCTAGATTACGAGGAGAAAGATTTTATGCAAATGAGATATCAACCTCCTTCATTTCTCTCCAGTTGTTCCATTCATCACTACCATCGCTAGGCGAGACAATGTTTGCAATCCAGCTAAACAATAGGACAAACAGACTGCTCTATACAAGCCTCTAAATAGAGAGAGGCCTCCAATAGTGTAAGTATTTTATCCTATGTACTACTAGGCTTTAAGCTATTTACTTTTATTATTAATACATATAATATACCATTCCCCACATAAACATGTATGCATTGTATTGTTAAGGCTTAAGACAATCACGCAATAAATCTGAAACAATATTTCCCATGCCTCTCATGTTCCGGAAACACCCGACTTGTCACTCTCCGTAAAATCAAATACTACATGGCCGAAAACAGGGTAAAGTTAGGCAACTCGAGGCACTGTGTCCCATGGGTAACCTGTGGGAGAGTATACGTGAACAACTCAGCCGGATAGCACCATTCGTGGAGGCAAGCCAAAATCCTCTTAGATCGTGCCCTTCAAGCAGCGACGGTGTCTGGACGAGAGTGTGTGTAGGCTGTACCGGAAGTGACCTACGCTAGTGCTACCTGTGCGAGGGTTTTCCTGGGCCTCCCCCCTTGGTAACCAGGCCAAGACGGACCACGCACTCAGTCGCCCCCACGTGTGTCAGATCTCTACAAGGCTACTCTCTACTATACTACGACTCACATTAAGTGCTTCTCGTTTACTTACTGTGTTTCGTGATTATTGCAAAGGTTGTGTAGGATATGTTATGTGTTCAAGTTAACGTAAATACCCGAGATATTTTATTCTCACCTTAGTCCTTTTGTTACTCGTGTCGAGAGTACATACAAACGCTATCCTGGGATTGTTTTATATTTATACTGCGTAATATATATTCATGTATTGCCACTAATTTTATATATACAGTAGAACCTCGTTTATCCGGCACGAACGGGGGGGAGCCGATGCCGGATAACCCATTTTTCCGTTGTTTTGAGAGTTACTCCTAGGCCTAGGCTATAGATAGGCCCGTCATGCGCATATTCGATCGCCGACACTCGGCGCCGTCTGCTTACTCTGTTTTTGCTAGAAAACATAGGCCTAGCCTATATATCTCCACAAAGAAATTACCTAATCTAGTTTAGATGTGACCTAACCTATGTTAGATGTATATCAGTCAGCAGAACTCACTGTTATCTCTTGTTTAGGTTTGTTTACTACTGTTGCGGACCGCAACACACAAACACACACACACACATCAGCTGACTCGAAACAGTGACCACGAGTCCCAAACAACTTTTATTATTTAGGTAAAAGTTATTTTTGCCTCCTAATATATATCTAAGCTAGGTTAGACCATTTCTTGGTCTGGCTAGCTAGTGACTTGACAATTTGTTGCTAAGGTTATGGTGTGACCACTGGTACAAAACAACATAACCTTAGCAACATGTTGCCAAGTCACTAGCTAGCCAGACCAAGAAATGGTCTAACCTACCTTAGATATATATCAGGAGGCAGAAATCACTTTTACCTAAATAATAAAAGTTGTTTTGAACCTGTGGTCACTGCTCAGCTGATATGTGTGTGTGTGTTTGTGCGTTGCGGACCGTTCGGCACTAGTAAACAAAGCCAAACAAGTGATAACAATGAGTTCTGCTGACTGATACATCTAACATAGGTTAGGTCACATATAACCTAGGTTAGATCATTTCTTTGTAGATATATATAGGCTAGGCCTATGTCTTCTAGTAAAAACAGAGTAAGCAGACGGCGCCGTGTCTGTCGGCGATCGACGATGCGTATGGCGGGCGGTTTGAATTCATTTTCGCCGCATATTCTCTGATTTTATACCTAATTAATGGCTGGCCGATTCGTGCCGTTGTTTTGAGGGTGCCGCTGTTCTGAATGCCGGATAAACGAGGCTCTACTGTATATCCATTCGGCCCTATTACCCGCACACTACACATAAATATTGTGAACAAGCCTGACAGATCTGATACTAAGTTAATAGGATTATTGTGGTGCGTAAATCGTGTATAAATGTTCACAGAGAGTGTTATCTATCGTATCTCTTAGTTAGACTCCTTTTTATTTATGTGTCCTGGCTTTACAACCAGTTTAAACATTTAACTTGAATTCATAGTAATTCTATTTTGCCCACATCGCGTTAATATTTCAATGTCGAGGGCTCCGTCTTTTCCACAAGACTAATATTTATTTACTCAGCTCCCTGAACTACTATTATTAAATCTAACTGTAAACGTTAGTAGAGAATTAAAACCTCTCTCTTTATTTATAACTCATTCGTTATTTGCCATTCAGCTGATATTCTTATTTTATATATTCTTCTTAACTGAGACGTTGTGACCTCAGTATTATTGACCTTACCCCGAGTCACGTTCTACCTCGCATTAACCTTGACCTCGAGATATCAACTATCCTTTGAGACTAACCGCTCTGTTAGCATTTATGCTATATTTATCTATTCTATCTATATGCTCAGGCCCAATCCCCATTATGGGGGTAGCCGACTCAAGACAGATCAAGAACAGGGAAAAACACAAAAACAACATAAAAAACGAATAAACACATATACAAAACACAAATTAACACACATCTAGGTCACCCAGAAGACCCAGAGACCAGGGTTACCAAGGTCGCTCCAGCATTCCCCCGGCCCCCGACCACCCGTAGAGGTTCCGATCTCGGCAGGCAGACATGCAGCGGAGCTAAAGCCACATGCCCTCCCACCACACTTCCAGGCGCACCCTTCATATTAATAGTCTCCCCGGGCCAGGCGCCTGATGGACTATTATCTAGTCCAACTTGTGCCCGACCCCTTACTCCAAATGACCACGTGTTCACTCAACTATTCACAAGCATTCTCCATTCACTCCTATATTTATATATTCATCATATGTTTATTCAATTGTGAGTTATCAATTATTATTATAAACTGATTTGTATATCTTCCATGCTTTAAGAATATTATTATTCATTCTTGAAGTAGGTTAGAGAGTATTTCCATATAAATACGACTCAACCAATTACCCATTTACTATCAATGCCAGTGCCCTGATATAAAGTGAAATAAAAACTTGTGAAACCCAACCGTGTATTCTGTATCATTGGTAGAGATTGAGGATATTTATAATTGCATATCTGGAGTCAGCTGTGTTCCTTCTGAGTGTTATAGTTCTTAAAAGCTTTCATAGAGTGGAAAGAGAAAACTGACTTACTCGGGCAAATATTATTGCCCGACATAACACTGGTGGCCGCTGTGTCTCAACACGGCATAGCGACTCTGATTTAATTTATCTCAAACTTTACCAATACACAAATCATCATGGTGGGAAAATCGATGGATATTATTCCATTTAAACCAGAGGACCATGATATAGTCACTTATCTTGAAGTTGTGAAACTTGTCCTTGACATTGTATTCAAGGACGATGACAATGCGAAAATCCACACTGTTGTCATGAAGTTAGGCAGGCATATGTCCCTCTTATCAGGTTATGTGCTTGATTCTCCCCAGTTAACTTGGGTCCAGTTTGAAAGCTATACCACATCAGCAATCAGCCCATCTCTAGGTAAAGCTGTAGCCGATAGACAGTTTCATCAGGTTAAATTCGCAGGGAATCTAGACCACACAATTAAGCAGTTGAACCAACTGGCACTGACCGCATTTCCCACGGACACTGCTGCTAAAAGAAAAGAGAGTGTGTTTTGGGCATTGTTCAGGATGCTTCCCAAACCTGTGAGAGATAATTTTGCCATAGCAGAACCCACGGGTTATGACGTAGACATGCCAGTAATTCGGCGTATCTTAGCCCTGAAACAGACACAGGAGACAGATAAAATAGCCGTGATTAGCCGGACAACTACTCAACTTCAAGCTCCTACAACTTTTCCCTCACCTATTGCATTTAGCCGTTCCCACGACAAAATGGAAGAATGGGCCAGAATTCGAACCTCAGACTGGAAACCATATGTACTTCCAGGTGCCCCCTTGTCTCACTTAATAGGTCATTTGGGGAACTACTGAAACGTCGACCAAAGGTCCCTCAGTTTTGGAGCCAGCTTCCGTGGATAAAACCCTGGCGCGTGGCTACCATAATCGAAGATGGGACTGCAGGAGAAGAGGGAAGCGAAGAGAGCAAAATAACAGAGGAAATTGAGATAGGAGAGGAAATCACAGAATGTCAGGATAGTCAGGATTTTGAATCTGTCCCCATCCACAGACCGCCAAACTGGCGGGGGCTCGTGATGGGACAGGCAAGGATAAACCCCCCCGTTTACCCTAAACCCACCACAAAGGGGATCAAATCTTAACTCTTGATAGACACAGGCGTGGTGCATTCCGGTCTTTTCACTTCATTCTATAACAAAAACCAAGTTTCTTTTGGCCCCCTTCAACCCTCCACCATAGTTTTAATTGAAGCAAACGACGGTGTCATTCCAAACAATGGGGAAACTATGCCACTCTATGTTAGCACCCCTCTCCCTGACCATGGCAAAAACCATTCTTTTATGGTATTTCCATCTCAAGAAACCAAGTACGATGGATATTTGGATTTCGACTTGTTGACTGCCCTAGATGCAAATATTAGTTGCGGTAACCGAACGCTAACTTTCCACCCCCCTGCTGAAGAAAAAGAACCTTAGAAAAGAACCCCACCTAACCTCCGAATTCCCCCTTAAACTCAACCCTACCCAAAAGAATAGTAATAAAGAACCTCACTCAACCTCCGAATGCCACCTTATAATTAACCCTAACCAGGCCATCCGCACTATCAAGACCGCTCAGGCTCTTACCTCCAAATCCGTAACGCTACCCCCTCACCATTAAAAATGGATTCCCATTCTACCTACGTTACCTGGTGACATCATCATTACCCTTAACCTTCAAAGTCTGTTCGATCATAATTGTCTAACCGCCCCCGCCATTATTCCCCATAAACTCAGTTGTATCAAAATAGCAAATATATCTGATCAACCCCTTACCTTACCGAAAAGATTAGCTATCAGAGAGCTAGAGACCCACGATGAGGAGTTAACCCTAGCTAATGAGCAAGAACCCCCCACCCCCTTTAAATTCCCAGACATACCTCCTCACTTGACCCCCCAACAACAACTTGACTTACACGACTTGATGACTTCTTTCCAAGACATCTTCGCCACATCCAACCGAGACGTCAGGAAGACTAACGTACTCCACCACCCCATTCATACGATAGGGCAACCAATTAGACAACCTATCCGTAGAAAAAAACCCATACAAAGGCAGGAGGAAGACTCCCAAGTAAAAGACATGTTAGACACGGGCGTAATAAAAGACTCTACCAGCCCGTGGTCCTCCCCTGTAATATTAGTCCGGAAGAAAGATGGCTCCACTAGGTTTTGTATGGACTATCGCCAATTCAATGATATAACGATCAAAGACGCCACCCCCCTCCCTCGCATTGACGATTCTCTAGATTCCTTGCTAGGCGCAAAATGGTTTACCACCCTCGACCTTCAGGCCGGATATTGGCAAGTCCCAGTACTTCCGGAACACCAACAGAAAAAGGCTTTTGCAACCAGTCATGGGAGATTCTACGAGTTTACCGTGCTGCCGTTCAGCCTCTGTAATGGTCCTGCCACTTTCTCCAGGCTCATGGAATCCGTGTTACAAGGATTAACATGGGAAACCTGTTTAGCCTATCTCGATGACATCATTGTGTTTGGGAAAACTTGGGCAGAACATGTCCAACGTCTTCACCAAGTGTTCCAAAGAATTCAGAAGGCACAATTAAAACTCAAACCCTCCAAGTGTACTTTAGCTCAGAAAGAAGTTAAATTCTTAGGTCATGTAGTCTCCGAACAAGGAATCGCCCCTGATCCCGATAAACTCAAAGCAATCAGTGCCATCACCCCCCCCCCCCCTCCCCACTAATTTTAAAGGTGTCCGAGCCTTTTTAGGATTGGCCTCCTATTTCCGTAGATTCGTCAAGAATTTTGCAACCATTGCCAAACCCCTGCACGACTTTAAAAAAAAAAAAAAGAGCCCTACTTTTGGACCTCTCAGTGTTTGCAAGCCTTTCACTCCTTAAAAGACCTTTTAGTAGCCTCTCCAGTCGTATCCTTCCCAGATTACCAGCAACCCTTTCATTTGTATACTGACGTATCTCAATTCGGTATCGGAGCAGTCCTCGGTCAAACCAGAGATGGACGCGAGCATATTATTGCCTGCGCCCGCCGAACCCTTAATCCTGCTGAGTTTAACTATCCTGTCACCAAACGAGAATGTCAAGGGATCATTTGGGCCCTCCAGTATTTCAAAGCCTTTGCTGGCGTCAAAGTCACAATTATTACCGATCACCACGCCCTCCAATGGCTCCGAAAGTCAGATACTAAAAATGCTTTGACTGTCAGGCGGCGCGAATCCCTTGAAAAGTTTAATTTCAAGATAGTTTATCGGCCTGGTAAACTTCACGCTCTCTCTAGACTCCCCCTACTATCCTATCCTAGCCATCCACCATAAAGATTTCGTTGATCAAGAGCAACAACTCCTTTTGCAACAATTTCAACAACAACAGAAGCCCGACTGGATAACTAGACACCTTTTTTCACAGCTCCAGAGAAAAGGAGACAACCTATATACTCCTGACGGGAAAATTGTCCTTAGACCCCCAGACCGCCCACCCTACCATGTAATCCTTGCATGCCCATAATGGCATTCATTTAGCTCAACGTAAACTTACCTCCACCTTTCAGCAAGTATATTGGACCCCCTCCCCTTATATCACAGCTAAAAAAGTAACAGGAGCATGCAGAGCTTGTGCTTTAGGTAAAGACCGTACCCGCACCCCAGGCCCTTCCGGGAAACTTGTTACCTCCAAACCTTGGCAATTACTTGCCGTAGACGTAATAGGTCCTCTTGAAGGTGTCAAAGAATTCAAATATATAATCACCTTCGTGGACACATATTCTAAATATGTAATTGCCTGTCCAGCTAATGATCACACTTCCTTCTCAGTGGCTAAAGCTATGATACAACACGTCTTTCCCTATTTCGGCCTCCCTGAAGCCATTTATCGTATAAATACGATAGAATATGACTCTTTTGTGATCTCGTATGTCTCTGTGACATCACGATCTCTCCTACAGCACGACATAGGACGAGTAGATCGTATATTATAAGATTGTAAATAAGTTAAGTTATAAAAGGCCTAATATGCTATTAAGCAATATTGCCATGGTCTTATGTAGTATATATGAATTTATCGTATATATTAATATAATTTATCGTACAGAGCAACCTAAATGCGGTACGATAATTTGGGCTCCTGGCTGTTTGCCAAGGCAGCAAGGTGTGCTTTTGAGGTACGCCAGAGCCTTCACGAACACCAACCAGTTAACATCTAGATTTCCGCCCTCATTTGATCGAGCTGTTGTGCCTCTAATCACAATACACATACAGCAATACACTCAGCTACACCATCACGACGCTCTCATCGACATCATGACTGACTGATAGATAAGCATAAATTATAATAATCATGTCCATTCCCATGTAATCATTTATTTTTTCTTTAACTTGACTCGAGTCTTGGGACCGAAGTCTCGTTCCCCATTGTCCACCGCCATATTGGGTAAAACGTTCTCCCTTGCCTCATTGCCACGTGGAACTATTGGTGAGTTAATTCCTGGCTAATATTAACCCTTATAACCTTACCCTATATATACATTTATTATGTGAGACCTTTGGATATAAATTAGCTTGTTTCAGATTGAATTCAATTTAGATATAGAGTAGTTTTCATTTAGATTGATTTTATTTGATTCATTATAGCTTAGTAATATTTAACTTCCATTGATAGTTTACCACATTGGTGCCCAGACCCGGGAATTAGCTACCAGTAAGGGATTTTAAGGCAATGAACAAGGGGACATATAACAGGATGCAGGAACAACTCTATGATAAACTGGCAAGGCTAGCCAAGCGATGGTTAGAGCCGGAATGCAGGGTCACATCGTTGCACCTGCCCAAGTTCTGCATCCCACCCATCATCTTTCCCCAATAATTTTCTTTTCCGTTTCGGACTTCCTGTGACATATGACCTGACCTAACATTTTTTCTTGTTCAATATGATCCATTAGTAGGTATTGCTATTTAGTGTACTATTTTTTCTCCATAACATAGAAGTCCGCCGGTTGGCGTCTCTTAATTAGACTATTATTTGGCCGTTGTTTTTGTAACGTAACATTTAGATACATAGCCTATAGGCTCACATGCAAAATGGATAAAAACGATAAAGAGACACCGTCTAGTGGGGTGCTGATCAAAGCCCCTAAAAATCAAAGGGCAGGACTTCGGGGAGTATTAAATAGGCTAATTGTGGACGTCAACACTTTCATCACAACTGCTGAACTAGAGGAATTGGAGGCTAGATTAGAAAACGTCCAGGCTATCCACGGACGTATTACGGCTCTGAGTGAGGTGATTGTGGCTGACATGATAGAGGAGGAAGAGATTGTTACAGAGTGTGATAATCGCGCCCTCTATGACGAACCTGTCTTTAGAGCGAAGTACCTATTACAGCGTGCAATTGCGAGTAAGAAGGGAGGCGATAATGAGGCCCATAGAAGGGCTGACCCAAAATATACTGTACACCTCCCAAAGCTCAATCTTCCTACATTTGGGGGCAAGTTAACTGAGTGGTTAGCTTTTTGGGACGTATTTCGATCTACGGTTCATGAATCCTATTTGGATAATGTCCGCAAGTTTCACTATCTGAAGGGACAAATGGAAGGAGAGGCCTTACATTTAATAGAGGGTTTTGCAGTAGTGGGTGGTAGTTATCTTGAAGCGGTACACTTATTAGAGTTCACATATGGGGATAGAGAGCAGTTGAAGATGGCCCATGTCGTTGCCTTATTGGGGCTCGCAGAACCACAGTATAAGGTTGATGAGTTGACAAACTTCAGGGCAAATATGGAGCGCCATACTCGATCGCTAGACACCCTAGGGCTTACCACGCAGGAAATTATAGTCATTATCTTGCGTCAGAAGCTTCCTATGGCAATACTTGATGAGGTAAGATCATTTGAACTGGGGGAGTTCAAAACTCAGTTCAGCAAGGAGATCAATAATCTACAGTTGAACAAAGGGAGAATGTATGTGTCGGGAGGGAGTGAGAAGATGGAGAAGAGGGGAACAATAAGCATGACAGTGGGGACTAATGTAAAGAAGGAGGGTGTGTATAAGAAACCTGCTCAGATTCTATGTAAGCTATGTAACAACAAACATAAATGGAGTTTCTGCGTAAAATACCCGACAAATGAGACAAAAGTAGCACAGGCGAAAAGATTGAAGCTATGTGTAGGTTGTCTAAGTGGGGAACATGGTAAGCAGGGACAATGTACTGCTACATACTTAAGGCCCTGTCGGCACTGCAAAGGACATCACTTTGATAAGTTGTGTCCTACTGCAGATAAAGTCAAAGACGTCACATATGAGGGTACTACAACTGTGGCACTAGGTAGCACGCAAGACACCACTATATTGCCCACAATACAGATTCCCATGGAAGGTAATGACATTAACAAAGTTTGTCGGGTACTTCTAGATCAAGGATCTCAACGTTCCTTTATAAAGAGGTCCGTACTAGTGGGATTGAAGCACCGAATCGTAGGGGCTGAGACTCTTCGATTACAGGGCTTCACAGGGGTTACTGATAAACAAGACTACGAGATAGCGGAGATTTCATATTTCTATCGTAAAAACCGGTACTTTATGACTTGTATCGTAGTAGACACCCTACCAGAATATGTATCTGTGGGTGTGAAGAAGGTGGAACACGCATTACGTAGCAAAGGGGTTAACTTGTCAGATCCCATGGGAAATCAGAGTGAGGTGCATGTTCTACTTGGTGTGGATCATTATTATGAAGTAGTATACCCTGGATTTAAAAAGATGTGTGGTGTAATTTTAATCCCCACTAAATTTGGATACTGCATGAGCGGAAAGGTGCATACTACACAGTCAAAGGTTCTGGTCGACACGGTCTCGATATATAGAGTCAATGTAACTGCGGCAGAGGAGTTGGGAAGGGAGGATTCCCAACCTAGTGACCCTAAGATGGCTGCCGAGTTCGACCTGGAACGACTGTGGAGATTGGATCACATAGGCATTAATCCTATGGAGACTGATTATGACTCGGAAGTTGCGCTACAAAGGTTTGACGAGTCTGTGTGCTACTGTGCCTCAGACAAGCAATATAAAGTTAGTTTACCCTGGAAGAACAGTGAGATAAGCCTGCCTACCAACTATGGTTTGGCATTAGGTCGCTTGCGCGCATTGCAGCGGAAATTGTCTAACGAACCGAGCACGCGCCAGGCATATGACGATGTATTTCGGAGTTATGAGGATAGGGGCTTTATAGAGAGAGTCGATGTCAAGGAACCGTGTAAGAAGGGTAGGGTTCACTATCTGGCCCATCATGGGGTAAAGAAAGACAGCGTCACCACACCAATACGGGTGGTGTATGACTGTTCTGCCCACCAAGGACAACAACCCAGTCTAAATGACTGCCTGTTGACAGGTCCGTCCATGGTGTCGGACCTGTCCCAACATTTATTGCGGTTTAGGCTGGGGAAGTACGCCTATACCAGTGACATCGAGAAAGCATTCTTGATGGTCAAGCTAAAGGAGGAAGATAGAGATGTTACCCGCTTTCTTTGGTTCGGCGACATTAGCGACTCTGAAAGTCCCATCATAATATACCGTTTTCGGGTTGTACTCTTTGGGGCCACTTGCTCGCAGTTTTTGTTAAATGCCACAATCAGAAAACATCTAGCTGACACTCATGAGGACACAAGTAAACTATCTCGTGGATTATACATTGACAATTTGCAGGGTACTAGCGATAGTCAAAATGATTTGTTATATGCATACTGGCAAGCACGCAGATTGTTTGCGGATGCACATCTATTTCTCCGCGAGTGGGTTACTAATAGTGAAGATCTTCAGAGTTTAATACAGGTGGATGGTACGGCATCTCTTAACCAGGAAAAGTCCAGAAATTTGGGGATGACCTGGCAACCTAAACATGACATACTAACTTTACAAACAAGGTCTTTTGCTCAGCAGACAGGAGCGCACACAAAAAGAAGTCTGTTGAAGTCTGGATCACATAGGCATTAATCCTATGGAGACTGATTATGACTCGGAAGTTGCGCTACAAAGGTTTGACGAGTCTGTGTGCTACTGTGCCTCAGACAAGCAATATCAAGTTAGTTTACCCTGGAAGAACAGTGAGATAAGCCTGCCTACCAACTATGGTTTGGCATTAGGTCGCTTGCGCGCATTGCAGCGGAAATTGTCTAACGAACCGAGCACGCGCCAGGCATATGACGATGTATTTCGGAGTTATGAGGATAGGGGCTTTATAGAGAGAGTCGATGTCAAGGAACCGTGTAAGAAGGGTAGGGTTCACTATCTGGCCCATCATGGGGTAAAGAAAGACAGCGTCACCACACCAATACGGGTGGTGTATGACTGTTCTGCCCACCAAGGACAACAACCCAGTCTAAATGACTGCCTGTTGACAGGTCCGTCCATGGTGTCGGACCTGTCCCAACATCTATTGCGGTTTAGGCTGGGGAAGTACGCCTATACCAGTGACATCGAGAAAGCATTCTTGATGGTCAAGCTAAAGGAGGAAGATAGAGATGTTACCCGCTTTCTTTGGTTCGGCGACATTAGCGACTCTGAAAGTCCCATCATAATATACCGTTTTCGGGTTGTACTCTTTGGGGCCACTTGCTCGCAGTTTTTGTTAAATGCCACAATCAGAAAACATCTAGCTGACACTCATGAGGACACAAGTAAACTATCTCGCGGATTATACATTGACAATTTGCAGGGTACTAGCGATAGTCAAAATGATTTGTTATATGCATACTGGCAAGCACGCAGATTGTTTGCGGATGCACATCTATTTCTCCGCGAGTGGGTTACTAATAGTGAAGATCTTCAGAGTTTAATACAGGTGGATGGTACGGCATCTCTTAACCAGGAAAAGTCCAGAAATTTGGGGATGACCTGGCAACCTAAACATGACATACTAACTTTTCAAACAAGGTCTTTTGCTCAGCAGACAGGAGCGCACACAAAAAGAAGTCTGTTGAACAAAGTTGCGCAATTTTTTGATCCTTTGGGTCTAGCATTACCCGTTACCATAAGAGCTAGGATTCTAATGCAGGAAGTTTGGAGACGTAAAATAGGATGGGATGACTGTTTGCCCGAGGACCTGAATGACCAAGGGACATTGTTGTTGAATGAATATGCCATCCTATGTACTAAACCTATACCTCGTAAAGTGGCGGCGTTCGGTGACGTTACGTTACACACGTTTTGCGATGCTAGCGCCACGGCATACGGGGTAGCCATATATGTTGTTACTTCATTTGGGGCACATTTAGTTACAGCCCGGGCCAAGGTAGCCCCGGTTAAAAAGGTAACTATCCCAAAAATGGAATTGACTGCCATGCTGCTATTAGCACGTCTGGTGCAACATGTACGCGCAGCATACGAGAGCGAATTAAATATTGAAATCGTTCATGTATGGTGCGATAGTCAGGTCGCACTCAACTGGATACATAGCAAGAAGTCTCTGCCAGTTTATGTGCGGAATAGGGTAGATGAGATTAGAGCCCTTTTGCCAGACATTGCTTATCATTATGTAAATACAAAAGAAAACCCTAGTGATCTCATAACTAGGGGTATAACGGCTAGCCAGTTAATGAAGTCCGAATTGTGGTGGCATGGTCCAAAGTGGCTGCTCCATGAAAGTGAATGGACGATATGGCATGCTGTTGGTGAGGGACTTCTGCCACTGGAAACAGTGGCAGTTACAGCCCAACCAAATGAGCCACCGGGTCCTATCATGAAGTGGGCAAGATTCGGTGACTATAATAAACTAGTCAGAGTTGTAGCTTGGGTGTTGCGATATGTATCCAATCTCAAGCTTAAAGTAACGGGCCAACTCTGCAACAGGGGTCACAAAATTGATGCTCGTGAATTTAAAGCAGCTGAAGTAACTTTGATCAAATGGGTTCAAGTAGAAACCTTTTCCAATGAATTAGAATCCTTGAAAAGCTTGAATAAGACATTAATGCCTAATATAGTGCGTCAACTAAGGTTGCACCTAGACAATGGCCTCATCAGGTGTGAGGGTCGTCTGAAGTGGTCGGGTGTACCAGACAGCACAAACCGACCTATACTTATGCCAACAAGACATCACGTTACTGATCTATTGATCATACGTGCACATAGGGAAGTAAAACACTACGGGGTATGTCATATTATATCAAATTTATGTCTCACATGGTGGATACCCAGAGTTCGACAAGTAGCTCGACGCGTAGTGAGAAAGTGTGTAATATGCCAGAGACTAAAGGGTAAACCATATGCAACTGGACCAGCTCCACCTCTACCTGAATGCCGTGTAAAGCACGTAGAACCTTTCCAAGCGGTAGGATTAGATTACACAGGGGCATTGAAGACGAGGGAGCATGAGAAGGTTTATATATTATTGTTTACCTGTGCGACGTCTCGTGCGGTACACCTAGAACTATGTGATAATATGTCTAGCGAAGAATTTATGCTGGCGTTCAGACGGTTTTGTGCCCGTCGTTCATTCCCTCAACTCATTCTTAGCGACAATGCTCCCACTTATGTCCAAGCATCAAAATATCTAAAGGATATGAGTAGTGATCCTACTATCATCACTTTTTTGGGAGAGAAGAAGTGCGAATGGAGGTTCATTCCAGTTAAGGCACCTTGGTTTGGTGGCATGTGGGAACGATGTGTCGGCATAGTAAAGTCAGGACTAAGAGCGGTTGTAGGACGTGCTCTATTAAAGAAGAGTGAGTTGACGACAGTCCTCACAGAGATAGAGGCAGTCGTGAATGATCGCCCGCTTACATACATGTACACCGACCTGCAAGAACCACTACCATTAACGCCAGCTCACTTGCTTTATGGGAAACCATTGACTGCGTTTCCATCTGATTTCCAATCCATAGTAGAGTTAGAGGATCCCTCGTTGTACTCTGAGGTAGCGGTGTCTAAGAGATACCAGTATATATCCAGGATAATCGAGGATTTTAGGAAACGGTGGATTAGTGAATATCTGCTAGCATTGAGGGAAAGGAGTGTTACTCCCTCTGGTAGACCAACGGCACCTACAGTTGGCGAAGTTGTTTTAACCCGTGGAGCCCCGGCTAGTTTTGTAATGTTTGCGCACCAGAACCCGGCCGGTTTTCAAAAAATGGTTTTATTCCAGAAACAATAGCGAATGGGTTAGGAATGAAGGAAAAACCACGAAAAACCGCTCAAAAAGCTTAAAAAATGGTCTTACAGAGCCCCCGAAAACGGATTTTACAAGAGTAAAAAATTGAAGGCAATTATCCCAAAAAAACAGGTTATTGCGCGCTCGCGCGCACGCACGTGGACTTTGAGAGTTTTCAACCATCGGCACGGTTGCGTGGGATACGTACACAGTTCCCATACAAATCTGAGCCCTCTTGAGTGGCTATACCTGAGGTTACGGTCGGCGCAATTAGGGTGACGCGTCAGGCGCGTCTCTGGGGCTGTGCGTTACATACATCGCCGACGCGTCAGACGCGTCGCTGGGGCTGGACGGGTTAATTAAAGAAGATAGTCCTCGTTTATACTGGAAATTAGGCCGCGTGTTAGAGGTATACAAGGGGGCAGACTCTGTAGAGCGGGTGGCGCTATTGAAGACAGCCACTGGAACTACTGTTCGGCCTATCGCACGTTTGTACGCTTTGGAGCTCGATTCCGCATTGCAATCTGAGGCTCCACCTGTTATTGCTGGGTCCGAGGATTCTCAAAGGAACGACTCATCTCATACTGATGGTGATCATTCTCGGACCGGGACGCGTCCCAGACGCGCTGCTGCTGGCGCTGTTGACTTGTGGCGTCAGAAGATAGCCTCTGGGCAACTTTAGGTTTAAGGTGGGGTTCAGGTCTTTTTTGTGGGGGGAGTGTATCGTATAAATACGATAGAATATGACTCTTTTGTGATCTCGTATGTCTCTGTGACGTCACGATCTCTCCTACAGCACGACGTAGGACGAGTAGATCGTATATTATAAGATTGTAAATAAGTTAAGTTATAAAAGGCCTAATATGCTATTAAGCAATATTGCCATGGTCTTATGTAGTATATATGAATTTATCGTATATATTAATATAATTTATCGTATAGAGCAACCTAAATGCGGTACGATAATTTGGGCTCCTGGCGGTTTGCCAAGGCAGCAAGGTGTGCTTTTGAGGTACGCCAGAGCCTTCACGAACACCAACCAGTTAACATCTAGATTTCCGCCCTCAGTTGATCGAGCTGTTGTGCCTCTAATCACAATACACATACAGCAATACACTCAGTTACACCATCACGACGCTCTCATCGACATCATGACTGACTGATAGATAAGCATAAATTATAATAATCATGTCCATTCCCATGTAATCATTTATTCTTTCTTTAACTTGACTCGAGTCTTGGGACCGAAGTCTCGTTCCCCATTGTCCACCGCCATATTGGGTAAAACGTTCTCCCTTGCCTCATTGCCACGTGGAACTATTGGTGAGTTAATTCCTGGCTAATATTAACCCTTATAACCTTACCCTATATATACATTTATTATGTGAGACCTTTGGATATAAATTAGCTTGTTTCAGATTGAATTCAATTTAGATATAGAGTAGTTTTCATTTAGATTGATTTTATTTGATTCATTATAGCTTAGTAATATTTAACTTCCATTGATAGTTTACCACACCATTCACTCTGACAACGCCCCTGAGTTCGCAGGACATATTTGGACTCAAATTTCACAAATGTATGGGTTCATAATCAGCCATTCCTCTCGCTACTGGCCCCAAGGTAACTCTATTGTGAAAGGAGACACCGCACCATTGCCAATCAGATTGGACCCCGATTACAATAAATGAACACCTCTGACTGGCCTAGCCAAGTCAAAGTAGTGCAATGGGGAATCAACACTTGTCCCCGCAAAGACTGGATTTCCCCTCACGAACGCGTTTTTGGATTACCCCACTTCCTCCTTCCTTTACTTCATTTGTATGTCCTGTACGAGCCCTCCTCTAACTTTGATCAGTCCCTTGTGCATTTAAAGAACCGTTTCTGCCAATTACAGTACCTCCTAGATCTCAAGCTTGACGAAACCCCGAAAGTTAGCCCTCACCACGTAGGCGATTTAGTAATGGTAGCTATCCTACCCATACCATCTAAACTTAAGCCTAGGTATAAAGGCCCATTTGAAATACTCACTGTCCCTAACTGTTACCAGGTTACCATCAATTTCCATAGAGAATCACGCACCTACCAAACTCGATATATACGCCGGTTCCAACCTATTGATGAAAATGTAACCATGCTTGCTGACCCTGACCCTATTAACCCATGCCTTGTGAATAATGACCAAACCCTAAGTACAACAGAACCTTTGATCCCCCAAGCCTCCCTCATCAAACCTTCACTAGCACAATCACCTCTTCCAAAACATCCATCCCCTCTTCCTTTCCCCCCTAATTCTCCTTCTAACCTTCACCATCTAAATCACCCCATCTCCATCACGTCCCCTTTCCGCTCCCCCCATCCTCCAATCTAGACCACCACCAGTTCTACCTCACACCCCCACTCCTTCTATAACTCCCGAATCACCAGAGGTTGACATAATTATGTCTCCTCCTTCAACAACCACTCAACCCACCTCACCAACTTTCTCTAAGATTTCCCCTTCCATATCAGGAGCGAGATCTCCAAAAGTAGAAATACCATCCAGAATACCTAAACCATGCTCAAATTCTTCTCTACCTTCTACTTCCACCTCTAAGTAACCTTCTTCCATAACTACACCTGAAACTTCAACAACCACTTCCCTCTCTGCTACGCACTCAACAAATACACCACGACTCATTTCTAACAAACTTATCTCTGCTAGCTCATCCACCCACCCACCATCCCCAAGAAAATCTAAAAATCTACTAGCTCAAATCCTTCCATTGCTTTAAATCAACCTCTTTTCCAGCCTCAATGCAGATCTGGCAGACGTGTGACCCAGACAAGATGGTGGACCCCATCATCGTTTTCCCAAAAAAGAAAACGAAACGTCTCCACCACCCGTCAACATGCTCCTACCACACCCACACCTGTCACCCCCACCACCGTCACACCTGTCTCCACCCCCACCCGCCAACAACAACCTCGCCTATACCCGCGACTAGTTCCCACCTTGTCATCTCAGCCAGTCAACCTTATAACCCCACCCCCGCTCCACCCATAATTGCACTTAGAAAAGATACCCCAAAACTCCAGTCCTCCACCCCCACCAGTATGAGCGTTAACCCCTCACCAACAACATCTGCTTCCGCCAAGACCACCACCATGAAAATAAACAAGGGTGTCCCTGACCCAAGGCCACAACGAGACGACCCTCAAGAGCACCTCACAACTAGTGTTCCTGGCTCGAAACTCAGACGTTCCGCTCCAACTTATCATATCCTATGACACCGCTGCCCCTCACAAGGTAGCAGCCCTCGTATGGTGCTGTTTCCTCAAGGGCCTCACACCAAGTGTTTCTACCAAAACCCGACGGGAATACGTTATTCAATCTCGAGGGTGAGATTTTGTTATGGACGACAATGGTGAGAAGACCACAAACCCATTCCCATCAACCGAAGGACCAACAACTTCCACGTATAGAATTGCATCCATAAGAAGCCGGAAGAGAGACCGGAAACAGTCTCCCCTGGACAACAGCAACAACATACCTCAGTCACCTGTATCACAGCTCCAGGAAAAAACGTGCGGCCTCTGATACGCTTAACATACATATGGTAAGACATCTGCCACAGTTTGTTGGTATGTGCCCTCAGGCACCAGGTAAACAATGGCCGCCTACACCTGGCCCGGATCTAGACTACGAGGAGGAAGATTTTATGCTAATGAGACATCAATCTCCTTCATTCCTCTCCAGTTACCCTGGCGGTTCCATTCATCACTACCACCGATAGGCGAGACAATGTTTGCAATCCAGCTAAACAGGAGGACAAACAGACCGCTCTATTCAAACCTCTAAATAGAGAGAGTCCTCCAATACTGTAAACAATGTATCCTATGTACACCTAGGCTTTAAGCTATTTACTTTTATTATTAATAAATAAAACATACCATTCCCCACATAAACATGTATGCATTGCATTTTTAAGGCTTTAGACAATCACACAATAAATCAGAAACTATATTTCCCATGCCTCTCATGTTCCGGAAACACCCCCCTTGTCACTCTCCGTAAAATTCAATACTACCTGGCCGAAAACAGGGTAAAGTTAGGCAAGTCGAGGCACTGTATCCCATGAGTAACCTGTGGGGGAGTATACGTGGACAACTCGGCCGGATAGCACCATCATTAGAGGCCAGCCAAAATCCTCTTAGATCGTGCCCTTCAAGCAGCGACGGTGTCTGGACGAGAGAGTGTGTGTAGGCTGTACCAGAAGTGACCTACGCTAGTAATACCTGTGCAAGGGTTTTCCCGGGCCACCCCCCTTGGCAACCAGGCCAAGACAGACCACGCACTCAGTCACCCCCACGTGTGTCAGATTTCTACAAGGCTACTCTCTACTATACTCCGACTCAAATTAAGTGCTTCTTGTTTACTTACTGTGTTTCGTGATTATTGCAAAGGTTGTGTAGGATATGTTATGTATTCAAGTTAACGTAAATACCCGAGATCTTTTATTCTCACCTTAGTCCTTTTGTTACACGTGTCGAGCGTACATACAAATGCTATCTTGGGATTGATTTATATACTGTATATACTGCTTAATATATATTCATGTATTGCCACTAAGTTTATATATATATCCATTCGGCTCTATTACCCGCACACTACATGACCTTGACCCTGACAGGTCTGATGCGAAGTTAATAGGATTATCAGGGTGCATAAATCGTGTATACATTTTCACAGAGAGTGTTATCTATCGTATCTCTTAGTTAGACTCATTTTTATTTTTATTTCCTGGCTTCACAACCAGTTTAAACATTTAACTTGAATTCATAGTAATTCTATTTTGCCCACATCGCGTTAATATTTTGATGTCAAGGGCTCCGTCTTTTCCACAAGACTAATATTTACTTACTCAGTTCCCTGAACTACTGTTATTAAATCTAACTGTATAAGTTATTAGAGAATTACAACTTCTCTCTTTATTTATAACTCATTCGTTATTTGCCATTCAGCTGATATTCTTATTTCATATATTCTACTTAATTGAGACGTTGTGACCTCAGTATTATTGACCTTACCCCGTGTCACGTTTCTACCTCGCGTTAACCTTGACCTCGGGATATCAACTATTCTTTGAGACTAACCGCTTTGTTAGCATTTATGCTATATTTATATATTCATCATATGTTTATTCAATTGTGAATTATCAATTATTATTATAAACTGATTTGTAGGCTATGTCTTCCATGCTTTAAGAATATACTTATTTTTTTTTTAAGTAGGTTGGAGAGTATTTCCATATAAATACGACTCAACCAATTACCCATTTATTATCCATGCCAGTGCCCTGATATAAAGTGAAATAAAAACTTGTGAAACACAACCATGTATTCTGTATCATTGGTAGAGATTGAGGATATTTATAATTGCATATCTGGAGTCAGCTGTGTTCCTGCTGAGTGTTATAGTTCTTAAAATCTTTCCTAGAGTGGAAAGAGAGAACTGACTTACTCGTGCAAATATTATTGCCCGACATAACAATAATTCATAATGTTTAGATAGTACTAACTTATTATATATTGATGTTAAAGAAAGTCCGATTAACATCATATTGTTGGAGTCAATGAATATGTCATAATTATCATACAATATTAACTACTATTCGTGAACATGGATATTTAGAGTTCATTATAGACGACAATGTTATTAGTAGCAAGAACGTATCGTAATCAATGTATGGATATGTTATTACTGAGTTTACTTACTGTACTTTATACTGAAAATTTCCAATGTTAACTATAAGGTTTAATAGATGTTTTCATAAATGATAATTTAGTGTTCATAGTTCAAAGATCTGGTTATATAATTTATAATAGCATATCAACTTCCCTAAACTGTAATTTATTAGGGGATCAAATTAAATTAAGAGGCAATTAAGCAAATGATAAATGATATTTTTATGAAAGTATTCATCAACGTGTGATTTAGCTGAACTAATTATGTTAACGCTTTAATATGATTGCCAACACTGTGCTTGCACAATTTTGGAAGGTTAATGAAGTTATACTGTATATATAATTTAAGCTTTTCAGATAAATATGTTGATGCCATGAGCTATTTAACCTTTTCTGTATCGGCGACGTCTTTTTAAATTTTAGTCTAGCTATACTTACACGATTATGTGCAGTTTAGTCTAGCTATACTTACACGATTATGTGCAGTTTAGTCTAGCTATACTTACACGATTATGTGCAGTTTAGTCTTGCTATACTTACACGATTATGTGCAGTTTAGTCTAGCTATACTTACACGATTATGTGCAGTTTAGTCTAGCTATACTTACACGATTATGTGCAGTTTAGTCTAGCTATACTTACACGATTATGTGCAGTTTTAAAATGATCTGTGATAGTAAAAGGGTTAGTTGAGATAGTAAAAAGCCTGTTAATTGTTGGAGGTTCTTTGTAAATGTATATAATCGTCTAATAGTATAAAGTTAAAGGGGTAGTACTCGCTGTTTATGGACCCCCCTCTCCCTCGTGTTTAGCATATTAGTGTTGAGGTTTTAAGACATTCGTTCCCTTAGTTTGGCGTTTTTGAGACATTTCGCCTCATTTTGTATTCAATAGTAATACCTTTCGTGCCCGTAAGGTGACGATTTTGTTCCTGGCGAGCGATAGCGAGCCTCTAATTTTAGTAGGAATCGGCCTTCTGCCGGGAAATTGTTCTACCGAAAAATGTAAAAATTTATCTTGAGAGGGGGTCTAGGGGGTGTTTTCTAAGCTTGATGGAGGTCTAGCGAGGAAACTCAAAAATAATTAAATATATAAATATATAGCCCAAAAACAAAGTAGGCTACTACCCCCTTAAAATGATGGCACCGGTACTGAAGGGGTTAACTGTCATGTTTTAACGATGAACATAATCGTATTGTGGTTCTATGTATAATATAGAATAACAACTGAGCCTCACTATATATTAATTTGTATATCTATCTATATATCTATCTATCTATCTACTGTATATATCTATCTATCTATCTATCTGTAAAAGTCATTAGGACATCATTATTGACATTCAAGGACACAGGCTCAGACACCAGAACATGTAATTCAACTGACCACCTTCCTTATATTTATAAATCTATCTCTTTGTAAATATATCTATCTTTATATCTACGTTTCAGTCTTCCTCTTATTCGCCTGTATATCTATCTATCCATCCAGCTATCTATTGTATCTATATATGTCTTTATCTATCTCTCTATATCAAGTTAACTATAAATTAATCTTTCTCTATCTCTCTCTATATCAAGTTATCAATCAATTAATCTCTCTATCTCTCTATATCAAATTATATATCAAATTATCTCTATCTATCTCTATATCAAGTCATCTATCAATACATTTATCTCTCTCTCTCTCTCTTTCTCTCTCTCTCTCTCTCTCTCTGTCTATCTATCTATCTATCTATCAATCAATCTATCCCCCCAGACCACCAAAAAAACGTACAACAGCAACATCAACACCACCACCACCACCACCACCAACAACAACAACAACAACATCAACAACATCAACAATAACAACAACAACAACATCAGCAACACCACCACCAACAACAACATCAACAACAAAATCAACAACAACAACATCAACAACACCACCAACATCAACATCAACACCAACATCAACCACACCACCACCACCAACAACAACAACATCAACAACAGCAACATCAACAACAACAATAACAACAACAAATTCAGCAATACCACCACCAACAACAACATCAACATCAAAATCAACAACAACAACATCAACAACACCACAACCACCAACAACAACATCAACACCAACATCAACCACACCACCACCAACAACAATATCAACACCAACAGAAACCACACCACCACCACCAACAACAACATCAACATCAAAATCAACAACAACAACATCAACAACACCACCACCACCAACAACAACATCAACACCAACATCAACCACACCACCACCAACAACAATATCAACACCA
Source organism: Paralithodes platypus (assembly GCA_032716605.1). NCBI lineage: Eukaryota > Metazoa > Arthropoda > Malacostraca > Decapoda > Lithodidae > Paralithodes > Paralithodes platypus. The sequence goes on from CM064575.1 coordinate 32,392,036, forward strand.
ACAGAAACCACACCACCACCACCAACAACAACAAAATCAACAACAGCAACTACACCACCACCACCATCAACAAGATCAACAACAAAATCAACAACAACAACAACATCAACAACAACATCAACAACACCACCACCACCACCACCAATAACAACATCAACAACAACATCAACATCAACCACACCACCACCACCACCACCAACAACAACAACAACACTACCACCACCAACAATAACAAAAACAAAAACAGACCCGGACACCAGATAATGATGTTATAATTACTACTACCGGTACCAACACTATATCTATCTATCTACCTATCTAGTTATATATCTATGTAGCTTTTACGAAATAAAATAATGAGTCTGAGTCTTTCTATCTGTCTATCTATCTTTTTTTTTCTATGTAGACGAGGGAGACAAAAGGCAAAACTGCCTGTAACGATGCCTCCCTCAGAGTTGAAAGAGTGACAGGACCAAAATCAAGGAATGTTCGAGCCAAAATATCTAGACATGCGAAGTTTGAAACAATTTAAGTCATAGGATGAGGGAAAGATGGATTCAAGGACAATTCCAGAGCTTAGCTGTTGAATTATTATGTTCTATCCAACAACATACAAGACAGTGTCGTTTCACTCACTATATCTATCTATCTATCTATCTATCTATATGTCTATCTGTCTATATATATCTATCTCTCTGCCTATCTATCTATCTATCTATCTATCTATCTATGTCTGTCTATCTATCTATATATATTTATCTATCTATCTATCTGTCTATGTATCTATCTATCTGTCTCTGTCTGACTGCCTCTCTGTCTGTCTGTCTGTATATATATATATATATATATATATATATATATATATCGGAGAGAGGAGTGTTCCTTGGGAACCGTATCTTCAGCAGGAATAGAAGAACAAAGTACGCTACGAGCAGTTCCATACTTTATTATCAAACGTTTCGACATCACACTGGTGTCATCTTCAGTGGTCTACAAATCAAAAGATAATATTACAAATATGAAAGCTTAAAAGCTTATTGAAAATAATTAGAACATAACAAAAACAGAAACAAAATATATATATGGGGCAGAATGATAGGGTTAATACAAAGGAGGGGTAATTTAAACAAAGTTAAGCGGGTCCGATGATACAGTAGAGTTAAGGGAGGGTTTTAATTTTGAAATATAGAGGGATTCTAAAACTCTAATATCAACACGTTGACAGGAATCCAAAATATCAAAATGATCCTGTTTCACACCAAAACCACAAGATATAGCGTGTTCCCGTACAGCTGAGTAAGAAGGCGACTTGAAAGGCAGACCTGTTCTACTAGACTGACCTATGTGCTCGTCAATTCGTGTTTTGAAAGCTCGGTATGAGCTTCCAATATACCCTGCCTGGCAGCTAGGGCAAGCGAACTTGTAAATAATTGACGAACGAAGGTCAGTGGGTAGTCGATCTTTAAACTTAAAAAATGAACCAATTTTAAATGTATTCTTATGAATGAAGCTGAAAGTAATTTGCGGGTAAAATTTGAGCAAATATCTTCTTAAATTATTTTCTATTTTACTCGAGACTTCGCCTAGGTAAGGAATGACTAAAAATATCTCCTCCTTTCTAACTGTCGGAATACTATGTTTTGGTTGGTAAATTCTACACAAATAATTATTTACAATTTTATAAAAGATGTTGGTGCTATAACCATTCTTAACAAAAAAGTATTTTAGAAACATAATTTCCTTATGAAATAATTGGTAACTGGATGTGAGTGAGTAGGCTCTGTGAAGCAGTGTCTTTATCGCATTAATCTGGAATTGATTTTGACAATAGCTAAAAAAACTCGTCCATAGTCCCGAAAACGTACCTTTACGGAAAATTGAGAAGCAAAGTTTACCATTGATTTTCGTGATTAGTATATCTAAAAAAGCAAGTTAATTTTCGGATTCGGTTTCCATTGTGAACTTTATATTCTTATGTTTTGCATTTATATAATCAAAAAAGAGTTGGGCGTGACTGGGATCCTTGAATATTACTAGCGTATCATCAACGTACCTCCGGTACAATAAGGGTTTAAAATTAGATGGGCATTGATCAAGCCAAATTTGTTCCCAATTGCATAAAAATACGTCAGCTAAGGTAGGGTAGCTATTTTAGCTATTGTCAAAATAAATTCCAGATTAATGCGATAAAGACACTGCTTCACAGAGCCTACTCACTCACATCCAGTTACCAATTATTTCATAAGGAAATTATGTTTCTAAAATACTTTTTTGTTAAGAATGGTTATAGCACCAACATCTTTTATAAAATTGTAAATAATTATTTGTGTAGAATTTACCAACCAAAACATAGTATTCCGACAGTTAGAAAGGAGGAGATATTTTTAGTCATTCCTTACCTAGGCGAAGTCTCGAGTAAAATAGAAAATAATTTAAGAAGATATTTGCTCAAATTTTACCCGCAAATTACTTTCAGCTTCATTCATAAGAATACATTTAAAATTGGTAATTTTTTAAAGTTTAAAGATCGACTACCCACTGACCTTCGTTCGTCAATTATTTACAAGTTCGCTTGCCCTAGCTGCCAGGCAGGGTATATTGGAAGCTCATACCGAGCTTTCAAAACACGAATTGACGAGCACATAGGTCAGTCTAGTAGAACAGGTTTGTCTTTCAAGTCGCCTTCTTACTCAGCTGTACGGGAACACGCTATATCTTGTGGTTTTGGTGTGAAACAGGATCATTTTGATATTTTGGATTCCTGTCAACGTGTTGATATTAGAGTTTTAGAATCCCTCTATATTTCAAAATTAAAACCCTCCCTTAACTCTACTGTATCATCGCACCCGCTTAACTTTGTTTAAATTACCCCTCCTTTGTATTAACCCTATCATTCTGCCCCATATATATATTTTGTTTTTGTTTTTGTTATGTTCTAATTATTTTCAATAAGCTTTTAAGCTTTCATATTTATAATATTATCTTTTGATTTGTAGACCACTGAAGATGACACCAGTGTGATGTCGAAACGTTTGATAATAAAGTATGGAACTGCTCGTAGCGTACTTTGTTCTTCTATTCCTGCTGTATATATATATATATATATATATATATATATATATATATATATATATACCGGTATCTATATATATATATATATATTATTTTTTTATATAAATGATTAAGCATATGGCATGAATACATTTTTTATCCTTTTTAAGTAGACTCCGCATAGTTGAGCTTCGATCTTTTATTTACATAAAGAACGAAGACATCTTGAGTCACAAATCTGTTTAATTACCTGCAACAAAGTGCAGCATACTTTTTAAACTTTATTGAGCATTTTGCATCAATAAATGTTTTAAATGTTTATGTACAGCCAGCATAAGTTGAGCTTAGTTGTATAATTGCATTCCTGATTTGGCATAAAGAACGTCTAATAAGACATCTTGAGCCACAAACCTTTTAATTTTCGCAACAATACGCAGCATACTTGAGCTCAGTCTTTTATGTGCATTTTGTATTTGGCATCAAGCATATCTAAAACTATATCTTGAGCCACAGACCATTTATATTTTTTTCCCACAAGTTTGTCTCTTTGCACTATATATCTCTTTTCTGTATATATATATATATATATATATATATATATCTGTCTTTTTGTATGTCTATATATCTATATAATATATATCTGTCTGTCTATCTATATGTCTATCTATCTATCTTCCTATCTATCTGTCTACTGTATATTTCGACAGACCGAGAATGAGGTGGAAGGATGGAGTTGAGAGGTAAATGGTGTTGGGTGGGAAAAGGTGCATGGGGGCGATTCATTCGTGGCCACACCTTCGGGGATCGTGACGTCTAGCAACAAATAGATAAATATTTTAGGCTATATCTTTAGTTGTATAGATTTATTTATATTTGTTGTCTATCCGTCTTTCTTTGTATCGATCATTCACCTATCTATCTAGCTGTTAGTTATAGATATATATATATATCTTATCTATCTATCTATCTATCTATCTATCTATCTATTTATCTATCAATCTATCTATATATATATATAATGTATGAGAGCTGGCTACACGCTAACAACATTACAACTATCCAGGTACATGTTGGGTCTGGCTGGCTGGTTAATTAATGCTATGCCGGGTTGTAATCCAACTGGCTTCAGTATTATCTAATGACAATCCAGGTTTTGGATATTTAGAATTGGAATATTGCTCAACAGGGACACATCGAGCGTAGTGAATATGACAATTATATACTCAATCAGGTAACCAGAACACAATAAATACACAGGGTAAACTACACTCTTCTTTATTCAATTGCATATGGGTTCGATACTCCACAATCATATAGAATAGGTAGTAAGGAAATGGCAGTAAATAAGAGAGGTTATCTAACTTACTCTCAAATAGCACAATATTCACTTGGTTATTTTGTATAGGTAATTGGGAAATATACAGAAGAGTACAGACAGAGATATACATAGACCTAAGTTCATTGATGATAATATCTATGAGAGTCCAGTGTCTAGCGTGAAGTAATATGACACATACACGAACAGCTGAGGGAATATCTTTCAGCCACGCGGGTAAGGTTGGGGGAGGCGGATGAGACCACAACAATCGTTTAGCCGCGCACAGGTAGATGTCACAACGTAGCCTTAACCTATAGGTCAGGTCGACTGCTGGGGTGGCAAATAATTATGTATCTAAGTGCAATCTTAACTTGGCGATTAAAGCGAGACGGTTGACTTTATGAGGGGAGGAAAGATAAGTTAAATCGGAGTTTAACGAGATATGGGTTATTACGAATATTCTTTCACACGAGATATGAATAATAACTTTACATGTATATGAAATCAATTCACACAATTGGGAATTCAGATACACAATAGATATACGGAGAGTATCAAATTATATCAATTATTCAGACAAATATAATCGAATAAATATAGAATAGATACGAACGCATTTATAATGACGTGAACATATAGCGTAAAACAAATTACTATCAAGAATGGTTGTACACGATAAAGTTGCACTAAAAGATTACCAAACAATGGTATACAAGGAGTTCTGAATATATTAACAGGTTCCTAAAAGAACGCAGAACGAGTAGCGTTAAATTCTTACCTAAAATCTGGTAGAATAATTATATCGAAGAAATATATCGATCTTGACTTGAAGGTCAAATATTAGGTAAACTTGATGAATAATCAAACGGAATTCCTAAATAAGTATGGAAAGAAATATATAATCCGACTAACGTAGATTATTATAATAATCACTATAACTGGTATATCTGAGGATTAAGTTAAGGAATAATTCATAACTCGACGGAGATGGGATTTTACTTTCAAATGGAAGGTAAAGAAATACTTTAAATTAGCACAAGCAATGATAAAGAATAATACTAAAATTGGGAGTAGGTTCTAGATATTTAGAAGATTTATAGTTATAATCACTTCACGGTATACACTTCGACTTCGACTTGGTTTATACATAAAATACTTGGACACATGAGAGGAAAATCTGAGAGTATTCAATATAACTGATGCGTGTAATAATGAGTATGTAACATATGTAAAGATTACGATTCTGAAGGAGAAACACAAAGTATAACTATTATCCCGTACTCAAAGCATCACTGTACGGATCTATATTAATTAATTTCATACTTAATACAAATTCACTAAAGATCTTAGGCATAGATCAAATCAAATTAGGAATACTCGCATATTTTACCTTACCTTACAACGATAACCAACAACGTAAGACACTCAGGGATACTTAGGGTAAAGGAAGAAGTATCCTAAAGTCAGAGTCTGGTCGACGTGGACTCGGAGTCTGAAGGGCGGTACGTCAGGGGCACGGCCTTCTTCCAAGGGGCAGAGCAAGGCGAGTCGGGGCTGGACGTCTGGAAAGCTTTAACAGTCATGCATGAGCCCGCTTCTGGTGGTATATCAGGGGAAGGCGGCAGTCGTATTTTGCTTACTTTTCTTCAGGAAAAGTAAAACTATGTTCAACTTATTTTTACTGTTCTACTTACTGGACTTCAATTACATTGGGGCATGTGGATATCATTGTAATGGTTATAGCGAAGGTAATACTTAGCGTAACAATACAGGTCAGATATTAATGGGTGCATATGGAGATTCTTAATCTCGTGATATAGATTACTTATTTCTAGGGGTCATAATGGTGATGTAATGGAGGATTTCCTGTTCATACGGAATTCTAGCTTTTATTCTTGTGCATGTTATAGTTTTTATATGGAACACTGGATCTAACTTATTCCCATTCCTGCGGGAAGGTATTATCGAGAGGTGGCTGAGGTTCCCACTTACAGTATATCGCCATTGGTGAGGCTTTTGATGTTTAATTAGCATAAACGTATCCTCACTATAGTTTAAGTCCGGCTGGAGCGTTGTGATAGGCTGTGTCGTTTTGTGTCGGCCGCTGTCATTGGAGGAGCTGGGGCTCCCAAGATTTGTCCGGGCTCGAACTCCTTTAAATGGGGTACTCATCCATTCCTCCGGAATTAAAGCAAGGGTGGATCCGGGGAAAGTGGTAGACTTATCCACTTCCGGAATTAAACCTTGGGAAGCTGGTCGGTTCTGTTGTCCTCTCCTTTTGGTCTTGCGGCTGTCCCTGATTTTTTTTTTTTTTTTCGTTCTATGTGATTAAGGGAGGCAAAAGGCATAACTGCCTATAGCGAGTGCCTCCCCCATAGTTGAAAGAGTGACAGGGCCAAAATCAAGGGACGTTCGAGCCAAAATGCCTGGACACACGGAGTTTGAAGCAATTTAAGTCATAGGAAGAGGGAAAGACTGATTCTGGGAGAGAGTTCCAGAGCTCAGATGTTGAGTAGAAGAAAGTTTGAGAGTAACGTTTCACTCTTGGGTTGGAGAGTTGCACAGAGTAGGGGTGGGATTGAGTTGCAAGACGGGTACCACGTGCCCTACGTAAAGGAGGTGGTATGCACTGGGATAGCTCTGAGGAACACTGATTATTATAGTAGCGATAGAATAGCGAGAGAGATGCAACATTGAGGCGGAGAGAGAGAGATTGCAGAGAGTTGGTGAGTGGACGGGAGTTAATGATACGAAAGGCCTTCCTTTCAACTTTGTCTAGGAGAGCGGTGTGAGAGGAACCTCCCCCACATGTGAACAATACTCAATACAAGGACGCACTATGCCCCTGTACAGAGCAAGAAGCTGTGCAGGGGAAAAGAACCCCCTAAGGCGGTTGAGCACACCCAGCTTCTGGGAGGCTGCCTTAGCAAGACTGGTAATATGGTCCTTCCAAATGAGAGCAGAAGAAAAAGAGACACCAAGAATATTGAGAGAAGATGAAGGGTTGATTTTTGTATTGTTGAAGAATAAGGGATAGTCCGCTGGGAGATCCTGACGGGTAGATAGATGGAGAAATTGGGTTTTGGAAGCATTAAAGTTAACAAGGTTTTCTCTGCCCCAATTGGAAATAGTATTTAGATCAGAATTTAAGAGTTCTATGGCTTCATTACGTTTGTCATTGAGGGATTGCTGGCGTGGGCGTTCTGAAAACTAATGGAGTAGTGTAAGGTTGAGTCGTCTGCGTATGAATGGATGGGAATTAAGGTACAGTTAAGGAGATCATTTATAAAAATTAGAAAGAGAATAGGAGATAGGACAGAGCCCTGAGGAACACCGGAGTTTATAGGGTGAGGAAGTGAACAATGGCCGTCCACAACCGCAGCTATGGAACGGCCGGAAAGGAAATTAGAGACAAAGATACAGATGGAGGGATAGAAACCGAAGGAGGGTAGTTTAGAAATTAAAGATTTATGCCAGACTCTATCGAAGGCTTTCGATTTGTCTAGTGCAATAGAAAAAGTCTCACCGAAGTCCTGAAAGGAGGATGACCAAGAGTTAGTAAGATATGAAAGAATATCACCAGTAGAGCGACCCTTAACCCGTTGAGCCCCGGCTAGTTATAATATTTTGTTCACCCCAGTCCCAAGCCATTTTCACTTATTTTGTTTGTTTGCTAGAATGGAAGACAAGGATGAGAAATGAAAAAAAAACAAAAAAAAATCACCTCTGACATTTTTTTTTGGGGGGGGGCCGGTGGGGGGTTGGGGGGGGGAGCTTCAAAAAAATGTGTTGAGCCAAAATGGAAGAGAATGGTGAGAAATGAACACACAAATAAAAAAAAACTCATTTCGGTCATTTGGGGGGCGGGGGGGGGGGGGGGTTTCAATAGTTCGTCTCCCCCGCATGACCACCCGCCCGGGAGCACTAGGGTAAAAACTGAGTATGGCATTGTACGGCATACATCCTAAGGAGTATCTCACATAAATCTCAAGCCTCTAGCTCTCATACGACCGGAGTAATGAAGGTTCAAAGTGGCGGTAAACTAGGGGTGTAAACTATCCCCACTAAGCCCACCACCACCAGCCGCGCGGCTGTCTCGGCCCGCTCACACCTACTGGCCCGGCTCCCCCACACACTACGGTACCGCCCCCTCCTATTCTCCCGCCATTTCCTACCTTACGAGCCACGTAAGTGTTTTTTATATGTCGGACGCACGTGATGCGTCGCTGGGAGTTGGTGATCAAAGACTGCCGACGCAACACGTGCGACGCTGGGTCTCAACGGGTTAAGGAAGCCATACTGGCGATCTGAGAGCAGATTATGAGAAGAGAAATGCTTAAGAAATTTGGAAGCAAGAATAGTTTCAAAAACTTTAGAAAGACAAGAGATAAGAGCAATTTGACGATAGTTGGAGGGTTGAGAGCGGTCACCCTTCTTTGGGACAGGTTGAATGTGAGCAAACTTCCAGCATGAAGGGAAGACGTTAGAGGATAGACAGAGACGAAAGAGTTTGCCTAGGCAGGGAGTCAGCACGGAAGCACAGTTTTTTGAGAACAACAGGAGGAACACCGTCCGGACCGTACGCCTTATTAGTGTTAAGCCCAGAGAGGGTAGAAAGTACATCTTTAGAAGAGATTAGGATATTAGGCATAAGTAAGAGAGAGGAGGGCGGAGAGGGAGGAATAGCACCGGAATCATCCAAGGTGGAGTTTCTAGCAAAAGTTTGAGCGAAGAGTTTAGCTTTGTCAGAGGAAGAAGTGATGGTTGTGCCATCAGAGTGGGAAAGGGGAGGGAAAGACGAGGAAGAGAAATTGTTGGAGAGGTTTTTGGCTAGATGCCATAAAGCTTGGGAAGAGCTAGAGTTGGATAATTCAGTGCATTTATTATTGATGAAAGAGTGTTTGGCAAGTCGAAGAACAGATTTGGCTTGATTCCGGGCAGAAACATATGAAGAATGAGAGTCTTGAGTTTTAAGGCGTCGGTACCGTTTGAATGCTTCCTCCTTATTGCGGACAGCAGTAGAACAGGCGTGAGTAAACCAAGATTTTTTAGCATTAGTCTGAGAGAAAGAGAATGGAATGTATGCTTCCATGCCCGATAGGATTACCTCGGTAATTACTGCTATATGTTGTTGACCTGAGGGTGGCTGCTTAACCCCGTCATTTCAATTGTTATATTGTGTTGTCTTGTGTTATTATAACCTTGGGGCGATACACGGAGAGATGGATAGATAGTTAGATAGATATATAGGTAGATAGTTAGATGGGTACATACAGTAGATAGTTAGATAGGTAGATATATAGATGGAGGGAGAGAATGATAGAAAGTGGGGTGGATGGATACATAGGGAGAGATAGCTAGCTGATAGTTTGATTTCATGGATGGATAGATAGATAGATTAGAGAGGTAGAAAGATAGAGAGGAGGTTGGGCATTTTGGGAGAGATACATATACATAGATTAATAGAAGGGTTTATATATATATATATATATATATATATATATATATATATATATATATATATATATATATATATATACAGTATATATATATATATATATATATATATATATACTGTATATATATATATAATGTATATAGATGGAAACATTTATGGACAGCTATATGGAGAGGCAGAAAGATATATTATAGATAGATAAATAGGTACCGTACCGTAAGCTATATAACATCGTCTAATGAAAGCCAAAATATACTGTAGAAATGCGTTATAATCTTCTCGGGGTTAAATAATGAATGTTATAATTTATGACCCAGTATATAGTCAAACAAGAACATCGTATTGCGGAAGTTAACCTAGCGAATTGAAAAGCAAGCAACAACACCAAAGATGTGTTTGGGGTGGTGTGTGTGTGAGAGTTAACATGAACAGTCACAGATAATGTGTGTGTACCATTTTAGTAACTGTGTGTTTGTTTGTTTGTGCGTGTGGTAAAATAGATTAGTGTGCGTGTGTGTGTGTGTGTGCAAACATAGGTTGGTTCATGTATATTATATGTCATAATATTTGTAGGATTATGTGTAAAAGTAGATTGAACCGACAGTTTTAGTAATGTAAACACGCATGTTTAAAATACTTTGAAACAGCGTGCTGTAGGTTAGGTTAGGTTAGGTTTGGTGTTAATCTATATCGTTCCTAACAACCATAAAACACAAATTAAAGTAATGAATGCACATTATCCTCCGCGGATTCGAACCCATGACACCACATACAGAACTTACCCGGTACACACTCTAACCATTATATCACCAAGACAGTTATACTGGATATCAATCTAATTATGTACTCAGACCCAACTGCACTATGAATAGCGTAATATTTATACGAGAAAGGAAAGAACAAGGTATGGGGCACAGATCTCATAGGATCCGGCCTCATTAATAATTCCTAAATGTTTTGTTTTATCAGTCACCAGCTTGGTAGTGAACCTTGGACCTTACGATCATCAGGGTAATGTACTAAACCACTATAGTCTATAATCATTTTTACGAGTATAGATATCTCGACCCCCAACCTCTCATAACTCAGAAAGAACTCAACCCAGCGAACTGGCATTACTACTAATTGGGAAGAGCCGATCAGCAAATAAACTTTGACATTTACAACTCTTTTTCTTTGTCTCTCTCTGAGTTACAAGAGCCAAGGAGTCATAACTCCTAGACTCGTTGTAATGAATACAATAAACCTATATAGGACAAACAGACACACAGCAGAGATATACAGACAGACATACAGGCAGAGATATACAGCTAAGCAAACAGACAAGCGGAGCGATATACAGATAGGCAGATAGTCAGATACACAGACATACAGCTAGAAAACCAACTAGACAGATAGACAAGCAGACGACAGATATTCAGATAGACAGACAAACAGAAAGGCTCCATCGTTATTAAAAAGGACTGACAATACCGAAGGATTTAACTGGATGGAATACGAAATACTTCATCACCACCATCACCATCACCACACACCAGTAACATCACCACCCCCACACACCACCTCCATCGCCAGCACTACCACCACCACCACCACCACCAGTACCATCACCACCCCCACACACCACCATCACCATCACCACACACCAGTAACATCACCACCCCCACACACCACCTCCATCGCCAGCACTACCACCACCACCACCACCACCACACACCAGTACCATCACCACCCCCACACACCACCATCATCATCACCCCCACCCCACCCCTAACACACCACCACCACACACCACCTCCATCGCCAGCACTACCACCACCACCACCACCACCACACACCAGTACCATCACCATCACCACACACCAGTAACATCACCACCCCCACACACCACCTCCATCACCAGCACTACCACCACCACCACACACCAGTACCATCACCACCTCCAACACCACCACCACCATCACCCCCACCCCCACAACCACCACCACACACCACCATCACCATCACCACACACCAGTAACATCACCACCCCCACACACCACCTCCATCGCCAGCACTACCACCACCACCACCACCACCACACACCAGTACCATCACCACCCCCACACACCACCATCATCATCACCCCCACCCCACCCCTAACACACCACCACCACACACCAGAACCATCACCACCACCACCACCACCCCCACCATCATCACCACCACCACCACCATTCCCATACACCAGTACCATCACCGCCCCACACACCGCCATCACCACAACCCCCACACACCAGTACCGTCGCCACATCCACCACCGCCACACACCAGTACCATCACCCTCCCCATACACCACCACCCCTACCACTACCACCACCAAACACCAGCACCACCAACCCCAAACTCCATCACCACCACCACACACCAGTACCATCACCACCACCACCCCCACACACCATCACCACCCCCACACACCATCACCACTACCACCTACCCAACACACCA